>FR989946.1:4914761-5286406 GCA_905404155.3 Plebejus argus | reverse complement strand
ACCCATTCATAGTTCGTAGAAAGAAAACATTTCTATTGTAACTCTGCAGCTTTGTGATTGTTTTGAACCAAATATTATAATCTCCTTATCTATATTGTTCAGTAGGTGTCACAAATATATTATATTATGTATCGAAATAATTCAAGATAGTTGCATTGATTGACAAAATAAGTGTGATCATTATCAGTGAACAGTATGTAGGTCATTTGTTTAACAGTTATCATAATCAGTGATCAGTTGATCACGTAAACAATTGATGATCAATGATTATTGTCAAAGGCAAAAGGTTCCTCTAACACAGACCACTCACCCATAGTCCTATCTGATATCTGAGATCATCTTCTATAATATTTACTTATTGACAGTTTTTAGGGTTCCGTACCTAAAGGGTAAAAACGAGACCCTATTTACTTCGATGGATTCCGGGAGACTTCGATGTCTGTCCGTCTGTCTGTCTTTCTTTCTCCAGGCTATATCTCAAGAACCGCTATAGCTAGACATCTGCATTTTTTTTCAGATGTTTAGCTACAACGGATTGTGTATTTCTGTTGCCGCTATAACAACAAATACTGAAAACAAAATAAAATTAATATTTAAGGCGGGCTCCCATACAACATACATTTTCGGCATTTTTGCTCTGTAAGAACCCTTCGTGCGCGAGTCCAACTCGCACTTGGCCGATTATTTACAAGTAGGGAAAATAGGAATGAATCTAGAGGTGAATCTAGACTTGAGTCATAATATATATTATTGGAAAGAATAAAGAGCTAGCTAGCAGCTCTTTATCCTTTCCAATATGACTCAAGTTAATTATCTCGACATAATCTGGCTGAATTACGAAGGTTCGCTATCTAAATATATGTAAATAAAAGTCAAAGGTGACTGACTGACATGGTGATCTATCAACGCACAGCCCAAACCACTGGACGGATCGGGCTGAAATTTGGCATGCAGGTAGATGTTATGACGTAGGCATCCGCTAAGAAAGAATTTTGATCAATTCCACCCCGAAGGGGTTAAAATAGAGGATAATAGTTTGTATATATAATAATACTTCTTAACGCGAGCGAAGCCGCGGGCAATAGCTCGTCCGCCTATAAATAAACTTTTCTAATACTTATTACTTAGTGCAAAATATTTAGGTAAGTACTTAATAATTAATGCAAATGACTATACAATATATAACTGGCACTTATAAAAAAATATTCAAAATTTATGTTTTAGCGTAAATTACTACCAAGTAGGTATATTAAAGTGAGCAATACGACGTAGACAGGTACTTAGTTAATTATGTCATTTATATGCAGCGGTTTGTCACTCTGAGGCAGCGTGCTGCATACATTATGGGTAGGTTCCAAAATAAAACCCAGTTAACTGGCCAGAGCTCATGAATTCGAATCGATGCCATACTGTTGAGTCGTTCTGATGTACACGACAGTGCATGTACGAATTAAGGTGGCATTTCCCATCTCTGCCGCAACGCAAGCGACCGCGACCGACAAAAATTCAAGAGGTGGGGCCGCAGAGGAAGAGGCAAGTAGGTATTACGGTGCGCCGCTTGCCCTATCCTCTGCGGCCGAGGACGGATCGCGGGGGGAGAGGCATTGTGGTAGGTTGCCGCTTTCCCTACCCCCCCTGCGAGCTGGCCGTTCCGTTTGAACGGCATTGGTCGGGCCGCAGAGGAAGAGGCAAGTAGGTATTGCGGTGCGCCGCTTGCCCTATCCTCTGCGGCCGAGGTGTGGTCGGTGGCAGAGCCACAGACCTGATCTGCCACATGGCCTCCAAGTAGCAAACTCGGGGGGCGTCTGCTACAGCCCTGGTGGGGGCTGAGGAGGAGGGCGCACGTGTTGTGCGCCCATCGTGGAGTCTTCAGACCGCTGGCGGGGACGCGGATGTGTGTATCGTTCCCGTGGCCCCGTCAAAAGGCGGCGTGGCGGAAGATGGGGGGGGGGGGGGTTTAGTGGGTATACCGTGGTCTCATTAGCTACGGGAGTCCCACATCACCGCTCGGGTCGCCCCCTGCGCCTGGGTGGTATGCGTAATGCATTTCCCCCTCCGGGAAAAAAAAAATAGGTTCAAATTATGGTATGACTAAAATAAATATGATTATATTAATTAAGGACGCTATTACAAATATCAGCGATTTTCCGGTACCCTATTAAAGAATTAGGAGTCAAACTGCGAGGATATTTTGGTTTCAAATGAAAGATAATATATTCATCTCCACGACTGTACCATAAAAATTCTATAGCCGCATACAAAATTTTCACATAACATACGTTTTAACCATTACAATAATCGCAAAATATGAAAAAAATGGGGTCTGATTAGGTACCTTAATATCTAAATACACTGAACTGAGGAAAATAAATATACAAAAAAATTGTTGCTTATTTAGTCCTCTATAAAGTCCGCTAAAAATTTTATATAAAAATAAACAACTTTTTCAGTTATAAGAAAAATAAGAAAATTTCTCAAATTTTTTCATACATTTTCGCCATATCAAAAACGCGGCGAGCGTCGTAACCGCCACTGTACAAGGCGCGCTAATATGAATCTTATTTTAATGTCATTAACGTCGATATTCGTACTGACAGACATCCGACCTGCTAATTAAAAAGTTGGAGCATTCTTAATTACATAAAAATGACGGATATCGACGAAGCTCAGAATCAAACATTGTTTTGAAATTCCATTATTTATTTTAATTTAAATACACTTGACAATATTTTCATTCGGGAGTTCTGTCGTCACTTGAATCTCCATTGTTTGACGTACTGTCACTAAATTCCGATGAGCTGTCTGTGACATATTATATTACAAATCGAAACTGGCGAATTACTCCAACGAACACTATCTGTGAAGGAATGAAAACAAAATGGCGAACCCAAAGTGACGCACATCTGCCTGTCAGTGCTGCGTCACAGAATAAATAATAGTACTCCGGCTGCGTTTTCTTTCAACCAAAATGTTGTAACTCGCGTTTTGCTTATTTTTAAAGAATGAAATTGGAAGTGCGTTTTATTGCTTCAAATATTGTTTTTTTTAAATAACTTTTGTGAAAAGTGTTATTTTGTTGCCTGCATGAACTAAAACATAAATTAGAATAAAATTACAACACATTTTTTGCGCTGAACATTTGTTTATAACATTTGACTTGTGTTTTTTTATTAAATAATTATTTTCTAAGTCACACTTTTCGACTCTCGAGTAGTTTCAAGGGTAAATGTTTGGATTCAAATATTTTTAACATTAAATAATTAATTTCTAAGTTACACCTTTCGACTCACGGTCCGTTTCAAGGGTCAATGTCCGATATTCTCAATCGATCTGGCACTTAGTATAGCCAGTATACTGGGTTAAATTTCAAAACTTACGCTAATACTACGACGTACAATATTATACAGGTGACTCTTGCTTGTACACTCTCAGAGAAAGAACATTAAAAGAGTGTTGCTGACTGCTGTGTCTTTGATTGATACGTTGTAGAAGTTTCTTGGCAGGCAAAGACAAAAACAGCGTTTACGCATGTATCTATCAAAACAGACACGTTTTTGAAAGAACTTATATGGTTCACGAAAGTCCTATGCCCTAACGGTAAAGAATAGTGACACACAAAGTTTTGTGAAAACTTGGAAAAAATGGCCACTATAAGGGATTAGGGAACACAGCGTTAGGACTTAGGAGGCGGTTCAACAACCGCCAACGCGCAACGCTGTGTTTCCTATACAAAATTTTGTGTGTCACCTACTCTTTACCGTTAGGGCATAGGTTGTAAGTAGACATCAGTCATGACTCATGAATGACGTAACCTATCTCCATCTAGAAGTATACATTGCAGCTAGAATGCTTGAAGCTAGAATAACATTATATAGCCACTTTAAACAGCTTACAATAGGTCTGTAATTGCTCTATTTATGGTAACTCGGCCATTCTCGGTCACGTATTGAGAAACTCACAAAAACAGCGCGATATCTAATAATTTTCTCCTGCAAAAGTTGCGACAGACTGCAATAACAAAAGTTGCTTGATGAGTTTTGTAATCACTCGTTTTTTTTTGGTATTTTGCGCAGTAGACAGACACCTTTGCAAATAATGAGATCACAATAATTATTACGACATATTTAGAAATTTTAGTGTACGTCTATAGTTCTCTCGTAGGAAAACCAACAGATAGTTTTCATCCCAGAAAATACCATCGACTTTAGCTAGTAAATAATCTAAATATAGCAAATAATATTTACTTGTTATCATTATATTATACAATATTGTGTTTATAACAGTTTGTATTGCACATGTAAATATCACGCCACATTCACGATTCAGAAATCAGAGCGTTTCTGATAAAATACCTGCAGTCAACTAATATTCAGATTTCTAACAATTAAATTATATATTGTACTACCTGTCTCGGTGATCTTCGTGTCACTTTAAAACCTTCCCTGGACTTCTACGAATATTTTAAGACCAAAATCAGCCCCTATCCGTTCATCCGTTTTCGAGTTTTAGCGCGACTAACACATTTGAAAATCCATTTTTATATTTTTAAGAGAGGATAACATTTTAAAATAGGTAACATTTTATTAAAATGTTACAAGTTATAATAATATTTAGCTACCTTAGCTACAAAATATGCTACAATAGCCGCCCCTAGAAAAAATCGACTACTTAGGGTTCAAAAAATTCAATGAACAGGTAGACTTTATTGTTACACTCAACTCAAGTCGCAATTAACGTTTATGACGAAGGGACTGCAACCAAGTTGTTCAAATAAATGAACTGAGTACTTAGTGAAGTTGCATTCGATAATTTCGGTCGGAGCAAAGGACGCTATACTAGCACATACAGTATAGTCCGACCAAAATTCGACATGTCGCACATGCACACGTCATATCAGAATATTGACAGAAACGTTCTAGAACCTCAAACAAACCTTTTTGCTTAGATCAATGATTGGTTTCGCGCTCTGCACTACGAGCGCGAGACCAATCATTTATCTAAGCCTTTTTGTTTAGGTACTGTCTGTTCTGGTACTGCAGCCTATAGCGTGAAAACCTCGTGAAAACATTGCATTAAACGTATGAGTTTTGAGTTATGACATATTAAGGCAATAATAATTATCGAATGTATCTAAGTTGTCTATGTACTCAGATACTTACAAAAAATAAACAAGGTTTTATTGGCAATTTGTTAAATGAAACAAGGGTAAGGAGAAAGGACATAGGCAAGGTTTTTTGGTGAAAACTCGTATGAAGTCACGTAAGTATTTAAATATCCTAACAGTCACTCATAAGTCATAACACAGACTATTTTTCGATCATCCCAGCTTTTAGTTTATATCTTGAATAAAGTCAAAGGCGGATCTGAGGGAGAGAGGGTAATGGGGGGTTATACAGTATACTTCTGGCCTTAAATAAAGCTTAGTACATAGACCTTAGAACCTAGGCCTGTATTATATGTAGGCTAGAGTCTAGTACATACACCAATCTTTGTAGACTAGACGCAAAAAGAGCCGGCGACCTAACTAGTATAACAACAGCTAATATGTACGCAGTTACGTAACCTTCTTATGGTGGACTGGTAACAGACCGGTTGACCTATCGTATGTTTTACGGACCTCCATAGATATATGGTCGATATTCGCTTGCCTATCACGCGGGGACCGCGAGGGACATCACTATAGCGATAAGGATGAAATTCACTTGGCTGATTTCGAATTAAGATATTTTTGATTAATAGTGAACTTTATTTAAGGAAAGATAAAGTTGAAAGTCTAAAAATGTGCTTTAGCGCCTAGCTGGTTTCGAACTTACTATTGCTGATGAATAGTGGATTCTATTGGGGGTAGATAAAGTTGAAATTCTAATAACTATTGCTATAGAGTTAACGCCCGGTGCCTACGTGACGTCGAGCTCGTGGCGTGCGTGGCATCGCGAGAGGGGACCGGCCGGCTTGTTGTACTAGTGATGCGCTGAGAATCAATCGATATTGTTGACAAACTGACAGTAGTTTATTTATAGAAATAGGTCGCTATCAAGCGACACACCAAGGACCACTTGTAGCTAGTACTCACTAGAGACACGACAGTCTTAAAGCAAAATACAGCTATAATAATAACTCCCACACCGGTTTCGGTGACGCGCACGGTGGCCGGTTTCATTGAAACCAGGCCAGTTACGCAGGAGTAATTTTTATAGTGCTCAATTGTGTGCGCAGTACACAAGAGCACTCTCTATTCCATTTAGCGACGGCGCACACGATGTGACAGGCGTCTGCGACAGCTCGACGACTAGTCGTTGCGACAGACGCCGTGCAGGAAGCCGTCATTAGTAATAGAGTATTCGAGAGAGACGGCGAGACTGACGCACGACTGTCGTCGCGTGTGCGCGTGTACGCGATTCCAGACGCAGCGACTAGACGCGAGTGCGCGCGGCGCCCCTAGCTTGTCGTTGCTACTCTGCGATTCTGACGTCAAGTGTGCGGAGCTTCGAACAAAATATATGAAAATTGTCGGCCGCAGCCTGTCGTTGCGTCTAGTCCTCGAGCTGTCGCAGACGCCTGTCGCATCGTGTGCGCCGTCGCTTAGTCTCATAACCCAGTGGGACGGAAGTCCGACACGACTGGCGAGAGATCAGGCGCAGAACCGACTTTTTACATGCCCATCCGACGCATGAATCATCTTACTTGTTAGACAATCAGGTGATCAGCCTGCATTGTACTCCTAACCAAACTTGGAAATAACACTGACATGTTTCCAACGCGGGAATCGAACCCACGACCTCCGAGTCAAGACTCAAGAGCCACGCTCTTAACCACCACTGGAGTACGGAGGCATCCGTCGAATACAGCTATACAAATCACATGTCAGTTGTCACAACTCACAATAATGAATACTAACTAATATTTTTGTCGTGTCCTATTAAGTGAGTGTTCGTCTACTATAGGTAATGTTCATGCACAAAAATATATTGGATTGTCAAAATATTTTACCCACCAGCAATCGCTTTTTCTGTAGTTTCTTTGTTAGATATCTCATTCTGATTCTGATTAAGTAAATAAAAAAAATTAACTAAACGTTTTCAATATATTGTCTTGGAACTCCGGGTCCTCCAAAGCCTAAATCATTGCATAGAACTGCTGCAGCTGGCTGAAATAAAATAAACAAGCAAGAATCTTCACAGAATGTTTAAAAACGCTACAAAAATCAACATTTAATAACACTTCGTTAACATACGTGATATAAGCTTTAACCAAGCTTTAACCAATTTCAATACATATGTAACATGTTAAGACTACACTTCGTTGACATAATATTATATACTGAGTGATAAAAGCTTAAATCAATTTAATAAAATCGTGTCGAAATAAAAATATCGATATCGATAAAGAATGTAAACATTGCGGACAGCACTGTATTTATTTTGAGTTGCAGGAACTCACTGCGAGCAAGAAGCAAAACATTACAAAGAATCAGTTGGTTATAGGAGCTCGAAGCGAACGCGCGTATCCTTACAACATTAAATACTTTCAAGAAATCAAAGTATTTTTATCAAAGTATTTTTCGAAGAACATTTTAAAAAGTACAGTCGTCGACAAAAGCGAAAAGATGTTTACAACAACGAGATACATGAAGCTCATGCAGGCGTGTAGAAATGAGCTACGCCGGCAGATTAGCAAGACCACAAGTGTTACGAATTCCGATTCTATGTCACCGAGGCTGGACCAATCGAACACAAAATTACCAGAAGAAGCAGCAATGCCGAAGAAACTGCTGAAGTTGCAGAAATATCACAGGTCAGTGAACCTTTGCGCAATCGTTCGAAGTATGCACCTTACACAATCACAACATGTCAACGTTAACTTAATAAAAAAGAAGTTTGTTCCCAGTATAAAGTAAAGCAATTTTTTTATTCTATTTTATTTATAGGACCTTTATAAAAATACATGTCGGTCCTGTAAGTAAAGCAATAGAGGTATTATTTTTTCACGGAAATAATTTATTCTCAAGGACTCAATCATTGGTGTGATAAGAGGAAGAATATAAATGTAACATTATGACAAAGTAAAAACATATTTTAATGACATTCTCATAAATATTTATGACTATTATATTCATTGCTATCAGTAATCAGAAAGTTAAATTATTGCAATCATCATGGACCTAGAAAAAACAATGATTTATTATTGTTACTAGTAATTACTAGCAAACCAGCTTGGAAAAACGAACTAGATTTATCTTAATTGAAGTGATAAACGTCACATTAAAACACTATTAATAAGAAGAAGTTAATGTGATTAAATAATTCATACCAAACTCGTCAGAACTCAGAAGTATTTTACTATAATAGATTCTAAAAATCCAACATGGTACCTAACTTCATTCAAACACATCACGTACCTACACAAACAAAACACACACAAAGAAACACATCCACACAGGTGCAGGATTTCTAAGGATATTCTTTGTCTACCCTTAGATTCCTGTCGACCCTCACGCCCCAGGAAATGCCCCTGGCTGCCCGTGGACTGTCAGTCTCCAAAGACCAGTCCAGGGAGTTCATGGCCTGCTTCCCGGACATCGTGAGGGACCTCACGGAATCTGGCAAGCACCTGGACGTGCCAGAAGCCAGCAAATGGTTGGCCAAGGTACGTTCTGTGTACGTCAGTAGACAATGAGGTTGATTGTGGAACCTTACTGACTTGGCAACTTAGGATTTTCTGTCATTTTGAGGTCACAATAATTCAAACTAATTATGTTACCTTATATTGTCTGACATCATGTAGAGACTGCGTGATATGCTTTTATACCTTTACAATATGAAGCATATTCTGCTATTTTGTAGATTAAATACAAATTAAAAATATGGATGACTTATGTCCGGTTTTGAAGATTTTTTGACAGGCAATAGGAAATTTTCTTGATAGGAAATTGAAATTACATTTATGTTTCAAGTTATTAATTATTAAAGTCCAAGCATATTAAGCGGATGGCCTTTGTTCTTTATTTATTTGATGGGGCTTTTAATTAGTTAGAGTCGCCAATCGACAACACTGTTGAAGAGATAAATAAACTCCTGTAAAAAACCTAAGAAGCCAGGCATTAGCTGGTAACTTAAGACTGTAATTGAAATAACGTCTGCCATTTTGTAGCTTTAAAATGAATTCCTAATACGCACTTGAAATTGAAAATTAGATCAAATTCATTATGCAAATTCTTGGCTTGTGGTCATTAAATTTTTGTTTTGATAGTAATTTCACTACAACTACAACAGTATTTACATATTATTGTTATTGATAATTGTATTCTAGGTATGTATATGTATTTTAATATTATAGACAAAGTATCTAGTACAACATTAAAATTCAAATTTTCGAGTCAGCGCAAAGTATTCCATACATTATTGATTACCTTACATAAAGTAACGGTTTTAACAGGTTATTCAGCTGTCTTGAGCCTTGTATTCCGTTTGGAATTATTTTACCCCAGGGTTCTATTGTAGTAATCCATTTTCGTTTGGCGTAGTGGTCCTGTCAGGTGTAAATATCTCGAAATAATAACATTTTGCTCCCCGTTGTATAGCTAACCTTTTTGAACCTGTCTTTTTACTTGCTACTGTAGAGTGTAGCGTCATTGTTACTTTGATCTTTCCTTACTTTGCTATTAGTAGGTAACTTAATTTAGCATTGCAACTTAATCTCATTATTTCAAATTTTTTGTTCACTCTGAACCTTAATCTCTTTTCATCAAGACATTCAAGTCATTCTTCAGAAACTTGAGAAGTACTCAAGTTTCTAAAGAATGGCTGTCTTTAAAGTATAATTTAAACTTGAATCTTCTGCATACCTGTCGAAAGAATTGAAACATAATATTAATTTTATGATTTACCGTTCCATAGCTACCTACTAAAATGGGCTCTCGTGTTTCCTACATAATTAATATGTACTACCATATCCTGGCAACATTATTAAATAAACACTGATAGCAAAATGTTATATCCTTATAACATCCTGTCTGGAATGATTATTATAATAACTTCAACTTTATTATTTACTAACATCAATCATCATATTATTATCAATAATTATAAGTATGTATAGATTATGTTTTGCCCGTTTTTGCTATCCTTCTTCCTTTCTGTTTCCTTATTTTGTATTACGTGCAAAAAACTTCTTCAATCGAAGAATCCTTTAAGTACTGATACAATATTTTTTTTAATTTTAAGATTTAATATTTTCCCATTTTTATTCCGTAAAATTTATCTCATAAATTGATAGCATATTGTCCTTTTGTCAAGGCCATCAAATGATTAAAGTACCAAGGCCAATTTTTATCACATTATCATCATGTTGCCAATTTACTCAATACTAAAACAATAGATAGCGTAAATATTTCCTTTGTAGGTTATCGTAGACTATAAACTTGATTTTTATTTGCGACCAAAATTCACGAGCGTAGCGCGTGTTTCTTTCGCATAGAAACAAGCTACCGGTAAATACTGAATAAAGACAACATGTGCGAGCGAGACAAAAAATGTTGAACAAAGAGAAATATTGGTCATGTTTGTATAACACTTATCACGGAAAGGATATTTGATTCTAAAATTAAACGTAACACATCACTTAACAATGTACAATATTATCTAATTTAGTACGACTTAATATGTTATTTTTGTTTGATTTTTGTAACACTTTTGTTTGTGATTGTACCGAAAAGTTTAAAGTACTTATCTCATTTTACGACACTTTAATTATTATTTTTCTCATTTTATGACGCTTAATAAAAGTACCGAAATAATTATTATTGTAATTTGAAATCATTTTTAGGGTTCCGTACCCAAAGGGTAAAAACGGGGCCCTATTACTAAGACTTCGATGTCTGTCTGTCCGTCTGTCTGTCAGCAGGCTGTAACTCAAGAACGGAAATAGCTACAGAGTTTAAATTTTCACAGATTGTGTATATCTCTTGCCGCTATAACAACAAATACTAATAACTGTATTTCAAAAAGATAAAACCGACTTCAAAATTGTACGTAGATAATTGAGAATTAAAACTTCCTATCTCCAAAACTACTGAACAGATTTTGATGAAACTTGCACTGTTCCCTAAGTTGAACAATACCTGGTACAACAAAAAAAGAATCACTAAAATCGGACTTGTAGTTCCGGAGATATGCGTGCACAAACATAAAAACATACATACATACACTTTTGAAATTTGGCACATTTGTTCAGAAGCTGTTATAGATTAACATATACAAAAACTGAGCAGTTCTGGAAATATTACATACATACGCGTCGAATTGATAACCTCCTTTTTTTGAAGTCGGTTAAAAACAAAATACAACTCCCATACTCATACAATACAACAAACGTGATTTTTGGCCTTGTTTGCCCTATGATAATCTAAGTCTTAGATTACGTATACTTATACAAGTTTTGTTAGAAGATTTGCTACCTTCGCTGTCGTAGCCTATCCTAAGTTATAAAATCTTTTATCGTCAACATCACTTTCGTTAATAAAATCAACAACGCTTGTTGCAGATGTTGCAATACAACGTGCCAAACGGAAAGAAGAATAGGGGCCTTGCCACCGTCCTCGCTTACAAAATGCTGGAGAAACCACAGAACCTGACGCCGGAGAGAGTGCACTTGGCCAACGTCATGGGTTGGTGTGTTGAAATGGTGAGTTCAACCTCCTATTAGATTACAGTGCGATTCTAGTAATCATAACTCAATGGACAATAATTACAATGGACAATAATGCAAAACGTTGCGCTGAGGTTTAAAACTTCCATCAAGTGGTCCATCTATTGGTAGCCGGTTTCATTGAAACCAGTTAGTTAGCTAGTTACGCTGGAGTTATTTTATAGTGCCCAAGTGT
Organism: Plebejus argus; assembly: GCA_905404155.3. NCBI lineage: Eukaryota > Metazoa > Arthropoda > Insecta > Lepidoptera > Lycaenidae > Plebejus > Plebejus argus. The sequence goes on along the minus strand of FR989946.1, from coordinate 5,274,525 downwards.
GTGCGCAGTACAAAAGAGCGCTCTCTATTCCTTTACTCTCATAACCCAGTGGGACGGAACACCGACACGACCGGCGAGATATCAGGCGTGACCAAGTTTAAGGCCGGTATAAATAGTCAGTACTTAAGATGCGACCCACTCTCAAGACGCGGTTCGGCTCTGTGATTGGTCCAAATTTTGACAGCCAACCAATCACAGAGCCTGAACCGTGTCTTGAGACCGAGATGCATCTTGAGTACTGACTATTTATACCGGCCTTAAATGCCCATCTGATGCATGGAATATGGATCATCTTATTTGTCAGACAATCAGGTGATCAGCCTGCAGGACGATCTAGAGATACGTATTTTACTAATTAGATAAATTAAATTAATTTATGCTCTGTATTTTTATTTATGATTCAATGGTATTTCATGTTAATTCAACGTAAAGAATGTTTATGGTACCTACTTATAAAAACACGCAATGAATTTAATTATTACATACTATTGTGCACTAGATTCTATTGTCGCGAATCACCAGTCTTCACAATAAGCAACTGGACTAAATACTAGGTACGCAGTTTTTTAACTCATATGCAGATGGCACACCTACGCATTTTCAAGTTATGTCTAATCCAACCGGCAGATCATTACTTACAATCCAACCAAATGACGTAGGCTCTTGAGTCCTGCCTATGAATTTCTTCGATGGTTACCTACAATATGTTGCTCTATCCGTCCGTCGGTATCCATTGGTAGGTCCGCCGACAAACCGCTATGTTTTTTTGGCGGGCTCTTATTATTTTTTTTGAGTACCTACTTCAATAAAGGCTTTTATTATTTATTATTATTTTTACAACAACGACATTTCTTTTAGTTCCACGCCCATCAGCTCATCATTCGCGACCTGATGGACGACCGGGAGATGCGGCGTGGGGTGCCCTGCTGGCACCGCCATTCGGATGTCGGATTGACCGGCATCAATGATGGCGCCTGGATCCTCTCAGCACTGTTCTCAACCCTCAAGAAGAACTTCGCACACCAGCCGTATTATAAACACGCGGTTGAGATGTTCAATGAGGTAAGGGTTTTTTCGCCTTTAAAGACATAATATAGACTAGAATTTGCGGTGTGCAGTTTTCGTCAGTGCAAAATTCTAGGCAGACGCCTGAGAAACTATAAATAGTGTGTTGCGCACTTACGTACTTACAAAACTGAAGATAAGCAAAGCAAACCTACAACTTCGTAAAACTTTTTATTTTATAATACCAATTTAACCATGTACTAGGTATCAGAGAAGTTGATTCCTAGGCAGATGGCGGACCTAAGAAAGGTCGCGAGTCCGATCAAGTGACGTAGGTCCGTCAACTGCCTAGGAATCAATTTCCTCGATGGTACATGTACTGCACCTTCTTAACATTTTAAAAATTGTTGTAGAGACTGGAGTCCAAAAATCTCGTTGCATCAAAAATTATTGACAGTGACAGTTCAAAACTTTTTTTTTTAATTTCCAGATGCTGCTAAAGTGCTCCACTGGTCATTACCTTGAAAAGCTGATGAAGAAAGCCGACAAGCCTGATCTCTCGCAGTTCACGATGGAGAAATACGAGGCCATCACCAAGTACAAGACCTCCTACTACACTTTCCAAATGCCTGTCAGCCTGGCGCTGCTGATGACTGGTGTGGATGACCCAGAGACACACAGACAGGCGAAGACCATATTGCTCGAGATGGGAGAGTTTTACCAGATACAGGTAGGGGAAGCTTGAAGTACTCTTGCCGTATTAAAAAAAGCAAAAATCTATGCGTAAACCCAAGAGGAGCTAGGGCTTATCTAACTTAAAATGAACCGCCCCTCCCTCGTATTCACAGTACAAAATTTTTCTCTAGATCAACTAGTGAAATGGTGGTGCGCGTCATTTCAAATTAGACCAAAATTACTACAAAGACACACTTGTTCCAAATGTCTAGACTGCTTCGAATGTAATGTAATGTAATGTAATAGCCTTTTATTCTGCCTTCAAGCTATAAAATATCTCGAAGGTCAGTGTGCCTCTCGGCATAGGCCTCCTCCAGCCTTTTCCACTCAGTTCTGTCTATCGCTACTCTTCTCCAATGGTGTCCAGCTGTTAGTGCTAGCTCATCTCCCCATCTGGTTTGTTTTCGACCTCTACTCCGTTTACCATCTCTCGGGTACCAGTGAGTTATGGCTGTGCTCCATTTAAATGGAGACCGCCTCGAATGAGTATTTTTTTAAATTCTTCTACTGGGGACAAGAAACTTACTTCACTCGGTCAAAGCCGCGGCAAAAAGCAAATTTTTGATGCTATACGTGTAGGTGCTAGCTATGGACAGCTTTAATCTAAGCTTCATTCTAAACTCCATACCTATAAAGTTATGCCGCGGCCGCACACATGCGTCTATCGTCACGGAGCGAGCTTCGTGCCATGAGACCATTGGACAATATTTTTCATTGTCCAAATATTATGGTATCGTCTCCCAGCACGAAGCTTCGTGACGATAAGCGCAGGTGCGGCCCGGGCCATAGGATAACGGACACTGCTGAGCATCATTAGCGTATTGATTTTATTGCAATGAGTATCCAAATCATTCCAAAATCGTAGATTTATATTGCTAAAGGTATCAGTGCAGATACATTATTAACAAAATTATGTTACCCATATAGCACTGATAAGTTATCTTCTGTAACAAATATTGTACTTATATTTTTATGTATTATCATTTAATGGCAACAACCGATAGATAACTAAATTAGTTTTTCATGTTAGTTCAAGTACCTACGTCTAGGTACTTAGGTATTGCTTTTATCCAGAAGAGCGAGTAAATTTAGAGAGAAAGAGAGAACTATGGATATTTAATAGAGTTGAAAAGAGTACATGAACGTCAATTTTTTCAATAGCTACCTACCTACGTCAATCGTCATCATGGTTTTTCGGGATTTTGCATAATTTTTATTAGTATCACATACTTAGACATAATATCTTTACAGTGCCCATATTTCTTACATTGTTTAAAATTTGAATTCGTTTGTTTTCAGGACGATTTCCTCGATTGCTTCGGAGAACCAGCGGTCATAGGCAAAATCGGCACAGACATCCAAGACGGCAAATGTACTTGGCTGGCCGTGGTCGCTCTGCAAAGGGCGTCTAAAGCACAGAAGCAGCTAATGGAGGACTGCTACGGCTCAAACTCTGAAGATGCGGAGAAAATCAAGCTGTTATACGAAGAATTACAACTACCCCACACATACTCCGTATATGAGGACGCTACGTACGATTTACTAAGGACACAGATACAACAAGTCACTAGGGGCCTACCACACGACTTATTCTTCAAAATCCTCGACAATATTTTCAGGCGAGGAGTGTAAATTTTAAATTAAGAATTAAGTTTTTTTTTATATTTTAACATAAGTACATAATACACCGAAATTAACAATAGAAGTCCGTCCAACGAATAACATCAGCCCAATTCTCGGTTCGATGAACGCACTGAACGCTGGCTAATTCAAATAAGCGTGAACCGAAAATCGAAATTATAAATTGGGGCCATGCTCTACAATTCTACGTCATTATAGAAAGAGAGCGCATGAAAACAATCGATTTTACAGAGCTTTTGATGGAATTTCGAAAAGATAGTTTGTAAAGATAGCACAGACATTTCAAAATAATGTAGAGTTTATCGGAAAGTTCAAATTTTCCAATTGTAGAGGTAAGTAGCTCTACAATGGTTTTAGTATTTAAATGGTCTAGCTTTTTGTAATGTGGTAGCTAATTATTGCTTAAATAAAATAACTGATCATTCTTTTTAGCAGGAAATCGATCAATTACCGAAATATTAAAACTATGTGCATGTATAATTAATAGTTATTACCTTATAGGTCTACCAGAATCTGATGGCAAAAAGTGAGAAATTAAATTAACCAATACCGGGGTAATTAGAATAAAACATTTTGATCAATTTTTTTCTAATTGGTTACATGTTACATAAATCATAAATGTGGCATTTTAATCTATGCATTTTAACCTTAGATTTTCATTTTTCTCATAAAAGTAAAATTTTTATGTACTTACCTAATATTAATTTCCAGTTCCCATTGTCAGAGAGGTCTTAATATGGCTATATTTTGTTCTATCTTTTGTTATCGTTAATTGTATTTATTGTTACTTTGATGGTTAGTGGAGGAATGCAAAAAGTATCTAGGTATAGTGGTGTATAATATCTCGAAATCAATATCTTACTTATATTAAACTGTTAGGTTAAGGATTTATTATTAACGAATATTGATTATTATTAAGTAGTCTTTGGTAAAAACAAAATGAAATAAAAAATTAAGAAATCAAAATTATGTAGTTTTTTTAATAGACAAACTATTGACTAATTAAAATCGACTGACAGCCTGGGCCCCGATTCTCATACTTCTAATTTTACTTCGAACAACCATGAACCACAGCTTCGATCAGTGCATATGCTACAATATCGTATATTAACAGTATTATGTAGAGAAAAGGGATTGCCTCGTTCGTTGGTATTATTACAATCATACAATATCGTCCGTTTTGGCCCGTTGATTTTTGTAGAAAGAAGTTACATCACGTAGATATACTAAATGCCAATGAGGATTGCCAAAGATCATTCACCTAAAAATAATAATTTAATCACAACATTTTATAAAGTGTTAAGTACAACTTATTTTAACAACATTATAAATTATAATACCGTATATTATTGATATTAAAATCCGTCGATCGTAGAGTTCTTGGAAATCTATAATTGTCTATCTATTGTTATCAAGTCATAACTGTCACAAAACTTTAGGGCTATGTATAAGTTTGAATAAAACCACCTTTTTATAATGCAACATAGAGGAGACGGACGACGCCGCGCCGCGCCGCCCAGACGGCCTCGAAAAAGATGGCGAGATGAACTGGATGTCTATTGTCTACGAGCAAGGCTGGCCTGCGGTGGCGTTGGAGTGAGACATAATATGGAAGACTTTGGGGGAGGCCTTTGCCCAGCAGCGGGATAGTACAGGCTCATAAAAAAACATAGATCTTAGTCCCAAAATAATAATAATTATTTTTATTAGCATATCAGAGACCCCTAATATTAACTCCTGTCATAATAATATTATTTTGTCAGAATATTATCTAAAATGTAGAAGAAGTTGAACTACGAGTATAAATAGGCATTATGATGACTATTTTTTTTTCTTATTAGTAATTGAAAGACCCTTAAAAAATAGAAACATCGCTGAAAGAATGACTCTGATAGCTTAAAAATTCACCAAGAATTGACAATTCAAACATCTCATAAAAATAGACCTGCCCGAAACGCTCCATACAAAGTGCTACGAAAGACTGACGTCACTCTTTCTTAGTTCTACGCATCGGGAGAGAACTTTGTTCGATAGGTATATTAAATATTGCGTTTATGAAAGTGGTTTCATAACAAAAGTTGCTTTTACCTAATTGCATAGGTATGTCATCGAATGGTACACAAATATTAAGAAATTTAATTGAAAAAAAAATCGACTTGATTATCCAACTTTGAAGGCGCATAACAAAAACAATACAAATGCTATCGAGCTGAAATTTTGGGAATTGATTTCTTTATTTTATTAACAAAATTTGCTAATCTTTGACCTTGTCATCATCCCTATTGTTGGAGCTTTGCTGGGAATGTGAAAGAGTGATGTTGTGTTTTTGTATTATTTTCCTAAAATTGTGTTAACTGGGTTTTTAGGGTTCCGTAGTCAACAAGGAACCCTTATAGTTTCGGTCTGTCCGTCCGTCCGTCTGTCTGTCCGTCTGTCCGTCTGTCTGTCTGTCCGCGGTTTTGCTCAGAGACTATAGGACCTAAATTTGGCATGAATATACATATTAATAATGTCTACAAAATGGTACATAAAATATTTAAAAAATATTTTTTTTATGGTACACATCACATCACTACAAGCGGGGTTGAATTTTTTTTTTCGCGCTCACCCCATCTTGTGGGGTGTCGTTGGATAGGTTTTTTAAAAATATGAGTATTCATAGATCATTTTCCGGGTTAGGGATCCATTTGTGAAATATTAAGTTTTAAAGTGGAAAAAATCGTTACAGTCCAAATCCTTCTACCAGCTAAGCGGTTGCTTCTGGAAATGTGAAAAAATTCACGGGAGTAGAAAATATGCTGAATTTAAAAGGAAAACTATCACGACTAAGTTGACTTCATAAGTAATTATTGAGTAATAGTCGATCAACTAAAAAAAATGTATTCGGCGAAGTATAAAGGAACTTTTCGTTCAAATTCCTTTGAGATGATGTTGTTAGTAGTGTAAAACATGTTATAAATATTGTACATTCATTGACCATACAAAAATTTTTAAAAACTAGCGGTGCTACGGAACCCTACATTGCGCGTGGCCCGACACGCACTTGGCCGGTTTTTAATGTGTAATATTGGTAGCATATTAACCGTTAGATATTCTTTATCGTGCACAAGTGTAGGAAAATGATGCAATATCCAGAAACTGCTATTTTGTGTTCCCTCCAAAACTCCATCGAAAGTTTCAGTAAAGCGTCTACCACTTTACTGAATCTAACGACTTGACTATTTGACTGTATTGACTTTTACTTAGACTTTGACTAGACATTAGACCTGACGAAATAGAAAAACGACGCCGAAAATTATATACATGAATATTGTTTTCCCGCCATTACTTGACGCTGGTCATGGTTTTATAGCCGAAGTGCCATAATAAGAAAAAAAAACTATTGTTGAAATATCTGTCACTGTCAGTGTCGATGTCATAAAGCTATCAGCTGAAAAAAGCGCGGGAATCTTCGAAAAGGGCGGTCGTGTTTTCTGGAAATTTTTTAATTTTTGTTTTAATTATTGTTAATATCTTCGTTAGTTAGTTTTCTTTTTATCTTATTTTTAGTTTCTTTTAGTTTTTATTTTATTTGTGCATACTATTTGGTAAGTTTCTTGTATATTATTGTGTAAATATGGATGAGGACCCAGGGGGGCTGGAAGGCCCCCCTGTTGGCCAATTTATTACTATACGTACTTCCGAAAATGTAAATGACTCAAGTATGGACACAGATTCGTCCGTTAATAATAAATCTACAAACCGCAAACGCCCTGCAGCTTCTAGGCGAGTATGCAGAAAATGCAATAAAAAGATTAAGAAAAATCCCGACAAATCAAAACCTGATATCAACTGTATGTGCTTGAGTGATACGGAAAATAAAGAAAGCCTGAATAATATCCAAGAAGCACATACAGCTAGTATCATGGAGAAACATCAGGGCTTGGTGAATCCTCGTGTTAGTCGTTTGCTGTACACAGACACTGACTCTACACCTTATGTAGTACATGTACAAAAAGAAATATCATCTCCTAATGGAAACTGCACTTTACATCCCGTTGAATTTGGTCGCTTCCTTAAAAATCATAATATTAAGAATATAGAAAACGGTAGCCTTAAGAGAATTGGCAGGAATAGATTGTCATTATCTTTCTCTGTATTTTCTGATGCAAATAATTTTATTACTAATGAGAATCTAAAACAGAACAACTACAAAGTTTTTCTTCCATCTTTTCAAGTTTGTCGTGTTGGCTTGGTTAGAGGTATTCCAGCCGACTGGTCTGATGAAGACATTTTGGCCAATATTACTTTACCGTATGGTTGTGGGGACATTTTGAAAGTAAGACGCTTAAAGAAAAAAAACACTGTAAATAATACTGTACAGTTTGTAAATACAGAGTCAGTTGTTTTTACGTTTGACGGCCAAGTATTACCTAAAAGAATTTTTATGTGCTACAACTCCTTGCCTGTTGACTTGTACATTTATCCTACCATACAGTGTTATAATTGCTGCAGGTATGGGCATGTGAAGTCACAGTGCAGATCAACTCCCAGATGTTTCCGTTGTGGTCAGGGTCATTCTGGTGAGAAATGTTCTGTAGATGAAGATTCTGTTTTCTGTTGTCTGTGCCAAGCTTCCCATATAGCCACAAGTAAGAATTGCCCTGAGTTCCAACGACAAAAATTAATTAAAGAGTCCATGGCTCACAAAAACTTGTCCTATGCCGAAGCATCAAAACTCCACCCTCCTATTTCTAAACTATACTCTACAGTTTTAACCTCTTCTAGTCCATCCTCTTCTTTTATAGACTCACAAAAACAAAATTTCTCATCAGTCATCAAAAATTCTGCAAAGAGGACAACCACAGAGTCATATAAAAAAACAGTCTTCCGACAACCCAGAACACCACCAAAGTCAGTAGGCGGGTATGATAAAACTGCTCATTTAAACTTAATTAAAGATTACAATCCCCCATCGGGTTCAAATGGCACTGCTTTGCCTACTAATGGTGACTGTAATATTTCAGTGCCCGAATTAATTACAGCTATAATTAATTATCTAACTCAATCCAATATTCTACCGTCATCAGTTTCACCGTCCAACGTAGCCTCAGTAAGTAACACACCTCTAACTAACTCCCACAATGGATTATCTGATCCAGTGGAATTGTCGCAGTGCAGTCAGCAAAAAAAATGAAATCATTTATTTAATAAACAAACATCACCCTCTTGTCTTTGCTCTCCAAGAAACATGGCTTAAGCCAGAATCTCTTTTTAAGATTCCTGGCTATGCTTGTTTAAGAGAGGATAGATCTGATGGGTATGGCGGTGCTGCCTTACTCATCAATCATCGTCATTCATTTGTACATATTTCACTTCCATCACATAATCCAAATATTTCTATAATAGCAGCATCTGTAAATAACATCTGTTTTGTCTCATTGTACATTCCACATCCATCCTATTCAATATTTTTAGAAATTAAGAATATAATTAACCTTTTGCCAAAACCTTTTGTAATACTTGGGGATTTTAATGCCCAACATTTGTCTTGGGGTAGTAGTAATAACAATCAGTGGGGTTTTGAAGTATTAGATTTATTAGATTACCATAAGTTATGTATTCTCAACACAGGGTTTCCAACACGGCAAACTGCACCTAATGAGGGTTATAGTGCCCCTGATTTGTCTATTTGTACTTCAAATATATCTTCTCTTTTACACTGGTCAGTTCTATCATCTAGTCATGGTAGTGATCACTTCCCTATTCTCCTGTCGCTCCCCTGTAAAAATAAAAAGCAAAATCATTCTTCTATTTCATCATCATTAAAATATAACTTAAAAAATGCAGAATGGGAAAAGTTTTATCATGCACTAAAAAATAAACTATCCCATCTTCCTAGTGTATCTCCAGGTAATGAATCTGTTTGTGCTGATGCTCTAGCATCGGCCTTGATTGAATCAGCAGATGAAACTCTTCCTATTAAAAAAACACCTAAACATTACATTCCATCACCTCCTTGGTGGGACAATGACTGTTCAGTCGCGATAAATAAAAGAAAACAGGCTGAAAGAGAATATAATAATAATTCTACCTTTGAAAACTACGATATTTATTGTAAGTCTGTTAACGATGCAAAAAAATTATTTAAGAAAAAGAAGTCTGCAAGCTGGAAAAAGTTTTGTGAATCTATTAGTCCGGACACTCATGCTTCCATAGTTTGGAATAATATTAGAAGGTATAGGTCTGCATATAAACCTCCTTTTCATCCTATGCCAGATTCTTTAGCCAACGATTTTTTAAAGAGATTAGCACCTCCTTCTGTGTCATTTCTCCGTCCATCTCCTTTAGGTGAAGTTAGCCTTAAAGACCTTAACTCGCTTTTTACCCTTCAAGAGTTAAAAGGAGTTGTCGCAAACTTAAACGACTCGGCTCCGGGCATTGATGGAATTCCATACTCTTTTTTTAAACATGCTTCAGATGAAGTTTTAACTTACTATTTGGAGTTGGTTAATTCAATGTTAATATCGGGCAATATTCCAAATTCATGGAAAACACAGAAAGTTATTCCCATTCTAAAACCGGGTAAACCTCCTTCTTCTGCTTCCTCCTATCGTCCCATAGTTCTTTCATCAGTGTTATTAAAGATTGCAGAGCATCTCGTAAAGAATCGTTTGGAATGGTATATTGAAAAACATAACCTCCTAGCCAAAAGTCAATATGGATTCCGAAAAGGAAAAGGTACAATAGACAATATAGCTCTTTTTACAACAGATGTCCGCATTGCTTTTACTGAAAATAAATCAGTTTTAGCAGCTTTTTTAGATATAAATGCAGCATATGATAATGTGAGGATAGATATACTCAAAAGAAAGTTACATTTATTAGGTGTTCCGGTAATTTTAATTAATTTCATTATCCACTCAAACGTCCGTGTCTGACAGCTGCCAACCCCTTGAACGTCCACGCGCGCGCCGATTTATAATGCGGTCGAGCGCCAGATACCGTCATCGATTTAAAGCCTATTTACTTACAAACTTATAACTGTTACGGCAAATAAAAAATTACCTGTATAAAGCTGATATTATAAGGAATTAAAATATGTGAAAAGTAAATTATAACTCTTATCGTAAATAGTACAAAAAAGAATGAAACTTTACAACATAGGTAAAAATTGCGTAAAATATAAAATAATTACACGTTTTTACGTAATATTTTGTAACATACCTTAATACTATTTACATATTAATAAACTAGATTATATAAGCTTTTTTATGATACCAATATTTAATTACTTAGAGGGATGAGTGTATTACAATAAAGGAAAACAAATTACCCATTCCTGCATGAATTTGATATCGCCCATGTCTAAATCCTGAGAATTAAATAATAAAAATATGTAATCCTTTCTTGTTTTGCTATATTTATTTCATTTAAATATTCACATAACAAAATGATGACCTAATTTTTCAATTACAAGAAGTATTTTACTACATTAAATATTATATCATACAAAAACTAACGAAAAACCGACAAACAACGGCAAAGTTTTTGCTTGTCGATTTCAACTCATTTTTAAGCATCTTATTAAACTGCGGATGGTTATTATTTGTAGATATTCTGAAATAATGATTCTTCAGGATTATTTCAATATATAACACCTAATACAATCGTATAATAAATACATTTTTAATTACATTTTAAAGACGGCACTCACAGACTCTTTAAAACTTTTCAACGCACTTGACTCTAGTGTTTTTTCATAATGATGGTGTAGCCCGATGTACTGTTTTACTAACCCAAAAGACGGGTAATTTAATAAAGAACCATCTAGCGAAACACTTGTGTACCTCTTGAACACTACCACAGATAAAAACATGTTTAAGTGGAGCGAGTCATCTGGGCTGCTCTAGTCGCCCTGACGGTTGACGGCAAAAAGTTTTGGGCGACTATAGTCGCCCGGACGTTTGAGTGGTTATAAACGTATTATTGGAAAGATTTATTGCTCTGCCTTTGCAAGATGAAACTTCGACGGAAGTGCGGGTTGTTGATAAAGGGCTGCCCCAAGGCTCCGTAATAAGTCCACCTTTGTATAATATTTATTCGTCAGATATAGAGGATGTAGTAATTGGCGTGACTTCAGATTTGGAATCATTTAGTATAGTAGATGAGACAGAGAACATAGAGAACATAGATGATGCAGAATTGTATCTTTTGCAATACGCCGACGATTTAGCAATTTATGTAATAGATCAATCTATTGAAAGAGCCTCCTTTAGACTATCGCGAGCCCTAGCGCGTCTAAAGGTTTGGTTAGATGCAAATGGATTAGATCTTTCTGTTAATAAAAGTTCGGCTGTTCTTTTTACCCGTATGCGCTTGCCTCCTCCAGTGGTGGTAAAATATAATGGATTACGAATTCCAGTTGACAATGAGGCCAAATTTTTAGGCGTAATTTTAGATTCGAAACTTAATGGTAATGCGCATAACGAGTATATTGCGTCGAAGTGTGAACGGACGTTAAACATTATAAGATGTTTATCAGGAGTGTGGTGGGGATCTCACCCGTTTAACCTAAAAATGCTTTATAATGCTTTAATAAGAAGTGTTTTAGACTATGGTACGTTCCTATTAGAACCTTGTAATGTAGCTGGTTTTAAACAGTTGGATAAGATACAGGCAAAAGCTATGAGGATAATTTGTGGAGCCATGGCATCATCGCCAATAAATGCATTGCAGGTAGAATGCGGCGAACCGCCACTCTATCTGAGGCGGCAATATCTGGCCGACAAGTTTTTTATTCGCTGTTTGCAATTTTCAAACCATCCCCTTATTCCGAAATTAAAAAAACTGTTAAACTTAATAAATAATAATCAATTTTGGTTGCACAAATCTCGCCCTTGCTTAGTTAATAGTTATATCCGATATTTGTCGCTTGATGCCCCTACACATAGATTACCTGTTTTTCCGCTTTTTAACTCATCCTTTGAATCTCTTGTTTTAGAACCTGATATCCGCTATGACATAGGTATTAAAAAATCTGATAAATATTATGCAAAGCCTTTTTTCAATTATCTAACAACGAATAATTGGCAAGGTTGGCATCACATCTACACGGATGCCTCTAAAATGTCAGTAGATAATAATAATAATTGTGTTGGAGTAGGTATTTACCATCTCCAATACAATATAGTCCAAAAAGTCAAATTTCCTCCACAAACTTCAGTATTTACTGGTGAATGCTTTGGTCTTTTTAAAGCAGTTGACTATATCCTACTAGCAAAGCTTAAGAAAACTGTAATTTTTACTGACTCTTTAAGTGCCCTGCAAGCATTGAATAGATTTACGTTTAGATCAAAATGTTTTCCCATAATAATACAAATCAGAAATCTTTTGCACAAATGTATTCTCGGTAATTTGTCTGTTACCTTTGTTTGGATTCCAAGTCATTGCGGCATTCTTGGAAACGAGGAAGCAGATAGACTGGCCAAAGATGCAATTTCTTGTGGAGATGTTTTTCCGTATGTGAATTATTGTCACGACTTGCCATCTCTTGCCAAGAACTTTCTCCAACAGGATTGGAGTAAGGACTGGGCAGTCAGTAGTCAAAGAAAGGGTGTTCAGTATAAGTACATACAACCTGAGATTCAGTTTAAGCCTTGGTTCTTCAAAATAAATCTATCGAAAAGTACAACTTCCTCTATAATTAGAATGAGGTTGGGACATGTCACCACTCCGGCGCACTTGAAAAGAATTCGGATTCGCAACGATGATGCTTGCGATTGCGGTTTGGAAGTGGGTGATTTAAATCATATTATTCTTTCCTGTCCTCTGTATGATCACTCCTGTCTATATGATAACCTCTCCTCTATATCTATTCCCTTTCCTACTTCTGTTCCAATATTATTAAATTCATGTAATAAATTAATTTATTCATTTTTATCCCAATATTTATGTAACAATTCAATTAATATTTAAATCTATTTAGCTTATTATGAAACTTTCTAACTAGATCCAAAATCCTAAATTCCGTACTTACTTTGCTTTTCTACCGCCTATTCCCTACCTTTGTCTATGGCAAAGTACACCCCTGTGTCAGTGCCAAAAAAAAAAAAAAAAAAAAAAAAAAAAAAAAAAAAAAAAAAAAAAAAAAAAAAAAGCTATCAGCTGTAGGCTCACTCAAGGCGTGCTCAACTCAAATACTTTAATCTGTGACTCAAGCCAAGTGCCAGGCCGCAGGCGCCAGCATAAATCTCAAGTCGCTTCAAATTTAACTTTTACTTTTGAGAAATTCTACCATGTAAACGTAGCGCACATAATTTAGTGGCGACTGGCATACTTAATACTCGCCTTTAAATTTTAGTGCATCACCATACAGTTTATTGGCAACTTTCTAAAATATATTTTGTGAAGAGACATCGAGTTGTGTTTGTACCAAGTATTTGAATCCTCCAAATACATAAATAGAATATTATAAAAATAGCAATATAGAATTTGTAAACATCAAAATGAATCCTGTATCCGTGTTGAGACTACTTAGCAGAAAAAGTGGAATAAGTGCCATGGGTATTGCAAGACGGTAAGAATTTTGTAATTTATATTTTAGTATACCTACTTAATTATCTGCAAAATAAACCATTAGTTTCAGTAGAACGACTTTGAAATGTCTTGAATTAATAAAATATACCTTGCCTACAACTTCCTTCGCGCAGAAATTTGTTTATCGCGGAAATGGTTATTTTCCATAAAACTAGTTATCATAGGCCTTTTTCCGTAAATCAAAGTATCTTCGTACAACGTTTTATCTACTTACATCTTTCTGTCATTCTTTTTACTCTATAAAACATAATATACTAGCGACCCGCCCCGGCGTCGCACGGGTATAAAATAGCCACTGAAAAAATGATTAAAATAGATTCGATAGGCTATGATCCTTCACGTGGTCTACTTCTTATCTGTGCCAAATTACATAAAAATTGCTCCAGTAGTTTGCGAGATAAACCCTTTCAAATTTTTTTCCACATTCTCCTGTAATTAATCTTATTGTGATAAAATATAGCCTATAGTCTATATTTTATCACGTCTATAGTCTTCCTCAATAAATGGGCTATCTAACACTGAAAGAATTTTGCAAAACGGACCAGTAGTTCCTGAGATTAGCACGTTCAAGTTAGCCCTTTCAAATAATTTTTCCCGTTCTTTCCACATTTTCCTCTATTTCTTCGCGGTCTCACTGACCGCTCGTACCCTACGAGAATTGCAACTACCCTACTTCCTCTTAAGTTTCACTCTTGCGGCACTCAGTAGCTTCAGTTTTAGTCGAAAAATGTATTCTGAAGCAAAAAAATTCGATGCCGACTGCAAGTTTGCAAAGTTGTGTCGGTTTGAACTTCGAGCGCGGTCTGTGAGACCCCATGTCCATGCTTCCCATACAAATAATCATGTTTGTGTTTTTGGTAGTGCGCAATCAATGTCTAAATAAAATATCTTGAAATAATTTCTGCTTATGTTTTTTAGTGAAATTCTTCGTTATAATATATAAAAAACTTGGAATCGGTCAAATGATTGGAATATTGCACCGAAAATGTTCTAAGGAACAAATTTGGGTATAGGAGAGCTAATATTTAGGAAATAAATTTTTTACAGCAAAAACTAATTGGATTTGTCTAGATAACTAAAACAAATATTAACCACAATATGTTTAGTTACATTTAAGCTATAACTATGTTTGTAGTGGCCTTTACCATGTGAAATGACTGCCAATAATTTTGTCCATGTTCGACCTATGTCAAAATTTTTATGTTATATGTTCTGGAGCTTAAATCCCAATTTTTTATTAGTCTATAAATCATCTACTCATGTCATCAATTATAGTGGTTAGGAAAAAAACAAAGGCAACTCTTATTGCCAATAGGCTAAACTGCAGGGGCTCCCAAAGTGTGCGCCGCGGCGCCGTGCGCCGTGGAAAGGCAAGAGGGGCGCCCGAGCCGCGCCGCGCCGTGAGTCGATCCTCCATCATTATCCGAAACCACAAATATTATAAGATAAAATATTAATTGTGTAAAACGGGTAGATGATTAAATATTAGTTCATTATTATTTACCTGCATAACCTAACAATAATCATTAATGTGTGGTGTTTATTTATGTACAGTCTCTACCTAGCTGGTAGAGTAGGGCGCCGTGACAAAGTATTGCGAAGTGTAACTGCGCCGCGGGCTGAAAAAGATTGGGAACCCCTGGGCTAAAGTCTAAACATAACAATATAACAAGCAACATCTAGTCAATTACAGTATTAAAGGAAGTAGGGGCAGAAATAGAGCTCTAGGTATTGTTGACCTATGACCCATGCTTGTTTTTCATCTCTGTTACAAAATATCTTTTGTGGCATATTTTACATAATGTTTACAACTGCTATTTATGTATGATGATTATCATCAATGAATGGTGAACACCAAGATTCAGATCTTGAATATTTTGAATGCAAATCAACTTTGTTATTATGTTGTGTTATTAATACATACCATTTATGTGAAGATTACCATAATATTAACATGTGAATGTACCATTGCATTGTAAATGTTTTGACAAAGCACAATTTTACAAACTTTTTGTGTGTATTAATATATTTTCATTTTTCTTCATGAATTTTAATAAATCAGAGTTAAAATTATTCCCATCCTTTTAATGTTCTGTTTATATGAATATTTTTAGCAGAGCGTTATGAATTAGGATTAAAAGGGCCCGGGGTAACTACCCTCGAAATTTTCATACATTTTTAATACCAAAATCATTTTCTCATACGAAAATATTTAACATGTTTGAGTTATTTTTCAGCTTAAGATAGTAATTACCTAGGGTCCTGAACAATTTTTTTTTACAAATTTTAAATACTTACTAAAAAAAAATTTTTGTTTAAATATTTTTTAGTAAATTTACTACTAAATATTTAAACATCAAAAAATAGCCAAAAACACAAAAAAATATATAAATAAATAGTAAATTTACTACAAAATATTTAAATAATAAAAAAATATATTTTTTAAAGTTTAAATATTTTGTAGTAAATTTACTATTTATTTATATATTTTTTAGTGTTTTTGTCTATTTTTGGTGTTTAAATATTTAGTAGTAAATTTACTAAAAAATATTTAAACACAATTTTTTTTAGTACCTATTTAAATATTTTGTAAAAAAAATTTGTTCAGGACCCTAGGTAATTACTATCTTAAGCTGAAAAATAACTCAAACATGTTAAATATTTTCGTATGAGAAAATGATTTTGGTATTAAGATGAAGTGGTAGGGCCAGAAGCGTATAATATCGCGATCTAGGGTATCTTTGAACCTGTTTTTAGATATCAACCGCTAAAATTCATACAATGTTATTCATACCGGCGTAAGGGTGAAGATATGCCTAATAACGTTATATTCTTCGAAACACGATTAAAGTAATTTGCCTCGATAGAAAAAAATCGTGAAAATCATCATAAATTGCCATTTTATTGCAATTTTTCGATTTTATGGCGAATTTAGATACAATTCTAGTAAAAAATTTATGTTTTCATAAACCTTTCATCAAATCCCATAAGGTAGTATTTATGGTTTTCACTAAAATGATAGTTAGTCATTCAAAATAAAATAATAACCTATAACGCTCGCACTGTATGAGGGCGGCGGGGATGCGGGGTGGCGATTCAGTCGGCCGCGGAGCCTCGTCGCAAGCAGACACGTACTACTCGTCGGCCCGCTCTTTACGAGAATTTGATGTGAAAATGGGAAATAAAAACTGCAGAGGAAAAAAAATATCCCTTTTGCGGAAAAGAAGAATAATTAAAAAAAAAAAAGAGTTAAGGGAAAAAAAAGAAATAAGGGTCACCGTACACTTGACTGAGTATCGGTATTATCTTTTTTTTGACGTTATTTTTTTCCTCAGTAGGCATTAGAATAAGGGTCACCGCATATTTGACCGGGTACCGATATGGGTATTGGGTATCTTGTTTTGACTATTCTTTTCCTCTGTAGGCATGAATTAGTAGAAATAAGAATAAGCGTCACCGCACACTTGATCTGGTATCGGTATCGGTATTATCTTGTTTTAATTTTTTTTTCCTCAGTAGGTATGAATGAGTAGAAATAAGGGTCACCGTACACGTGACTGGGTATCGATACTTATAATATTTTTTTGACACAATTGTTTCCTTAGTAGGTATGAATGAGTAGAAATGAGAATAAGAGTATTGTCCAGTATCAATAACAATATTGAACAGTTACTAGAACAACACATTTAGGGACTCCTAACAAATAGGATGGTAATGTGTATTTTGATTTGTCTTTTGCTTTTGAAGACCGAAGAGATAGAATGAAGAAGAATGTTATTATGTTTCTTACAGATATAAATCTTGTGCAACCAAATATAAAAAAAAATGTTCAGATAATTCTGTTCAAGTTTTAGAAGGGTGAGACTTACACATAATTTATTATGCATTAATATAGGTGTCGATGGCGAATAAATATTCGTAGTATTCAAATAAAAATAGTGTATAAATAAATAATAATAATAATTTTTTTTTATTACAAATAGAATATAATTACAGCTAATTAGTTACATATAAAACAAAGGGGATAATAATAATAATAATAATAATAATAAAGAAACACTATATATAAAAAACTAAATCTAAGTCGGAGGCTGCGGGCAAAGTACCCAAGAGGCTGGCAGCATTACCTCGCTGTATCGCAAGGCTGATACGTTGGCCGAGGTAAGCGCCAGCTCTGGGATCGTTAGTTTTCTGAACCAGTCTTTGGGACAATTTTCTGAAAAGTAGCTTGGCACCAGGGCCCCACGGACCCAGGGTTTCGACACCGAAGGGTAAAAAAAAGTAGTCGTTCCCCAGTGCCTCATATTTCTTTAAATGTTCAGTTGTACCTATGGGGACCCCTAAAATTTTTAATATTTTTTCCATTTTTGCATCAAAATCTTAATGCGGTTTACAGACTACATCTACTTACCAAGTTTCAATAGTATAGCTTTAATAGTTTTGGAGAAAAGTGGCTGTGACATACGGACGGACGGACAGACAGACAGACAGACAGACAGACAGACAGACATGACGAATCTATAAGGGTTCCTTTTTGCCATTTTGGCTACGGAACCCTAAAAATTAATAAATATATTTTTATAAATAAATTGACTATTGTATACTCTGACATAATAACCTAATAAATATGACATATTATCTCATAACGTATGTCAAGTAGTTTACTCATTCATACCTACTAAGGTTAAAAAGTGTTTCAAACAAGATAATACCGATACCGATACCCGGTCAAGTGTATGGTGACCCTTATTTCTATTCATACAATACCAACTACGAAAAAAATTTTTCAAAAACAATATAATACCAATTATAACTATACCCGGTCAAGTGTGCGGCGACCTTTATTCTCATTTATGCCTACTAAGGAAAAAAATTATCTAAAAGAAGATAATAAGATGGTAAAATATTGAACTCGCATGCCCGGTCGCCGCGCCGCTGCCTTTACGCTACGCACCTACTACCAGTGCAGGCGTGCGCGGGGCGGAAGATGGTTGCCCCGCGCATGCTCCCGCCACGCTTCATACCTCACCCCCTCAGAAACGCGATGCGCACCCTACCACTTCATCTTAAGAATGTATGAAAATTTCGAGGGTACCCCGGCCTCTTAAGTGCTTTTCTAACAAATAATAGTACTGTATCTACCTTATTGTCTACCTTATTGTAACATAGAATCTAGATGAAACTCGCAAGTACGCCCGTTGCGCCAAAATTCGTTAGATCGCGCCGGAACCGTACATTATTCTAGGGTAAAAATATCCTATGTCCTTTCCCAGGACTCAACGTATCGCCATACTAAATTTCAACAAAATTGGTTCAGAGGTAATTGCGCGTGAAGAGGTAACAGACAGACACACTTTCGCATTTATCATAATTAGTATGGATATAAGTTCTATACATTGATAAGTGCTGCATATTTTTTAGTAAGGGGTAAAAGTATTTCTCGGAATTATATTCCAAAATTCTAGCTTCCATTCAACGCTAGCATATAAAATGACCACCGAGAGTACTCCTGAGAGAACTGAGAAGCAATGCGTCGGATGTCTGTCAGTACGAATATCGACGTTAATAACATTAAAATAAGATTCATATTAGCGCGCCTTGTACAGTGGCTGTTACGACGCTCGCCGCGTTCTTGATATGGCGAAAATGTATGAAAAAATTTGAGAAATTTTCTTATAACTGGAAAAGTTGTTTATTTTTATATAAAATTTTTAGCGTTTATAGAGGACTAAATAAGCAACAATTTTTTTGTTTATTTATTTTCCTCAGTTCAGTGTATTTAGATATTAAGGTACCTAATCAGACCCCATTTTTTTTCATATTTTGCGATTATTGTGATGGTTAAAAGTTAAAACGTATTTTATGTGAAAATTTTGTATGCGGCTATAGAATTTTTATGGTATAATCGTGGAGATGAATATATTATCTTTCATTTGAAACCAAAATATCCTTGACTCCTAATTCTTTAATAGGGTACCGGAAAATCGCTGATATTTGTAATAGCGTCCATATGTAAAAATATTACTAAGGTGAGGTAAGGCTGCTAAGTGCCACTTCAGACATAACAGAAGCCGCGCGTTTGAGAAAGACGCGTTTTTACTGTAGTCTCCTCACAACTTATTACTCGTTTAAAAATTACGCAACTCGTACGTATAGAACTTACGTATAGAATAAAAATATTATAATATATATTTCCGTTGTCTGGTATCCGTAACACACGTCCTTTAGGTACTTAGCCCGGGGTCATACTGACGTGGTATAAAGCGTTTATAGATATTATTGTATTATTATTACTTCAGTAACATAAGTCTGTAATATAATTAACGATGCTGAAAACATTAAACAACACGATCGCAACGCAGGACTTCCTTAGCAGCGCGGATTCTAATCTGAAAATTGATTTAAAAATAATTATACTTACACTAAAACCATAGAGTAATTAAATGATTGGTCCATGCTAAAACTTAAAAGCGTTTACAAACAATTGCGCTTCATGCGGTGACGCGGTCGTGTCGATCAAATACATTGGGTTACGTCTTGTACTAATATGTATACTGTGATCATGTGTAAGAAGTCAGGGATATGTTTTAACTTTTAGCATGAGAAACTGCCTGACTGTTCATAATTATTTATATTATGTCCATATTATGTATCGCCACTGACGGCCGTTCCCAATATTTGATCTATCTCTTACTTGAGATAGGAATAGCTCACATTAAACATTAGCTCCATATTACATATATTTTATGTCAATTCTATGTCAGCTGCGATCGGTTGTAGGTCAAACTAGAGATAGATTGAATATAGGGAACGCTCATAAACGCAGCGCTTCAAACCGCGCGGCTTCCGCTCTGTCTGAAGTGGCTTTAACATCGGAATGCTAAGATTATAATGATTTATTTTATTATAATTAAGTTGATTTGTATATATAAATTATTGATTATAGTAATTAATCTATAGCTCAGATATAGTCTAGGAATGCATCTGTATTGATCAGTGCATAATACGCGTTGCATAGAGTCAGTGGTTTAGTTTTTTATTCAAAATCATATTATATTATACTTTAAAATATTAATTGGTAAGTTATAATAATTTATTTATAACAGTAAATCTAAAAATAAGTCAAGTCGACGTATTTCGTTTTACAAGATTTAAAGGGCTGCAGTATCACCATTCACCACTTCCTGATAGGTGCCGGATAGGCTATCCACCACTTAACTTGACAGCTGATAGAGTATGGAGAATCTGTCAAATAAGTTATGCATAGCCTATCCGGCACTTTATCAGGAAGTGGTGAAACAGGCCCAGGATCTCACGGGAATCCTACAGTTTCCCGTCGTAAAAAGTACTAGTAGATTAAATATGTGGAAGCTTAGAACATCATACTGAACTATGTCAGCGACTAACAAACATAAATTATTGTATCTAGAATCTAGATTAAGGTCATCTTATAAGGTCAGGATCCCCTTTCCCCTACAATTTACTCCAGGAAATACCTTGTTTATTATAGAACTAGATGACGCCCGCAACTCCGATGCGCCAAAACTCGTTTATCGCGCGGGAACCGTACCTTTTTCCGGGATAAAAAGTATCCTATGTCCTTTCTCGGGTCTCAAAGTAGGTATCCCCATACCAAATTTCAATTTTCATCAAAATTGGTTTAGCGGTTTGGGCGTGAAGAGGTAACAGACAGACAGACAGACGGACAGACAGACAGACACTTTCGCATTCATTATATCAATATGGATTAATAAATTCAGGTTAATAAAAACTAAACTTGTCTACGACAAAATACGGTTGTTTATAGGTATGGAATTCATACTCAGCGATTTTTATTTTTGAGCTGTGTGATGTGTCCCTAAATATATCTAGAGCGACCATTAATTTTTAGGGTTCCGTACTCAAAAAATGGGCACTATTACTGAGCCTTCGATATCTGTGAAACACAATTTTTTGCTCTATAGCTGTACGGAACCATGTTCGTGTACGAATGCGACTCGCACTTAGCCGATTTTTTCGACCGTTCGTTCCTTTGTATGAATGTACGCTCACAGCTATTAATTTATCTCCTAATGCAGATATCTAATTAAAATGTTAAATAATTGTACATATAATTAAAAACCTTCTTCCGAATAGCTATTTGAAATGTTTATAATATGAAAAATATCTTAATATTTAAGATTAATAAAATTTTACGGACGCAACTTTATTGTGTCTGTAATTATATTTTTGTAGTCTTCTTTAGATTTTCCGGGGTTTAAATCATGTGCTATATATAAAAAAAACCTCAAGTATTCAAAACATAGTATTCTTTCACAGTAAGTAACCGCTGTAGGTAGAAAGTAGCTAAAGAGCGGCTCTTTGCTGACACACAGGCGATTAAGATCGTCGAGCCATAAGTCCGCGTACTTACTCGCGTGTCTGTCACCCCCTTTAGGCTTCTTAGGATAAGCCGTTTAGTACGCCCGCGCCGCGCCGCGCGCCGCTCGGTTTTCGAGGCCTAGGTCCATATAAATCTGCCCAATAAATTACATTGGAACGTGCCGCCGCCGCTCCCGCCCCACTGCCCGCTGATTTCAAGACTGAAGACTTAGGCCGGTATAAATAGTCAGCTGCACTCAAGATGCATCTCGGTCTCAAGACACGGTTCAGGCTCTGTGATTGGTTGGCTGTCAAAATTTGGACCAATCACAGAGTCGAACCGCGTCTTGAGACCTAGATGCATCTTGAGTACTGACTATTTATACCGGCCTTAGATACGAAGAAGTAATAAACAATCATAAACTTCCACCTTTATACGTCATATAGTAATAAAAAAAACTTGTCCCCAGGACGCCGCAACATTTCAAAATGTCGACAAGCGCGTCCATCGAGCAGCAGCGCGACAAGACGCACAAGAGCAGCTTCGAGGAGCTGTTCCCCACCATCCTGGACACCGTCACCAAGCGGTCCAAGATGGCCGAGGTGCCTGAGGTCGCCGACTGGATCAAGAAGGTGAGTGATCTGATCCCCCGTCGGCAGCAGCGCGATAGCACAAGAGCAGTTTCGAGGAGCTGTTCCCCACCATCCTGGACACCGTCGCCAAGCGGTCCAAGATGGCCGAGGTGCCGGAGGTCGCCGACTGGATCAAGAAGGTGAGTGATCTGATCCCCCGTCGGCAGCAGCGCGATAGCACAAGAACAGTTTCGAGGAGCTGTTCCCCACCATCCTGGACACCGTCGCCAAGCGGTCCAAGATGGCCGAGGTGCCGGAGGTCTCCGACTGGATCAGGAAGGTGAGTGACCTGATCACCCGTCGGCAGCAGCGGGGCATGGCTGATGACAGTCTTATCTCAGGGCTCCCGCACACATAAAGCTGCGAATTCTCATCGCATCGCAAATATCTGCGACAAAATTCATAATAAAAATGACATTACGATGCGATGCGATGCGATGCGAATTCGCAGTTTTGTATGGGAGCCCTTATATCAAAAATAACACAGAGGACTAGATGACGCCTGCAACTCGTTGCGTCAGATTCTTTTATCGCGCAGATACCGTACCTTTCTCCGGGATTAAAAGTAACCTATGTCCTTTCCCGGGACTCGAAATAAGTTCTCCATACCAGCGATTTGAACGTCAAGAGATATAACAGATAGACAGACATACATAATATAGGTAGAGTATGTAGATTGCAGAGGAAGTGCGTAAGTTCGTTTGTTACCTTATAACGTGTAAACTAATTACCATACCAGAAGGAAATCAGTAATTACTAGATATCGCTATCACCTTCTCTGTGTATGGTTTGCTAATATGTATTGTGGTATGTAGTCCTAGCAAGGCCGCTAGTAAAAATGCAAAAGTTTTAGGGCTAGTATGGCTTCAAACTTCAATATAGTACCTGAGATATCCTACTATCTTACTAATCAATAATCATACTTCTTTAATATTATAAATGCGAAAGTCCGTTTGTTACCTTTACGTTACGTTACCTTCTAACGCCCAAACCGCTGAACCGATTTTGCTGAAATTTTGTATGATACCATAGACAAAGGAAAATATATGTTTGAGTCCCGGCAAAGAACATGGAATACTTTTTATCCCGAAAAAATGTACAGTTCCGGCGCGATAATCGAATTTTGGCGCAACGGAGTTGCGGGCGTCATCTAGTGTATTTCTACATAACTTTTAGTCTCATACTTCTTTGAATACCCTATGGTCTTAGGACTTAGACCATAATATTAACACCACGTTAAGACCTCAAAGAGCCAAGCAGTCCAGGGAAATTAGGTAACACTTTGATATTAATGCAATCTTGAAGAGAACGCTCGTGACCTCCTTTTAATGACCTTTAGAAGTCTCAATATTTAAATGAAACCTGCTGATTAATTACTAATAGCGTGTCCACTCACCTAAAAGTCGATCATTGAACCTTCCCTCTCGAGTTTCACCAAGCGATTCTTAATTTTTGAGCAGCCTATAACACATCGTAATAATTTTGTATGTGCCCCGGCCTACGACTGGTAATTCCTTATGTAAGCCATACACGCTACGGTCTACCAGAGCAGTCCACATGTGCAGGTATGCCTCCGCAGGCGACCGGCGCAAAATCGAAAATCAATTCTTTCGACTGACACCTGCGCAGGCAAACCTGCACAGGTGGCCTCTCCTGTAGACCGGAGCGTGTATGGCAGCCATTACACCTTTCACCTTATGGTCCTGTCAAAGGTTGAATAACTCTGAAGTCTGAATGGACATTAGCTATGTCCTCATTATGCATTTTCATCTTCAATTTTCGTCATCTTTTTATTCAACTTTCGTTTGGTATATTCAATAATTGATTGCGTCAAAATCCACCCGCGTTGAAAGAAAAGTGTCATAGCGAACGCTACGATTTCAACGCTCGTCACGGGCATGCGGTGAGGCATGCCGCATGACTCACGTTCGCTATTGACTGCGCTATTAGCTATAACGCATGCCCTTGACGAACAGAAAAAAGCACAATGTGGATAAAGCCATTGAGAATCGTAGGAGGCGTATGTGGTCGTTTTTCCTGTATTGAAGAAGTTTATTAATTCATTTGGTTCTTGTAAAGTTGTAAAATAAAATTATATATTTTAATACAAAGAGCTCTATCATCATGGCTCATGGCCCTCCGTCAGTCCGCCTGTCATCAATCGCCACGTTGTACCTAAAAAACCATGTCGTCTACCTTTCAGTCCTTTAGCCCTCGCTCAAGCCGCTAAAGCAGCTATTTTGGTCAGTAATAAACATATTCTAATTCGCAAAAAAGAGCATAGGATAGTTTACATCGCAAAAAACACACGTTCTCGCACGATATACGAATTTTAAAACAAGATATTATAGTGGGCTAAAATCTTTTTATTAAATAACAAGTAAATTATAATAACTTTATTTTATCTATTTCAGGTGTTAGAATATAACTTGGTGGGTGGCAAACTAGCTAGAGGTATTACTACAAGCATTGCCTACGAGACACTAGCCGGAGACAACTTTACAGAGGAGAACTTGAAAATCAGCAGAGTGCTAGGATGGTGTATCGAAATGGTAAATACAATATTTTATAAAAATAAAGGTACCCTAACTAGTCACTGGGAGCATTATACAATATACGTTCGACTTTGAGCATTACATTACAATACCATAGTCCATACTACCTCCCTGACTGACGAGCATTCGCGTGTAATGTAATATGTACCTATTATAGATTCAACTTTGAGCATTGCATAGCAAGTTGACTTCACTATCACGTACCATTGATGTTACAAGTTGTATCAAGATATTACACATTACACGGTGTGCATTCTAAAGCCCGCTCCAGACTCTCGAGTTTTGCCGAAACACAAAACTTTTGCCAAAACTCGAGAGCTCTCGTGTGCACACGGGAGCGGCTCTCCACATTCTCGATTGCCTCAGTTGAAAATAGACGCTCGTAAGACATGGACGTTACCAGAATATTATGTATGCTACTGTAGGATTCGCTGCAGCATAATTATTATTATAGCTATATTTTGGTGAATCATGTAAGAATAGTACCTAAAATACGCTGGAAAAAGCGTATGCAGTGTATGATCGCCATAATATTTGGAATAGAAAATCATGAACGTAGTCACTAAGGAGTCCTTTTGGGTTACGTACTCGGTCTGTCTGTCCGTCTGTTTGTCTTCAGGCTGTAACCCAAGAACAGCTACAGCTAGATTTCTGAAATTTTCAGAGATTGTGTATTTTTGTGTCGCTATAACAGCAAATACTAAAAATAAAATAAAGTTAATATTTAAGGGCAATTTTTGGTCATTTTGGGCGTATATTATTACTATTATTATTATATTAGGATAATATTGATGATAATAATAATAGTTCTAAAAACGATTACTCCAGTTCGTGTGTCCAATTTACCGACATTTAAACAAAATACGTGCATTCAATACGGTGACTGTCTGCCGACTGGCCCGAGCGACACGGTGGTGTGGAGAAATAGTTTTGCATAAACACAAAACTATACGAGACCCTTTGATGTACCGACATCGAACGGATAGTTCGGCAAATATACACGAGACATATACGAATATAGACGAATGTGCTCTCCTCACTCTCGTATTCGGCATGTCTCGTGTAGTTTTGCCGAGAGTGTGGAGCGCGTTTAATGCTCGGTTCTCCTCCCTCACTGATGTAGGTAATGCTCGACTCCGTAACATTACTTTACAAACGAATGCTCCCGGCGAGGGAGCACCTTAATATTATTTAAAATTATAGCAAGACGAGAATAGTAGCCTTAAAATTTTTCATGTAAAATCAGGCCAGATTGATAATTAACATAAACGTTATTATTCAGCAGTAGAGCTGCTATGCTGGGATTATGATAAATTAATATACTTTCTTTCAGAATCATCTGAAACGTATAGGTACTTACTGTTTGCGTCGACTTATTAAGTTTGACCTAGCGCGCACTACGACTTGCAAATCTTATTCTCAACGTTTTGGCTTTTCAATTCGAGCACCGGTCATGGTCAAACCAAATAACCATAGTGTCTATCTATACTAATATTATAATCTATACTTATATAATTCTGAAGAGTTTGTTTGTTTGAACGCGCTAATCTCAGGAACTACTGGTCCAATTTGAAAAATTATTTCAGTGTTAGATAGCTCATTTATCAAGGAAGGCTATAGGCTATATTTTATCACGCTAAGACTAATAGCAGCGAAGAAATAGAGGAAAATGTAGTAAAAACGGGGGAAATTATTTGAAAGGGCTTATCTCACGAACTACTGGAGCAATTTTTCTGTTTTTGGGCACAGATAAGAAGTAGACCATGTAAAGGGCATCACACACGGCGAAGATACTATAATATTTCATGTTAAGATAAAATATCGCTCGCCATACAATTTATATGAACTATCACACACGACGAAGATAATATAAATTTCAATGTTACGATATCTTAAGATATCCAGCGATATGTTAAGATATCTTAAGATAGATCCAGGATATCCCTTCGTATACGGCTGAAGGCAAACCGCAGGTGGTTTTAGTGGGTAAACCGAAGTCGGGAGTCCCACATACCCCCGGGGCGCTTCAGCTTTTAACTGAGGCACATCCCCAACCCGGGGCACCCATAAAGGGTTTCCCCTGCGCATCAAAAAAAAAAAAATCTTAAGATGCTAAAATATATCGTAATATACTATCTTATGATACAATAATATATTATCGTAATGCTTATACAGGTTGTTTTGTTTTCGGTGTAGAACGCAGGGTGCAGGAGTGTTGAAAGACCACGTGATTGGTTTGCGGGGTGCGAAGCGTGTTTATCTCCTCTCGCTCATTCAAAACATTCGAGGGCCATGCTTTAGCACGAATGGGCCGGCTCGACCGGAGAAATACCACGGGCTCACAGAAAACCGGCGTGAAACAGCGCTTGCGCTGTGTTTCGCCGAGTGAGTAAGTTTACCGGAGGCCCAATCCCCTACCCTATTCCCTTCCCTACCCTCCCCTTTTCCCTTCCCTTCCCTCCCCTCCCCTACCCTATTACCATATCCCTTCTCAAGACGTTCTTCAGAAGAAATACTTTCACACATATTTGTATTTCGCTTTTTTATATCGTCTTTAATCAAATTATAAATGGTGAGAAAAGTGTCCTTTGACTTCTTAAAGTATATTTGAAACATTTTCGATGAAAGGTCTTCGTAAAGATGAAATTATTCTCCGTGGTCTTTCCTAAACTTTATATACTTAATATGATTTTCAGAATGTGCAGCAGAAATTTTCAAGTCATTTTCAAAGTCAGAATTATCATCTATAATTTTTTTTTTATAAAATAAGGGGGCAAACGAGCAAACGGGTCACCTGATGGAAAGCAACTTCTGTCGCCCATGGACACCCGCAGCACCAGAAGAGCTGCAAGTGCGTTGCCGGCCTTTTAGGAGGGAATAGGGTAAGGTAAGGGGAGGGTAGGGATGGGAAGGGAAGGGAATAGGGTAGGGGATTGGGCCTCCGGTAAACTCACTCACTCGGCGAAACACAGCGCAAGCGCTGTTTCACGCCGGTTTTCTGTGAGGACGTGGTATTTCTCCGGTCGAGCCGGCCCATTCGTGCCGAAGCATGGCTTTCCCACGTCTAAATAAATAAATCTAAGAGTAAGACCGTATTGTTCATATTAGATCACCCTGTATGTAGATTAAATGTAGAAATATACGTGTGAACCCTAGCCAAGCTTTTGCTAGAATGATTCAAGCAGATATATTATCGTAACTTAACCGTGTGTGATACCTCAAGATACTATAATATTTTATATTTGGGCATCTTAAGATAATATTATAGTATCTTCACCGTGTGTGATGCGCTTAAAGGATCACAGGCTATTTTCATGGACTAATTTGTCTGTGAAATATCTAATTTACGCGGGCGAACGTCTAGTTAAATGATAAATTCGCGTATACCTCATAAATAATGCAAGCACCTTATGACATCAAAATTTAAATACCAAACACTATGTTATAACTTTTCTTATGGTAAAGGTGTAATTAATCTTTGATCTCAATACAGATTGATGCGTCATGCGAGTAATGCATTATTAACAACTAGATGCCGCCCGCAACTCTGGCGCTCGTTGCGCCAAAACTCGTTTATCGCGCGGAAACCGTACATTTTTCTGGGACAAAAAGTATCCTATGTCCTTTCCCGGGACTCAAAGTATCTCCATGCCAAATTTCAGCAAAATTGGTTCAGCGGTTTGGGCGTGAAGAGGTAACAGACCGACACACTTTCGCATTTATAATATTAAGTATGGAGTTCATAACGTAGTGCATAATTTAATTAAGTATGAATAATATGTATAGTTTTTATTACGAATACAAATTAATAAATTTACTTTTAATTGGCACTAAGTATTTTGCTCACGGTTTTTAATTATGCTAATTGTTTTGCCATACATTATAAATATCAATTATTATCATATTATATATTACATTATATCAATTATTATTTACATCTAATTGTTTTTTAATGCATGCTGTTTTTGCATACAAGCGTATATATGGATAAAATATTTTTATATAACATGGAACATGACGTTGGAATAACTACAGTAATTATATACCTAAATTATGTGTAATTATGAATTATTGTTACCGGTATATTATAATATTATTCACGTACGATGTTTTGACCTGAGCGTCATATTCTACCTTTAGTATGATTAGTGATTACAACATCAATGGCCATCCAGACAGGCAGACAGACACACTGAGTGAAGTGCCCTTCCCAGCAGTGTCCCAGCAATTAATTGTGAAATTGGCAATAATTAAATTAATCGTACTCGCTAAAAATACGATTGCTAATATTATCGTGCGCAGCAATAGTCTGCGATCATGATAAAAATCACGCCCGCGCTGTTTCGCACCGCGGTGCTAATTGTTAATGAATTTTTCACTCGATACGAAATAATGCTTCGTTCAAACCTGAACGAAACTTTATACTCGACGCGATCGGTGCGATGCGAAACGATAATTCACGATGCCGCGAACAAGTAGCATGCTGTGACGTCAAAATTAGCATGTTAATGAAATTAATAGAAAATAGCATTAATTCCCATTACTACTTTGCAGTATTAATACGAGACCTCACTAAGGTGACTCCACTGACAATCGTGCATTTTAAGTGCCTAAATTATGGTATTATGGTACTCTCTATCTCTCCGAACAACTCCGTGGTCCAGTGGTTTAGAGCGTAGCTCTTGACCCGGAGGTCGTGGGTTCGATTCGAAACATGTAAAATGATAAATCCAAGTTTGGTTCTGATCACCTGATTGTCTGACAAGTAAGATGATCCATGCGTCGGAAGGGCATGTAAAAAATCGGTCCTGCGCCTGATCTCTCGCCTGTCGTGTCGGTTGTCCGTCCCACTGGATTATGAGAGTAAAAAGAATAGAGAGTGCTCTTGTATTCTTCGCACACACTTGGACACTATAAAATTACTCCTGCGTAACTGGCCTGGTTTCAATGAAGCCAGCCAACGGCACCAAAACTCCCACACCGGGAGTTATTATCTCTCCCCAAATTATCTTTTTCTCTTTCCAGCTGCACGCGTACTTTCTTATCATGGACGACATAATGGACAGATCCAGCAAGCGGCGTGGGTTGCCCTGCTGGTACACTCTACCCCATGTTGGAGTGACAGCCATCAATGACTCCATAATGGTCCATGCGTGCATCTTCGAGACGATGAAAATGTACGCTTCACATCTACCCTTGTATTCACAGATGGTGGATATGATGAATGAGGTGGGTATATGGGCGTTACATTTGGGGACTGGATGGAAACTCCTGCCGGGCTAGCATACGTCAACGAGATATCTCACTCTACATGTTTCTCGATGTTTGATAGTTTGTATCTTCATCTCTATTGACCCTAGCATGACAAACATTTTTTCTCGCGTAGATCTATCATCGAAATAACACATTTTATACAGTTTTGTCGAGACAATGTCGAGATTTTAACATTATGAGACGAGTAGTTTTTAATTATCTCGAGAGTGAGATATCTCGTTGGCGTATGCTAGCCCGGCAGGCCAACACAACTATGAGATCCTATCGAGAAAAAACTTTGTTACTCTAACATATTATTAATCGGTGCTAAATAAGTAAAATACTTGCATGAAAGAGTAACAAACAATATCAATCCTGGCTCGCAGCAAACCATGCCAAAGAACTTGCAAGAAGTAGGTGTAGTACTACTACTTACTACTTGCAATCAGTAAGTAAGTAATAAGTGATAATACTTTAGGGTGTGTACATGTTCCTTGTAGAGAGTTCACGGAACACGTACACACCCTAAAGTATTATCACTTATTTTTGTTACACCCTGTATAATACCAAAACAAATTAATAATAAACAGAGCTACTTTATAATCTAAGAAAATTAGTTTCAAAATCGTCGATCAGACCGAATAATTCGTGTAGTTTTGAAAGTTGGTACAGTTGTTCCTGAAGGTGTCCAGATGAATATACTAATAGTCCCCGGGGGTGGGACTGGGGACACGAGTAAATTGGGGAATACGTTTGTATGGCAAAACAGTGCTATCGTACCCTATTAATACTGTGTATCTCCTAAAGTAATGATCGTACAGTAAAAATGCATAGACGTAATTTATAGGAAATTGAATGTAGATAATTAATGTAGAAGTCACTAAAGAGATATATTAAATACTTTTCGAGTCACAAGCAAAAACCTTGAAAAAGAGATCTTTCCTCCCCTCCCCCACCGCCGGCTCGTGTCCCACCCTCGGGGACTTTTTAGTATATTCATCTGGACACCTTTAGGAATTTGTACCAACTTTCAAAACTACACGAACTATTCGGTCTGAATTCCTTAATTTTCTCAGGCTATTACTGAAGTCTGCCCGTTGATAACATTAATCTATCACAATTCATAACTGAGGGGTTAGTGCGAGTTTTATTCGATCACACGCATCGAGCGCGTAAACGCGAATTTATATGGGATCAAAGCAGCGCCATCACTGGCTAACGTGGATACTGCTTAAATTTGATTCCATATAAATTCGCGTTTACGCGCTCGATGCGTATGATCGAATAAAACTCGCACTAACCCCTCGGATCTCTTTTACGCGCCAAAATATCTATCGCGTACCCCTAATTTTTAATCTGTATTTTTTCAGTCCCTATTGTACACGACAATGGGACAACATTTGGACATAACCATGGCGCATCGCAACGTGAAAGACTACAGTCTGTTCACTATGGACCGATACAGTAGTATCATTAAATACAAGACGTCCTACTACAGTTACAAACTGCCAGTATGTTTGGGCTTGTACATGGCGGGTAAATCGGACCCGAATGTGCATAAACAGGCTGAAGAGATCTGCCTGCAGATCGGACATCTGTTTCAGATGCAGGTAAATACTCACTCCTTTTTAGGATTCCGTACCCAAAGGGTAAAAACGGGACCCTATTACTAAGACTTCGATGTCTGTCCGTCTGTCTGTCTCTAGGCTGTAACTCAAGAACGGTAATAGCACAGAATATATAATAGTACTCCGTACAGAAGTTTATCTTAGAAAATGTATCCAACGAAATGTCTTCTTTAAATCTATAAACATATGGTACCATTTAGAATGACTCAGAGTTCAGCGTCGGTTTGTTTCAGTACCTACAAAAATTTATTACAAGCCAATTTCATTCTTATGCCTACGGATAACGATCCATATTACACTGAACCTATACATTGAGCGGCCCGCTCGAATGTACTATTGTGCCGCTAGGGCAGCTAGGGCTGAATGTACCAAAAAATACCTGCGCGCGGTGCGCTATTAATATTATCATGGTATTATAAACCATAAACTACTTACTTTTTGTGATGATTAATGGAAATTTCTTTAGATACTTATTATATTCAGTTTAATGAGAGTAATTAAGTTAAAATAATCGAAAATGGCGTAACATACGTGCCAATAGAGCAACCAAAAAGATACGGGCGAAATACTTTATTGGCATTTAAGAATGCTCCAACCGGAGAATTAGCAGGTCGGATGTCTGCCAGTACGAATATCGACGTTAATGACATTAAAATAAGATTCATATTAGCGCGCCTTGTACAATGGCGGTTACGACGCTCGCCGCGTTCTTGATATGGCGAAAATGTATGAAAAAATTTGAGAAATTTTCTTATTTTTCTTATAACTGGAAAAGTTGTTTATTTTTATATAAAATTTTTAGCGGACTTTATAGAGGACTAAATAAGCAACAATTTTTTTTGTATATTTATTTTCCTCGGTTCAGTGTATTTAGGTATTAAGATACCTAATCAGACCCCATTTTTTTCATATTTTGCGATTATTGTGATGATTAAAACGTATTTTATGTGAAAATTTTGTATGCGGCTATAGAATTTTTATGGTACAGTCGTGGAGAGCGTCCTAAAGTATATTATTTTATGGAAGTGACTAAATAAGTATGTCACCATGGCAAAGTCCATCGCGTATACGGCAAAACAACGGGACAGCTAGTATACTTAATATTAAATTATTATGATTTATGTTTAATGTATTACCTATATAATGTAATAAAAGGTACCTATTCAAAGTACAAATAATACTTTGCAGAGTCATATTATATTACTTACTTTTCAGCGTCCTTAGGTAACCAAAAAAAATATAAATTTGTATCGCAATCAGTTTTTAAACAATTGAATACAGCACCATACTTTTTAGGGTGTTTCTCTTTATTTTCCATTTTAATAAAAACAGGTCAAAACTTAAAAAGTATGTCCGTCGCTGCTCGCTCGCGCGCGGCGCAGCCCCACTGAATTATACCCTGCGCAAGGGCAGCCGCGCGTAGGTATATTTTCGATACCTACGCGCGGAGTGAGACAGGCCTGGTAATAGCTAGAGACTTGAAATTTTCACAGATTATGTATATCTGTTGCCGCTATAACAACAAATACTAAAAATAAAATAAAATTAATATTTAAAGGGGGCTCCCATACAACAAACGTCATTTTTTTTACCTTTTTTGCTTTATATCAATAATAGCAAAAGGTAGATACTTAAATTTTTCTCGAAGTCCTTAGTATATGTGTACTTTAATATTTAATAATAATATTAAAATAAAATAAAAAAATAAGGGGGGCTCCCATACAAAAACACAATTTTTGGCCTAATTTCGCTCTATAATATGGTACGGAACCCTTCATGCGCGAGTCCAACTCGCACTTGGTCGATTTTTTATAAACATAATATATTGAAGCAGCGTACAGACCCAGATTTATAAATAGGCCGCGGTCTAGGGGCGACAGCGTCCACAGAGGCCCCACAGATTACGTACATGAGGCGGCGGAAATAAGGTGGCCTACTGCCTACACAACATACACTGTATCTATTGCTTAAATAATTTTGTATTTTATGATAAAAATCATTAGAGGGTTAATCAGGCGTGGTTGCAGACTAAATTTTGCCCGCTTTTTTAACGAATATTATAATTTATTATTTAACGACATGATATTAATAATTGGCCGACACTTTCATTCGCACACGAATATACCATCGAGGAAATTTATTCCTAGGCAGTTGATAGACCAATGTCATTTGGTCGGATCTTGTCAATTCAATATTAATTGTGATCTGTCGGCTGGGTTTGACGTAACGCGACCAAACTACGTAGGCCCCCCATCTGCCTAGGAATCGACTTCTGTCGGCGCATCCACATCCGGCTCGAAGGACCAGTATAGCCCTGATGAGGTTGAGACTTCACAGAAACGCAGTAGACTGTATAACAATTATAATATATATTCGTAATTTAGATTATTTATATACAAAAGAATGCCCGTGTGCGACGCGTACAAGTTCTGAAGGTGAAGTGGCGAGCGGAGGGGGCGCGCGGTGGCTGCGGTCCGCGATGCGCACGCGCAGCCGACGACGCCCGAGGCGGTCCGCTCGGGTACATTCGGCCGATGTGGATGCGCCGACAACTTCTCTGATAGTATATTTTGCCGTAGTATCTTTATGCCGGTCTCGAAGAATATCCATACCAAAAATCTCTTGATCGGTAAAAACTTGAACATCCAACAGATACTTCCATAGCTTACATAATCCACATTTTCAGGACGACTACATCGACTGCTACGGCGCGGAGCACGCGGGCAAAGACGGCACAGACATACAAGAGCGCAAATGTTCTTGGCTGGCCGTAAAAGCCTTAAGCAAATGTAACGCCAAACAAAGAGTTGTCTTCGAAACTTGCTACGGAAGCTCAGAACCGGCTCACATAGAGCGTATTAAAAGATTGTATGAAGAACTAGAGTTGTCGGCAGCATATAAACAGGAGGAAAAACAGAGGTACGATGAAGTGATAAGAAGTGTACAGAAGTTGGATCCAAGTGTGCTGTCGCCGGATCTGTTTATTAAACTCCTCAATATGACATACAAACGGAAGGTGTGATTTTGTGGGTATATAATTATATTATAGTTGTATATTTATACTGTGTGTGAATGTAGCACGAAAGACTTAGGGCCTTCACCACTTACTGTAGCGGATAGGCTGCCACAAGTTATCTGACAGATACTCCATAATCTATCTAAGGCTCTAAACACACTAGTCTGAATTACGCCGACGTAAATTCCGTCGCGTTTACGCCGCGTTTCAAACCCATACAAAATACGGGCGGAACGCGT
Organism: Plebejus argus; assembly: GCA_905404155.3. Lineage (NCBI taxonomy): Eukaryota > Metazoa > Arthropoda > Insecta > Lepidoptera > Lycaenidae > Plebejus > Plebejus argus. The sequence goes on along the minus strand of FR989946.1, from coordinate 5,238,881 downwards.
TACGCGACACTATTCCGTCGCGTTCCGTCCGTATTTTGTATGCGTTTGACATTGCGCGGCGTAAACGCGGCGGAATTTACGTCGGCGTAATTCAGCCTAGTGTGTTTAGAGCCTTAGGGCCTGTTTCACCACTTCCTGATAAAGTGCCGAATAGGCTATCCACAACTTTATTGACAGATTATCCATAATATTCTATCTGTCAAGTCATGTGGTGGATATCCGGCACTTATCAGGAAGTGTTGAAACAGGCTCTAAAGTCTAAGTACCTATAAGTTGTGGATAGCCTATCCGGCGCCTATCAGGAAGTGGTGAAACAGGCCCTTATACTTACTAATAAAAAGATCTACATTGTGTACCGACGTTTTTACAATGACTTGTAAAAGTTGAATGGTCCATGTCTGCCAAGCAACTTTTCTGACATATCAGATGAGGACAAACATTGTAGAATTCTAATGTCTGTATGAACCACAGACATAGATCATGATAGATACCGCATGTGTGTGTACTTCGCGTGCCATATCGCGCTCCCAAACGGTGAGCGATGCTCGTCTTTCAAAAGTTTGTTCTTTAGTCTGCCATCGGAATCGGACGTCAATCGGAATTTTAAAAATGCCTAAATTCCAAAAGTGCCATGTTGAGCTGTAGAAATTCAAATAGAAACGTTGGGCTAGATAATAGGCACTTTTCTTATCATCGGTACGTCACAGTAGCTATAAAAAAGTGGCACGCTCGTTTTCATACAAATTGAGCGACATGCGTTATCTATCTTGCAGCTTGCTCTATGCTGTGGTATGAACAATACATAATATATTTTTATTAGTAACAGGGTAAAGTGTAATGTTAAATGTAGTAATAAAAATATATTTTATTTCTCATTAAAAAACACTACAATGACGTTAGCATATTTGTTATTTAATTTAAAAAGATAATTAAACATAATTATTTCCACTTGGCGTGCAATAAAAAATCTCAGATAATAATCATACCCACGAAATTTTGGTATCGTTATTTTTATTATTCAAATGAATATAATATTTTAATATTATAAAATATGATGCAATTAAATTTATGATTGTTTCTGAGCAGTAAATTCTAAAATATTAGTATTTTATAAGTTATTACAAATTGTATTTTAAAGAAGAAATATTATGTTAAAAAGAATATTAGGGCGTCTCACCACTTCCTGATAACATGCCGAATAGTCATTGGCTAGTGGAATAGTCATTGTCCACATTGTGCCTTTTTCTGTTCGTCAAGGGCATGCGTTATAGCGCAGTCAACAGCGAACGTGAGGCATGCCCATTGCTCGTGAGTCGTGACGCGCGTTGAAATCGTAGCGCTGGCTGACACTTTTCTTTCAACGCGGGTGGATTTTGACGCATTCAATTATTATTTATTATGCGAAACGAAAGTTGAATAAAAAGATGACGAAAATTGAAGATGAAATTGCATAATGTGGACATAGCTAATAGGCTATTCAAAACTTTTTCGACAGATTCTCCATACTCAATCTGTCAAGTTAATTGGTGAATAGCCTATTCAGCACTTATCAGGAAGTGGTGAAAGAGGTCCTTAGTCTTGTAATGTGTCAAAATTAATGTTTAAGAGTTACTTCCATGCCATAAATGTTTCCATTGTATTGCAACTTGAGTAAATGAAGCTATTTAAAACTGTTACCATAGCTAAGTATTTAAGATACTAGTCACATATGACTTTTCATAAACTCATATTTCAATATCCAGAAAATGCGTGACAAGGCCAGGTATATTAAACATATACCTGTCTTTCTCATCCTAATGTACGGATATACGATATCGCATCGCTTTTTGGGACTACTTAAAAATCGTTACGATTTTTAATCATAGCACCTGTTAAAAGCCAGGGTGAGACGCTATTTTATATACATAATGTAAACACGGGTAGAACACCGTCTAATATTAGTTTGTCTGTTCAGGTTTATTTTACGTTGGTGTGTGTATGAGTGGTTCTTATGTCGTAGGCATTAAGGTAGATAAAATAACTCTAAACGGACGATAGGTATAGGCTGCGCACAATTTTAAAATACCTTGACTTGGAGAGGTCAATATTAACCACATGTGTATAATATCAAACAATAATGTATCAATAGCTGCCAATCACGTGTCCCGTGATCCCTGATCTACCAATGGCGTGTCCCCGTGCGCCCCGCTTAATACTCACCCCAGCAAAAAGAAACCTAAAAATCCAACGATGCGCATTTTCGTTTCGTTTTTAGCTATTTTAAAGTAGTGCGTGGCTTAATACCGTATAAGTTATAGGCACTTATAGGTACATGACGGTAAAAATGTGTTGGGGTAAAATTGTTAAGGGTAAATTATATTGGTACTTGATGGCTATTATATTCTTCATATATTATTTAGAAGGTGAAAATAACTCGAATGTATTTTGTCACTAAACTTGGGTAAAAGTATGTTATTCGTTATGTTAGATAAGTTTTATATCTGGACTGTGAGATGTTTATATTTTCCACAATAAAAGTTTTAATTAATTGTAATTTTTATTACTACTATTGCCTTCTCGGGCTCTTGACCGATAAAGTCCAGCCATTGAATAGCGTAAAAATTATTTTGTTTTAACAGGTTCGAGTAATTTGTTAAGGTGACGCCGTGTTAAAGTAAAAAACCGTGTTGGATGTGTTTTAGATTGCTTGTTTTCTATGCGAGGCTGGCCCGGCCTCATAGAAAACAAGCAATGGAACAGCAAAAAATTGAAAGGGCGTAGCGACAAAATGGTTTTTGTCGCGTAATTTAAAAACCATAAATACATTTCATATAAGCTATGGACAAATTAAAGTGTATACTAGAACCAATTTATGTACAAAGTTTGGAAGCTTATATCACTCTCCTCTGTTGGCAAAATAGGAATCCCTTTTTTTACAGAGGTCTTTTTGATTGATTATTCTGTGTTATAAAAGTTGACCAATCGTGTTATGCTATGGGTAATTCAAAGACAAAGACATGATGAATACTGACAGTGAACTTTAATTTCTTAGCTTTAGTCATTGCTGAGAAAAATGGACATCGCTACAGCCAAATTATCAAGGCGTCACCTTAAGGCTTCTTACAGACGAACGGCACTTGTCGACTGCCATCGGCCCGTGCCGTTCGTCTGTAAGCGCCCTAATTGTTTTTATGTGCAAAAAAACTGTTACTTAAATCAAAAATTAACACCTTAAAACAATAATTAAAAAAAAGCTAACAGTATTTTCAATAAAAATCATTGTACTATCCATATTATATTCGAAAAATATAATGCTATACATGAAGTCGGTTTACATCGTTTGTTTGTAATATAATCAAATCAACCGCATACATTCTTACCGAATAAAACAAAATCGCCACGACATAACAAATGTTATAAATAAAGAACAGCATTCATAATACCATAATACTTATTTTATTCAAAACTGTTTTATTGCAAAGTTTATTCATAATAATTAAATTAAATTCAGAATTCAAGTTTTAAATACTAGCGCAAAAAGTAAAGCGCAGCGATATTCTGAAATATTGAGTCTAGAAAAGTTTTCTTCTGAGAAAACATGGAAAACTAACTTTCGTTTCGAGTTTGATCACTTTGAGAACTCAGAAGGAAAAGCACATTATTTTGGAGAGATATGAGTTTCCTATATAATAATTAATAAGTAGTACGAATACTGCACATTTAAATAACATGGGAAATATGTTATGTTATATCCAAACTTTTTCAGGGTCGTAGATTAATAATTAATATTATAATAAGTGAGTATTCATACAAAATTACAGATAGAATTTCACCTGGAACTAAAACCTAGTAACTTTAATATCATGCCTAAAATATGATATTACAGTAATATGCTTAAAAATTCTTCAAGAAGTACTCCATAATTAAAAAATATTTTATATTTTTTCCGGTTTTCATAACTAAATCACAAAAATATCTGTGTAGAACAATCTATGCAAAACAACATGATTTTAATTAAAAATTTGCATTTTATTGTAGTAAATCTACAGAGACACAAAAAAAGGTTTAGATGCAACACAACAATAATTACTTTAGTGGATTTTATGTATAAAAGTAAGATTTTTCAAATATTTGAAGCTGCTCAAATTGTATGTGTTGCGATTACGCAGTTTTATAATATGTACACGCTGGCCGCAGAGGGAAAGAGAGATCGAAAATCTTTCCTCTTTTCTTCTTTGTCGACCTTTTTCATTTTTATTAAATTTTATCTTTATTAAATTGCATCAAAATCATATTTAGAAGAAAAACATCAAACATTTTATTTACTTTTACACATAAATACCACAAAGAAAATACCAGAATATAAGAAAACTGCAAATCACACGCGTGTCCACACACGAAATAAATCTATAAATACAACTAACGGTTAACGATAACATCCTCAACTTAAACACTCTACCATGACTTTACACGGCCCAGTCCCTAGCGTCGCACATGAATTCCTCCTGTCATACAGATGCATTTAATATAATAATACATTAGTAGTAGATAGAAAGAAAAACATTTAAGCTTCGGCCAAACCTCTGCGACCAAAGCGACTGCGAAGCGGAAGCACGGTTTCGCACCGTAGTCGCGCAGGTGTACACACCAGTTTCGCGTTGCAGACGCTCCCGTCCCGCGTCCCGCGTTACTGAGTGCGAAACAGTAAATCATTCTTGCTCTGCCATGCCGACGCGAACGTCCCGCTATGCAGACGCTCCCGATTCGCAGTCGCTTCGGTAGCCTAGGTTTGGCCGAAGCTTAAAGCTGTTGTTATAACAGCATCGTTTTGAATAATTATTTATTATAAATAATTGTGATGAAACAAAATGGAAAAAATTACAAGAAAAAGATAGCGCGATTTATAAAGCGAACAACGCCATCTATGCACATAACGTGAAACTAATGATAAAGTAATTAAACTGTGAAGAATACGTAATTAATCCGTCGATATGTTAATTATCGAGTATTTTGGTGGACGCTTTTTATTCGAGAACCGTAGACCATGTAAACTTATGGCATAGGCACAGTGGAAATTACATAATTATGTGCTAAATAATTTTGACTAGTAAGCACCAATTGACTAAAATATACATATTATGCTTACAAATTTATATACAAAATATCATGAGGCTAATAAAATTTAGCCAATCACGAGGCTAAACGAATATAATATGACACAGAAGTATAAACGAAAATTTGAGCGAATCGCATGTCAGTACGAGGCCTTAAATTATTAATTAAAAGAAACAGATTGCGCGAAAAATCCAGCCTGGAGATTAGTTTACTCTAGATAATATTATAAATAATTGCGTGTAGCTTACTTCAGAGCACAGAATAACTTTGCGCCCAGCCTGTTTTGTTTCTTCACATGAATTGCAAACTAACAAATTCTGAAATTTAAAGGTATTTGCATGGCATTCGTATGACAAAATTATCAATGGCACATTAAGTCGCGACTTCATAAAGTTTTATGACTAAATACGACAAAACATACTTACATTTTGTGGTATGTCGAATTTAAGGATAAAAAAATATTCGCGCAATCAAAATTCAAAATGTTGTTGCAAATACCTTCGTTATAATAAAAATACAACGAATTTAGAATTTGACTCCTTTTATAAAATAAATATTTGGCCGTAGACTAAACGAGTACATACGCATACAAATACATATTAATACATAGCTACAGTAGCAGGTTAGCTATTGAATATTGTTGCATTTACATACTTTTAAAAAGTACGACCTATATACAGAAAGGTTTAATATTCAGCATAAAACAGTAAAATGTTCGTCAAAAATGCTTTTGAAAAACCGCCTCCTTTTTGGAAGTCGGTTAAAAATTAAATATAAATAACAGTTAAGAAATACTGTCACCTGATTGGTCGAAATCGGGTGAGAGCCATGTGATTGGCCCTTAGATTGGGCGATTGTTCCCGTAAAGATTTAAATAGATGTGACAAATGTAAAGATTTATCCTCTTACTAATAAAAATATTCACACAATTGCTGAAGGCAAGCGATGTCTACGGCTTACTTACAAAATTTGGTCGGATTATGTCATCATGTCTGAAACTAGAGACATAGCCCCAACGAAATAACATACGTCTGCCATAACCCCTCGAATCGACTTCTCTGATGAATGATGATACGTATGCTATTTTTGTCTGTACAGTTACATTCCTACCTCAGACTAACTAACAGACAAACATTTTTATTAGTAAGGGCCAAGGGAGTTAGAATAACCATAGTTAATTCGACCCAACGTGTATCTTTTAACCTACACTATGAGTATAATTTCGGTGGTATAACCTTTTTCACGATTTACCAAAAATATATTATTATCTTCTACATCTAAATTTTGTCTTTATAATTGTCTTCCACTGTGCTACGACCTTCATCTGTAAAACAAAGAAACATTTAATTAAAAATAAAATTGGGCCGACAAATAATTAAGAGATAATATTATGCAAGGTTATGTTGCGCACGTAAATGTTACACGCTAATATTATGAATGGTGACGCGCTCGCAGTACGAAATTGCGGCGCGTTGCTATGACAACGGAGGCGGTTTAGTGTGTGTGCATCGTCCTGACAACGGCACGCATTACATCTTTGCGAGCGCATTAATATGGCAACAACAGGGAATGAGCTCGTGTTTATGCGTCGTCGTGGCAACGGCATTTTACACGCTACGCCACACGTCCTGTGGCTATGACAACGGTGGTGGAAGGGATTGTGTTTGCACGTCGATATGACAACAGCTTGGGCCTTGGGCGCACATGTCGCCATCATAACATACTCACCGTGAGGCGCCAACGCGGGAAGATGCGGCGCGTGGACCAGCCGCCGGTGCGCCTCGGAGCCGGTCAGTGCCGCTAGCGTCACGCCCGCTCGATACGCCGCAGGTATACGCAAGTGCGTACGCGTCACCGTCTCCATCGAACCCGTTGAACGCCATTCGCGAATTGCGTTCACCACTTGACCTGAAAATAAATATAATTTGTTATTTAATTCCAAGGATATATTTTAGCCCATAATATAGCGTAAATAAAATTGTTTACTGTTTACACAATAATGTTAAATTAAAATTTAGAAACAACCCCCGATTGAAATAAGTGTCAGGAAACAGAATTCAAAATATTGCTTGCTTACATGAAGGAGATAAATCCAACAATAAATGGACAGACAAGTCGAACTTACAACACCCCTCTTTTTTATCGGGGTTAAAAACACAATATAATATACTGGCATACTTATATGTTTTTGCGTCGTTGCGTAGGGGGTGCGACAAGCCGCGACTATAGCGCTATTTCGCTCACACACTACGAGTTTACTGAGACAGCTACATTCACCTAGCACGTTATACGTGTGAAACCGACGATCGGGCATCACAGCGAGCGGCGTTAAATCCGTGCCGGGCGTGAAGCGAGACAGGACATCGCGAGTCCGTACTAGCAATGTAGAGGGTGCTGCTAGTCGCGGCCATAGCGCCGTCTCGCTCACACACTACGAGTTTACTGAGACAGCTACACTCACCTAGCACGTTATACATGTGAAACCGTCGATCGGGCACCGCAGCGAGCGGCGTTAAATCCGTGCCGGGTGTGAAGCGAGACAGAACATCGCGCGTCCGTACTAGCAACGTAGAGGGCGCTGCTAGTCGCGGCCATAGCGCCGCCTCGCTCACACACTCGACCGGGTTGGACAGATATATCCCACGGGGGCTCACACCCCACACCATTTGGTGGTGCCACGCGTCAGGTATCTCGCCTTCGCATCCCATTTGAAGGTTTAAAGTTAGGATCGGTACTGCACCTGAAATCGAATACACAGTCAAGTTAAATAATAATTTAAACATCACAAACTGTGTATAAATGTCTTATTTGGATATCCAATTATAAACTTTAAATTTTCACAAGTTACAGTTAACACATCGTCACCGCAAGCCACAAAACATTTAAGCAATAGAGTGAGACACGACATAAAACGATTCTTTTCGAATTGTGGGACAGTAAATTCAGTTCCGCTACATCATACATTGTAGTGACTATAACTATTTACGTTCAAGCTTTAGCAAATCCTCATAGTTACCAAGTGATATCCAATCAGCCAACCAATGAGACAGGGACACAACCCTCTCGGGGTACGTGGGGAAGAACCTCGCTGTGACCAGCCCGTCCGAGGCCTTGTGTATACCGGAGACCAAGTCTGCAGCGGTACAACCAGCAACCGCCCGAGAGAGAAGATACCTGTGAAGTCACAATTTCAATCATTTTATTTTAGAGGTACATTTCTTTATATTATGTCCTATGATGTATAAATATATTTAATCTCCTGTTTAATATACATTTAAGTGTTTAATATAAAATATTATAAACATTACCTGGGTATTGGTGCATTATTAGCTCTCTGTCTTGTGCCAACTGTAGCATTAATTCTGTCCACATTCCAAGGTACACCAAGTGCAATCTAAAACAATATTATTGGGCTAATTTTAAAATTGCCGGCCAACTCATTGCTTACTTGGAATACTAGGCAAATGCCGTGCATACCCCCAAGCACGTAGAGTATCCCCCTTGCTTTGAGTTTTTTCAAATCATTTGTAGGTAAGTATTTGGCCTCCAATCTGTTCTATGAGTCGGATAGGAACGTTGAGATCGATTACTTATTGCTTTTAATTAATAAAATAAGTTTTATTATGTTAAAAATTGTTTCACCTTGAATAACAACTCGGAGACTTGACTGACTTAGACTTGACGTTGGATCTTGTCCTTTGAAAAAATGAAAGCTGAATAGCAACAAATACTCACAAACACATTAACAACAGCTGTGGCGCCACAAGCTGACGTGCCAATCTGCGTCACCTGCCGCTCGCACGCCTCGCGCTCCGACCACACCATGCAGCGTGGCGGCTCCACACACGTTACGTTCGAGCGGCCCGCTCCGTCCGACTCCTGCTGGAAATTAAATGAAATGAAAATGAGTAGATGTGATACATCGAAAATGGGTTTTGATTAATGCAGAGTAAATGCGATGATGACATATCGAAAATAGATTATAGTTAACTTAAATTCATTTTGATCTAAATGTACACACTGAAATGCTACTCAATTCAATGTTAAAAGTGCATTGTAGAGATACAATGATACATTAATTGAGTTATTTATTTTTTTGGAAATAGTTCTTTATGCTACATACAGTCAACGGAAACCATGAGCTACATATTAGTTGGAGTTCAAATACTTACCTACATTTAATTAATTAATCAAATGAAGTTAATAACAGATGTGACGTATACAGTTATGAGGCTAAAGTGGAAGTGGATAGGACATATTATAAGAAATAGGAAAAACAAATAGACCAAAGATGTCACTCTATGGTACCCACGAGAAGGAAAAAGAAGACGAGGAAGGCAAAACAAAAGATGGGAGGACGAGATAAAAGCAATAGCAGGTAAAACATGGAGCAGGAAGGCTATGGATAGGCAATTGTGGGAGAGTTTAGGGGAGGCCTTTACCATAAGGCAATTAGATTTAGATAAGAAAAATTAATGTATAAAGTATTGAAGATAAAGTATATTATAATATATGTAAAAGAAACAAAATGTAAGTATCTGAATAAAGGCTTATTTTATTTTATTTATTTATTTACTTATTTATTTATTTAAGAACACACTTGAGTAAGAATGGCGGTACATCGGTGGTACTTACAAACCTACCCAAATACATAATATTATTACATTTAATATGATTTTTAGCAATAACACTATGTTATAACATAAACCTTGGATTATAACAAACTAGTAACTACCATAGCACCTACTTGATAATTACTTTTCAATTTCAATATAAGTAGCAACAACTATAAATTGTTTAATGGTTCCTTGAAAGTCGTAATAGTGGGTCATAACAGTATCATAATATTATAATAGTTTTTTTAATGTTATTTACAATTGGATGATGTTGACAGCCTTCTATGAACTGAAATAATAATAGACAATTTTGTTGAGATAAAATATCCATATATTTGTAAATTATATACAAGATTCTGGATACAACCTGCAAACCTTCAAGAAGAAAGCATATTCCCTCTTAAAAGGCAATGCACCTGCCACTCTTCTGATGTTGCAATCGTCCATGGGCGAAGGTAATCGCTTTCCAATTTCCATCAAGTGGCCTGTTCCTTTGTTTTCCCCCTAATTTTACATCACAAAATGTGTCATTTAAAGCATATCATTATACTTACAGTTGGTCCTTCTTGTGACTCTGCCTCAGGTTTAGCATTCTCGACCATCAACTTCTTAGCCATGGTCATATGGAACAGTGTAGAGGAGAGATTGACAGAATCAAAAGTCGGCTTCTCTCCCTGGTTTATCTGATATGCATGAGCGGCCTTACTGTGATCCTCGTCATCTAAAATTCCACACTTTATACTGAAATTTTTTTGAGAACACAACTTATAATAGTTTATTCCTTCTGGAAAATAGGTATTACATAATATTATGGCAAAATTATTTTGTTGGACAATTATAAAACTTATCACATGTTTAATAGTATAATTTTGAGTTACTTTTATGAATCAAAAATAGTTCAGAACAGATTTGGTTTTAATGTTTTGACTACATTATGACCCACTTGCTAAGATCTGGCTCAGAGTTAACTCCACTTAACCCTGGAGCTTATTATGTATTATTTTATCTCTTTTCTTTATATTTAACAAGATAGATAACATGATTATTTAACCCAGATCTTTAAAAGGGGGCCTATTTTTTTAGAACATAATTACAACTAACAACACTGTCTATAACAGTAAAATGAAAAAGCATGAAGTACCACTTACAACTCAATATTTCTCTCGGTGATATCAAGTCCCCGCTTGATATATGCATAGCGGCGGGGGTACTGGACACCCAATGAGTCATGGTCCTCCTGACGAGGATGTGTTCACCTCTCACATTAATATGTGTGATGTATGGACCGTACGTCTCACATCTTGTGATCGTAGGATGGTCTCCATGCCCCATATCTTCACATTTACTCGACGATGGAACACTGAAGTCATGTGACTCCTCGCTCTGCTTACTCGTAGACGGCATAGCATGTGCGGCCACTGGAACATATTCCGGAGAAGTGCCTCGGATTACAGGCTCATTTTCTTCCGGCAAATTAGCTGGGTCCATATCAACATCCGGCGTCGATTCGTCCCCAGTGTCAACTTCACATGACGGCCCGGGATCAAAGTCCATTTCCAAGAAGTCCATGTCTGGACTCGAAGCTCGGGAGTTGTCTCTGGCATTTTGTTGCTGCTGTACTTGGTAGTTTGGTGGGACAGGCAGATGCTTATCCAACGGAAGACCCATGTCCAAGCTAAAAAACGAGCTGGGTAGATCAGCTAAGTGTTCTCCACCTTTGTATGTGTATATACAACCGTCTTCTGAACCGAGGGAGTAGTCATCATTCCCAGTGTCACTTGAACTATCATCATCGACGTTAGATCTGTTTAGTTTTAAAGTCGAAGGCCTCTTTCTGTTTTCTTTGACACTACTGTCTGGAATGTTGCACCAAGGTCTTGAGCTGCCACTTGTTGAAGGGCCGTCCACATTGAAAGTATTTCCGGAAGAATCAAAGCATACTTTATGCCTTTGGCACGCCTGTTTGTCGTAGTTAGATTCTGTGACCTTCTCCCGATTGTTTACATCGCATTTACTACTTGTTGCGACATTTGGTTCGACATTCCTATTAGATATTTCTGGCGTAACATTATTGTGTTGATTTGTGTGGTTGGTTGTGATTTTGTGTGATTGGTTTCCCTGCTGGTTGCTGGCCGTGGCATGCAGTTTCCCCTGAGGGCCGTTCATTGATAACAAACAAGGATTTGTGTCTTGTGACATGCATGTAAACACATTTTCATCCCTGTCATCGTCTGTTCTTTTCGGGGTTTTGCTACCTTTCGCTGGCTTTTCTGAATCACAGTCGCATTTGGAAGACTTTCTCGTCGCAGTTGAATCATTGAGAGGATCCATAGCTATTAGATTAGCTACCAAAATTTGTCGGCATCGTCTCTATTTAAGGTTACTGACATTTGCGTTTAAAACAAGTAGTTGAGACAATTAGTAGATAAAATGTCGTTCAGAGATGTTAACGATTTTTTGCTAGAGTCTTTGAAGCACAATTATAAACTTTAATTGTGAAATTTAACAAAGGAAAACTTGTAAAATTCTAAACAGAAACAATGTTTCTCTGAAAGCCCAAGAAAATACACTAGTGATGTGACTTTGTCAATTCATTGTCGACTTGAAAATTGAAATGTCGAAACTCGAAAGTCGAATTTCGAAACCAATGATATTCTCTATGGTCAATAGCGATTCGTCGCTCGATGTTAAAATCGAACGACAAAGTACCTACCTACTTTTTTATTGATTTTACGAACAAAAGAGCGATTGGACGATTTTCTTGACTTTTCTTGACGATCGATCGAAACGACAAATTGTCCCGAGTATAGTGGGATTGATGGGTCATACGGTGGTAGTATCCCTAAGTAGTCTGTGGGTGGGTCTAAGAATAATGCCGGCTGCACAGCCACGTAATTACGTAGTACAATGAAAAAAAATTGTCCAATGGTATCGTCTCATAGCGTCATAGCATGAAGCTTCGTGACGAATTGACGATAGACGAGGTGCGGCCGCGGCATAATATATAAATATAATTTATAAAGTTTATTGTCTTCAATAAATTATGAAACTTATCAGTAATTTATTTTTATGTTTCGCATTATTTCTGTTTTTTGAAATTGAGAATAAATTATAGTTTTTTTGAAGGGTTTAAAAATCGATTTTATCCCACTCATCGATCGTTCATTCGTTCCTCCCTAATCCCAATCCTCCTCCTCTTCTTTAGTCTATGGTGGTAGCTGTATGGGTTAACGCTCCCTTTGCCTGTTCCGACCGGGACGAATTAAAAAAAAAAGTCTATGGTGGCTGTCATTTTCCGATTTTCAATTTCCAATTGACACAAGGAGTAATAAACCAGCTGTGAGATTACAAAAATTGCGTCTTTGTCTTCGATACTATCATTAAATCTTGTGGTTACTAAGAATCTGTATTTACAATCGATAGAAGATCATAAAAAGATCAACCACCATGGCTTACGCTTATCTGTTCAAATACATCATCATCGGTGACACAGGTATTGATTTTATTTCCTGATATCTTTTTTGCTCCTGTAAATTTTGGCTAGCTTGGGCCTTTGTCTATAATTGTTGTCTAAAAAGTAATGTACTTGCATGTAGAGTTTTGTGTACAACACTGAACACTGTATCGTAATATGTTGTTTTTTGTTACCACAAATTGGCTAAATTATTAGCATAAACTTGTCAGTCTCCGCCTACGCATTTACGTATTTTCGTTAGCCTTATCACGCAAAATTGATTTTTGCTTCTCCTACTTTTCAGAGGCTTAGATGCTAAAACTAAAATAGAATGCTTTACCTTACAGAATGTGTCTCAAGGATTCGAGAAGGTGAACAATAACAAAAACAAAGAAGTTTTTGTTATTGTTCACCTTCTCGTACTAAACTTTGAGACTACCTATTAACTTATCATAACTATAAAACCAGCAATTTATTTAAAACACAGTCTTCTTGTTTTTTCTAAATAGTCATCAGAATTTTAACATGACTGAACAATGGCTGATGGAAAGGAGGCCAAGTTGATGTTTTGACACTGCTTTGTTTACATTATTGAATTAAATAATCGGCCAAGTGCGAGTCGGAATCGCGCACGAAGGGTTCCGTACCATTATAGAGCAAAATTAGGCCATAAATTGTGTTTTTTGTATAGGAGCCCCCCTTATATTTTATTTTATTTTAATATTATTATTAAATATTAAAGTACACATATAACTAAGGATTTTGTGAAAAATTCAAGTACCTACCTGTTGCCATTTTTGATATAGAGCAAAATAGGCCAAAAAAATCACGTTTGTTGTATGGGAGCCCCCCTTAAATATTCATTTTATTTTATTTTTAGTATTTGTTGTTATAGCGGCAACAGATACACATAATCTGTGAAAATATCAAATCTCTAGCTATTACCGTTCTTGAGTTACAGCCTGGAGACAGCAAAAAGGCCAAAAAAATCACGTTTGTTGTATGGGAGCCCCCCTTAAATATTCATTTTATTTTATTTTTAGTATTTGTTGTTATAGCGGCAACAGATATACATAATCTGTGAAAATATCAAATCTCTAGCTATTATCGTTCTTGAGTTAAAGCCTGGAGACAGACAGACAGACACTTTTTTACCCTTTGGGTACGGAACCCTAAAAAGAGACTTCCACATGATTTTTTTATACTTATGCATGAAATTGAGACCAACATCTAAATTCTTCTAAGATACAAGAAGACTACAAAGTTCTATTTACTAGAAAATCATCTTTTTCATAATTATTTTACAGGTGTGGGTAAATCCTGCCTACTGCTTCAGTTCACAGACAAGAGATTTCAACCTGTGCATGACTTGACTATTGGTGTTGAGTTCGGAGCCCGTATGATCACAATTGACGGCAAACAAATTAAACTGCAAATCTGGGATACGGCAGGACAAGAAGCATTCAGGTAAAAGCAGATTTTATGACCCTTTAAAAAGATAAAGATCTATCCTAGATCTTTATCTTTTAATCATCTTAATGTCTATAGTCTTAAATAATGGTCGTAAATACAAATGCACTGCTGAGAATTTGGATCCATACTAATATTATAAATGCGAAAGTGTGTCTGTCAGTCTGTCTGTCTGTTACCTCTTCACGCCCAAACCGTTAAACCGATTTTGCTGAAATTTGGTATGGAGATACTTTCGAGTCCCGAGAAAGGACATTGGATACTTTTTATCCCGAAAAAATTTACGGTTCCCGCGCGATAAACTAATTTTGGCGCAACGGAGTTGCGGGCGTCATCTAGTCTACTACAATTATTGTCATATCAGCAAATCATCTTAGAACTGAGATCTATGTTCATTCATGATATCAAAGTACAATTTATTAATTGCTGAGTCATAACTCATAGAAATATTGCTCATATTCATTTTAACAATACTAGATGTTGCTTACACTTAGGAATTTGTAAATGAATTTATAACAATAGAAAAACAAAATATAATTATCGCACGGGAACCGTACATTTTTCCGAGATAAAAACTACCCTATGTCCTTTCTCGAGACTCAAAATAACTCCATGCCAAATTTCAGCAAAATCGGTTCATCGATTTGAGTGTGAAGAGGTAACAGACTTACTTTCGCATTTATAATATTAGTATGGATTTATGTCTGCTTCACTCTTAATTTTTTTCCAGATCAATCACTCGCTCATACTACAGGGGCGCAGCAGGGGCGTTACTAGTATATGATATCACACGGCGGGAAACCTTCAACCACTTGACCACATGGCTAGAAGACGCTCGCCAGCACTCCAACTCCAATATGGTCATCATGTTGATTGGAAACAAAAGGTAAAATTGTCCTTGGAAGGTTATACCTAAATGCTTGGACCACAGAAATAAATCAAGATAGAATGGCTAAGCGGGTGGAGTATGAGTGTTGCAATCTTGCACAAGCGTGCAAGATATGTTGAACGTTCATTCAGTCAGCGCGCACGTCTCGACTTGATTACACCAGAGCGTTTGTGCAAAAATGCCTCATTGTGCAGTGTCTAATTGTAAAAACAGAAGTACGAAAGTGAATCGGTCAAAAGGAGGTATTTCTTTCCACGGGTAAGTTATTTGTTCTAACTAAAAGCAAAACAAAAATTGACACGAGCGATTCCTTAGCAACGCACGCGCTTCGCCCTTCTATCTTGTTTTATTTCTGTGGTTTGGACAGTAGATAAAATGGAAAGGGTGATAAATAGACATCGGATTATTTGCATATGCAAATGCATATAATCCAATGTCTAGTGATAAATGATAATGCACTGTGCCCTGCAGGCTGCAGTGTCACTGTTCTGTATTATAGGCAGCATACAACTTTATTGTTACTAAGCAAAATCGGGTGAAGCAAAAGTGTGAAGAAGTTGTACTGTGGCATAATGAGTTCTTTCGTCCCGACGACGCATTGTGATTTGTGACCTCGCTCTTATTTATCATTATCATCAACCTATCGTTGTCCACTATTATAATATTATGTATTAGTGGACAATGGACAATGATAGTCCTCCAATAAATGCCAACCATTCCGTTTTTGAGCAGCCCTCATCCAACCTTTAAATCAAGGGTTCCCAAACTTATTTTGTCTACTGCCCACTTTTAAAAAAATATGTTTTAGCGCCCCCATTGTTTCAATTTAAAATACATCCAGATGAAATAAATCACCCCCAAGCCTCTACACAACGGCCCCATTTTTTTCTGGGTCCCACACCACCCCCCTTTAGACCTTCCTGATTTAAATCGTCCGTCTATCGCATCGCCACGTCAATCATGGTCACCACCCTAATATTTACTACACTATGTATAATTGTATACTTATTTTTCCTCCAGCGATTTAGAATCCCGCCGCGAGGTTAAGAAGGAGGAGGGAGAGGCTTTCGCGCGGGAACACGGTCTGGTGTTCATGGAGACGTCGGCCAAGACAGCAGCTAACGTCGAGGAGGCCTTCATCAACACAGCCAAAGAGATCTATGAGAAGATCCAAGAGGGAGTCTTCGATATTAACAATGAGGTATGTTATGTCTGTCAAATAAGAGTAGACGCTAAACTAAGTTTTCTAATCGTAATCAGTATGGAATGGTGGTTCTTTCGCCTCGTATTAATAAAGTTTTTTAATATTTTATGTAGCCAGAGGGCTTGAGCATTGAGTATTCAATGAGTTTTTGTAACTTTTCCAAGTGAGGATCGATCTTACTATGACATAGGAAAGGAGTTAGCTACAATTTGTATGATAATGAGATAGTGCCTGTAAGGGCAAATAATGAGGGCTTATCCTATACCATAAACAAATTGTAATAAGCATCATACAGTAAGAAGTAACCCTAAATTGCTTACAAGTGTAGAAGCTACTTTTTCGACTAATAACTGCTTTTACACATTAGCGGTAAGAAGTCTATTATCGAGGAGGTTTGAAAAGACATTTACTTTTAAAACAAAGAAACCCACAATTACATTTTTATCTAACCTCCTTTAGGCTGCGTTTCCACAAGAGATACGTTTCGAGCAGTGTTTTTAAATCTAATAGTAACGCTGCGCTGAGCGAGGTTACGTCAATGGAGCGATTCTATTGGTTTTCAAAAACACATTCCTCGCAACACATCGCCGCGCTGGTGGAAACGCAGCCTTATTCGCTGGCAAATCTCCACGCACAAAAAAAAACATTTCCAGGCGAACGGCATCAAGATCGGCCCCCAGCACGGGGGTGCGGGCGCGGGGGGAGCGAGCGCGGGCGCGGGGGGCGCGCCGCCCGGCGGCTGCTGTTAGGTGCTGCAGTGCACACGCTGAACACGAACAGAGGTGAGAGACTACCACAGTATTCTTTTCGGTA
Source organism: Plebejus argus (assembly GCA_905404155.3). Lineage (NCBI taxonomy): Eukaryota > Metazoa > Arthropoda > Insecta > Lepidoptera > Lycaenidae > Plebejus > Plebejus argus. The sequence goes on along the minus strand of FR989946.1, from coordinate 5,221,341 downwards.
CGAAGTTCCTTATCGCGCGTTGCGAAAGGGGGCTAGACGGAACGACATTTTTTTAGTTCCTGCGAAGTAGGGGCAGATGGCGTTGATGTGGCGCTGACGTCAACTGGCGGGAAATTTAAAACTTCGTTCCATCCGGGTGTCCCTTGACCATTCTCAAGTATTTTTATTATTTTAAAATAAGGGGGCAAACGAGCAAACGGATCACCTGATGGAAGGCAACTACCGTCGCCCATGGAAACTCGCAACATCAGAGCTGCAGGTGCGTTGCCGGCCTTTTAAGAGGGAATACGATCTCTTCTTGAAGGTTTGCAGGTTTAATTGATTGGAAGTGGAAAATTCTTAAGCGACTACGGGAAACGGAGGAAAGAAAGCAACATAACTGTTGGTTATGATTTTTATCAGCCACATTCAGTACGTAGTTTCGTATATCGCGTACCGGGACCGCTCAGTTTCCGTAAGATATATTATAATATAATATCTATGGACGCTTCACACCACGTCAATCTGGCCCCGTGGTAAGTACCTGAAGGACTTGTGTTACGGGTACCAGACAACGGAAATATATTTAATACTTTTATACTATACATATATTAAAGATTTTATTATATGATAAATATATTTAATACACATCCATGACCCAGGAACTTTGAAAACTTTTTGTTCCGTCGGCGGGATTCGAACCCGCGACCCCGGCTTAAGCTACCAACGTGCTATCCACTGAGCCACACAGGGGGACTATTATGAGCTCTTATATCCAGCCAGTTCCAGCCAGCTTACAGGCCAGTTTACAGGCCGTTGCATAGACACGGCTTGTAAACTGGCTGGAACCTGGCTGGATATAAGAGGTCGTAATAGGCCCCCAGGTCGTCAAATTCGTCGTCGATATCCATAGATACTATTGCTATTCTTTAAAAATGAAACTTATGTATAACGCAACCTTCAAGCGTTGTAAAATTGGACTCCAAGTCCAAATAGCTGAGGACACAACAACCTTTCAATTGTTTTCTTCAGACCTAAGCAAAGACGCTACCTAAACCCATACTCAGACTAAATTATAGACTTCAACTTAGAAATTTTTTTCTTTTACAGATGGTATACAGCTGTGTGCAGATAACATCAATAGACAACTGCATGTATTTCTAATAGTTTTATTTTAATGCTACATTATAGGTTGCATCTTGAAACGACTTACACTCATCAACTGTGCTTCGAGTCTATAGAACAATAATATTGACCATAATAATTATTATGATCTGAAATCTCGAAGATTGAAAAAAAAAATGTAAACGCTAAAAATATTGTTACTTGAGGTGAAGGCCGAAGGGTAATCCAATAACTGCTATTTGGTTTTCAACTTTGCTGTGTAAACCCAAAGATCTATTTTGAGTGCTGTGGTCTTCCAGATTCAAGATTATAATATAGTTCCAATCTAAGTAATTTAGATTTGTACGCACGTAATGAGGTTATAACATTCTATACTGTATTAACATAAAAGGCAAATGCACAATAGACGCGGCACAAATATAATTTGGTACTTAAGTCAATTTATATATTATTTAAAATATTAAAAATATGGTTTGAAAAATCTGTGGATAATTTAAGAAGTACTACATACGTAAACCGTACTTACAGAGCCATAAAAGTTATGGACCAAAGCCACTAAACATGTAGAAAATCTGCCATTTACCTATAAATAATTGCTTCTACTTTTTACCACGCCAATGAATATTTTCGCTATGAATGAAAGAGACAAGTAGATATAAGTTATGGCCGATTATCTTCGTGTTCGGCGACCAGACTATACATATTACTGGCATTTGAGTATCGAATAATATTGTGCCGCGTTGTATTTCATCATACTACGACAGTTCAGTTGATTGAGCTTAATAAGAACTGAATTGAAGGTGTGATAACGACACAGATTCGCCTACCTACGGTAAAGTTATAAAAGTAATTTAATCTCATTATAATTATTAAAGGTATGCTGTATAATGCCTGCAAGTAAGATAATTTAGATCTTAAAAATGTCTCCTTTTTAAATCTTTGATCTACCTAACTTGCCAATAGAGAATTTTCGCAGTTTCTAAACAAAGAGTAGAAGCATGTAGAAGCAAACTTTTCAAGAGTTTTCGATCCGCAATTACTTAACTACTTCGACTAAGTATATTTTCATAACTACGCATATTGATTTAGATGTAACTTAACATAATAAGTATTGAGTTTTGAGGAATAAAAGGGTATTTTTATACTACCCCCTTTTGATATGAAAGATGGAGAGTGCAAATTGTTACGTAATGTCAAAATTATTTCTAATTTGCATTTTTGTGCTTTTGCTTGTTCAAAGTTATACTATGAACTTTCTAAATATATGGAGTATTTCATTGTTGTTTTAAGCTTCGCGCCCACTGAGTGGGCGCGGGTCGCCGCGTGCCGGGGCGGGTCGGGGCTCAGCGCAGCGCATAATGCGCTATAGCACACTGTTGCCGGGTCGGGTCGCATTGCATTGACGGATTTTAACGCTCACTGAGGCGGAGCGTGCTGGGGCGGGCCGGGACGGGTCGGCGCGCAACGCTCTGTCATGCTCTGCGCGACGAGTGACGGCGGGGCGATGCGGCGTGTGGCGGGGGCCGGGGCTTGCCGGGCCGCATCGCATCGTATCCGCGCGTCGCTTGCCGGGGCGCAGCGGGTCTTGTCCGGCCGTGTCGCATTGACGGAAATTCGCCGAGCAAAAATCCGCGCCGATGCGCGCCGGCACAGTGGGCGATACGCGCATCAAAATGTACAAATTGTATGGCGGCGGATTTATGCGATGAGCCCCGGCACGCTGAGCCCCGGCAAGGCCCGTCTCAGTGTGCTCAGTCCTTTAAAGTGCGTGTGATCCCTTTATTTAATTCAAGTTTCAATCTAGACAAAGGTGATACCTGGTTTTATACGAATTTCAATAAAAAACATACTATGTTTAGTAAGTATATTGTTTTCTCACATTATGATTTTAGATTTATGACAAAGAGGTTTAAATTGTAATAAACAAAGTTATTTTTAAGAGCAGCTAGCTCTATGTAATCACATTTTAATAGTGAGATGTATTTTTTTTTTAATATAATATAAGTAAAGTTTTATTGAAACAATTGACTTAAATTTTACTTTTATTGTTAATATAATACAAAGGATATATGTTTTGCAGTTATGCTTGCAAGGTAATTGATTCAATGGGTAATATATAAGTTTAGCACATTAATAATGTAGTCAAAATATTTTATAAGACAATGTCATATGCGAACATTTGTAAGGCATAACTTGAAAAGTAAATGTTAAAAAAAATTATGTGTTTTCTTTTATACTTTAACTACTTTAAGTTTATCAATCGATTATTTAAAAATATTTCACTCTGTCTCTTGGGATTCGTGTAAAAGGTATGGATGTGAAATTTCATTTAAAACTGTAAATACTGAATTAACAATTTCCGGTGTCTTCATTTTAACTATTCCTGTGTTTTTAACTTCCGACTTTGATAGAATTACGTCACAGAGATCAAACATTGATATGTTGAGAGTTGTTGTCAGATATAATTGGTTTTGGAGAATTTGATAAGCGAGGTGAATAAGCTCTGCATATGTGCTGTTCTCCTCTTGTATGCTGAAAGAGACAAATAACCAAAAGATTAATGTATAAAAATCTTATAGGGAAAACTACAAAACACTACTTGAACAATTTCGAGGCTATTTACATGCAAAGCAATGGGCAAGCAATGGGTCCCTTATTGTAAAATATATATTTTATATATATTTTACAATAAGGGACCCATTGCTTGAGACCACATGTTTAACTGTTTCTAGTGTCTACTACCAAAAACTAACTTGTATACAAAGTACAAACATGTTAATGGGCTATATTTGCATAAGCAATAAATCAATTTCCAATTAATGTCTTTGATAGTTTTAACATTTAATTCACTGAATATACGACCTGACAGGTTGTATGGATTGTTCTAAATAATTAAGACCCAATTTCACCAACGCCTGTTAAAGTTAATGCTCGAATTAGTATCACATTACCTCTTTAGTTTTTCTTATGAATGAAAGAGAAGATATGACATTTTAACAAGCTGTTAACACTAACAGACGTTGGTGGAATTAGGCCTTAATTCATCAAGCCCCAAGCGGTCGCATGCAACCGCCATAACAAAAGATAAGCTATTGTGTCTCGTTTTTCCACGATCTACGGGTTAATTAAATGGGTAAGTACTATACACCTGTTCCATATTGCGTGTACATCTCCTACTTCAAATGTTACTGTTATCTTGTCATTAAAATTTGCCTGAGGAGTTTTGTAGTTCAACACAAACGGATCAGTACTCCGTGAAGTGGCACTTTCAACAAAATTGAAGGCAAATTGTAGTAACTGAAACTGAAATAAGTTAATGGTTAAAAAAATAGTAGAGGAATTAACATTCTGTTGTACATATTTGTTTGTGAATTTATGAAATTACCTCTGTAAAACAATATTGCTTAATATTGCAGTCAAACATGTTCTGAAGACGTTTCTTGACTTCATTGCCAACTTTTATTTCGCCATGCTCCAACATGTATGGTAAGTGTACAGCATTATTCACAAATACATTTTGACCCCATGAAATTAGAATAGCTGTATAAACTACTTTTTCTTTGTTACTCTCTTGAGAAGTAGACACTGTAATCTTTAAAAAATGTAAAACTTGTTTTAATAAAAATATTGCAATTTTATTTCAGTCAGCTGGTTCAGATGTATGGATTCAGCCAATATAACAATTAACAAGAGATGTAAGGACTAATGTTATGGGGAGGAAATATTTGCATTGGAATAAGATAGAAACTATCCCATCAACTCCCAAGCAGCCACCGGGTGCCGCATAACAATTGAATACCTATTGTGTCTGTGATTCGCATGATCGAGGTATTAATGTACTGATTTTCATAATATTTGGCACAGATGAACAATATACAATTAAAAGAACTTTGGCTACTTATCATCACGGCGAAATAAATGTTTTTTTTTCTGAAATTCGGGCTGTAAATTTTGGGTTCTCCACCTAGTATTTTATATTAAAAATATACTTACCATTAGGCTGTTAGGGTCATTTTCAGAGTATTTGAGGTGCTCAGCATTTTCTATGACAACATTATACTTTGTACTCGAAGCTGAGCTGCAATTAACGGCTAGAATTTGTCGAATAATTGAAGCATATTGTTTGAGCTGCAACTCGCTGTACTGCAAATTATACATGGGAGATACTCTGCATATGCGCCAGTAAGATTCATTGTATATTGCTGTAATAATACAATATAGTTAAAAAAACTACTATAGGCTTGTTTAAGATTTAATTTTATGCAAACTATAAAAATAATTTATGTTTACCTCCAAGGGGATCATTGATCACTTGATTTCTCGTCATTTTTACAGGATATCCTAGTGTGTATTATAGTAAATAAGTAAGTATTTCGTAATGTATTATATTAAATACACACAGTTTTCATAAAAATAATACTACAATTTTAAAAATAAAATATATTGAGTTATAAAATTTAAAACAGCATCGACCGTTTGAGACCACAGATTAAAGTATATGTTGAGACTATCGGTTGACACTTACTTTCTTCTTCTTTTAAAAATGGCCGACTCGGTGAGTTGCCCTGCCACCACTGATCTCTATACCTACAAGTACGCTGGATTGCTGATAGCCTTTGAAATGACAGCTATTAATTTTTGTGTCTATTTGAAGCGGAATCAGCGCCCCCATTATTCGGGCTAACTAAATCTGACGTAAAAATGACGTTTGAAAGCCGCCATATTGGCGCTGATAGCAGTAGTAAGAGTATTTGGAACTAATACTAGTGATGACAATTGACAACTGTTGTTATTAGTTGTGGTTACGTCAAATTTAGTTCTCTACCCGAATAATGGGGGCGCTGATTCCACTTCAAATAGGCACAAACAGCAGGTCTGTATCATCAATCCAGCGTACTTGTATAATAGACATCAGTGCCTGCCACACATAGAGATCAGTGCCCTGCCAGAAAGATATAGGTAAATGACTAGTCATTAATGACTGGACTGTCCAATCTACTAGTCATTTACCCTATTATTCATTTAAGGCCTTGGAGCATTATAGTCTTTATTTTGTTGATTGCCTAAAAAAAACAAAGTCAGTGTCAAACTTTTATTGTCAATGTCAAAAGACAAATGACATTTGTTCATTGTCATTTGTCAATAAAATTGTCTTCTAGTTGGAGTTTGGTCGCTGTCTCGGAAATCCGGAAATCCAAGATAAAACGATTAAATTAAAATAATTTGGGATTTGCTGTGTTGTGCTCTCAAGTGGCTCTCAACGAGAAACCAGAAAGCCGAGGTTTGCTTTATCCGTTTTATTATAATGTTAATTAAAATATTTATGTTGCTAAATTAACAAAATAATAATATGTATTGTTGTTGTTATAAGTTTACTTTAGATAGTGAGATTGAAAGCTTTAGTGGGAACTGGGAAGATAAGAATGAAAATTGATGCTTTATGCTTTGTTGTTTACTGTTGAGGATCACAGGTCTGAGGTCATCACATATTTACTGAGGACAAAATGTGCTGTGTAATGCTATCTTAATAAACATGACAGAATATTATATTTTTTTAACAGGTAAACTGCAGAATGTCTGAACTCCGTTTTGATGGTCGTGTTGCTGTGGTGACAGGAGCTGGTGGTGGTTTGGGTAAGGCATACGCCCTGCTCCTTGCCTCCAGAGGTGCCAAAGTAGTGGTCAATGACTTGGGGGGTGCGAGAGATGGTGTCGGAAAGTCAAATTTTGCTGATGCAGTCGTCAAAGAGATAAAAGACAAAGGTCAGCAAATTTTCAATGTGTTATATTTAGACACTATAATAAGAGTATAGTAAAAATTGTAACAAATCCTTTTCATTAACAAATATTGTTGATCATTGTTGGTTTACACCCATCACTGTCTTTCTTTTACTTGTTAGTACCTATGTCAATCTTTTCATTAAGTAGACTAAAATATGTGTGTACATTGTTCAAGGTCAGAGTGTTGTATATTGAACTCTATTGTGTGATAACAAATCAACATAATGTTGTAAACTTATAGTCACAATCTAATTTTTTTTAAATTGAGTCTGACATAAAAGATTTTCAAGATGTTTTACTCTTTAAAAGAAGAATACTGAGTACAGTCTATGTTTGTATGTTTGTTTATTCTATTATAACCCCTAACAGCCAATCTAATTTTTAAGAATGAAGTGTTAAGTTTATTGTAAAAGTAGCGCAAGTCAAATAGGCCATATCCAATTTACAGAGCCAGGTATTATTTTTATTTCTTTTTTTTTTGTATTTTAGGAGGTGTAGCAGTTGCCGATTACAATTCTGTGATTGAAGGAGAGAAGATAATAAAGACAGCACTTGATAATTTTGGCCGAATTGATATTCTTATCAACAATGCTGGAATTCTCAGGGACAGAAGTTTCCAGAAAATGTCTGAACAGGTAAATTTGCTCTTAGACATTAACTTATTATGACATGAGAATGAATGAAATGAATGAATGATATAACTATACTAATAATTATATTATATAATTATATAAAATATAATAATTATATTCTATATAATTATTTATATAATTAATTATTAATAATAAATACTTTATATTATAGTGAAGTATGTAAATAATACTTTATTGCGCAGAATCAAAGTTACATACCTACATAAAATGAAAACATTCGTCCTAGTTATAATAATTATAACTACAATGAATGTTTTGATTTTCATCAATGATATAATAATTATTATAATATTTTATTGACAAAATATTCCTGTGCGTCTAGCATGTGCGTACAACGAGATAATATTTCACTCTCGAGTGTAGTTATAGTCGATATCAACATAATGTCAAAATCATTTTTGGCATTATGTCGATAGATTTTGACGACAGATCTACACGAGAAAAAATGTATGTCATGTTAGGGTCAATAGAGATGAAGAGACAAACCATCAAACATCGAGAAAACTCAACAAAAATTTCTCGTTATGCACATGTTAGGCGCACTGGTCTTATAATAGTTATTTTCAGAAAGTACTACTTATAGTTGGTTATTATTTATGAAATGTGTGTAAAATTATTTATACATATTTTCAATAGGACTGGGACTTGGTACATGCAGTCCATCTTAAGGGTGCCTTTAAAACCACACAAGCGGCATGGGAGTCCTTCAAGAAACAGAAATATGGCCGCATCATTATGACCACAAGTAATGCTGGACTTTTGGGCAACTTTGGACAGACTAATTACAGGTAAATGCAGTGGCTGATTAATGACATTGTAGATGTGTTTTTTTTTATTAAATTTTAGCAAAAATTATTTAAGGCCGTCCCCCGAGCAAACGACCTTGGCCATACATTTGTCGCGTTGCCTAGAACGCACCAAAACCGTATTTTTTTTACTTATCTTAGTTCAAAATTGACCTAAAAAAAATTTAAAACGGGGAATATGTAGTTTATGATGTTGTCGATCTATTGGCGTGTGTTTCAAATAAAAGTAATTTGTAAATACTAAGGAGATGCTGAATGTATGCTTGAATTTTAATAAATTGGCTTTACTTTGGATGCTGATATCATGAGTATAATAAACGAAAATAGAAAATTTAAAATGGGGAAATGAATGTTGAGATACTGAAGATTATTGTTGTATTTTTATTATAACTCTGTAGCTTTCAAATTATGAGTTTAAAAGGCTCTAAATACGGTAAATTACGGATTCTCCGTAGGGAAGGCCCTTAAGGGACTCTATGTATATGGTAATGCATGCTGCATGCGGTACGTGCTGTCATGCATGCATTTTTAGGGTTCCGTAGCCAAAATGGCAAAAAACGGAACCCTTATAGATTCGTCATGTCTGTCTGTCTGTCTGTCTGTCCGTCCGTATGTCACAGCCACTTTTCTCCGAAACTATTAGAGATATACTATTGAAACTTGGTAAGTAGATGTAGTCTGTGAACCGCATTAAGATTTTGATGCAAAAATGGAAAAATTATTAAAAATTTTAGGGGTCAACAACATCTTCTCTGATTGGTTGTAGCTAGTACAGCCAATCTTAAAGTGTGCTCTGCAGAGGCCTGGGGCTTCGCAAAGGCCTTGTAGAGGCTCGCAAGCGATACATAAATTGTTTTTAGAAATATCATCAGCCACCAGCATAGAGTCAATTTTTTTTTTTGGATGTCCGTCAAAATGTCACTTCTTAAACCACCAAAAAGTATGAGCTGAGCTATAATAGGTCTACTAGAATCTGATGGCAATTTTTGACAGCAGATTTATGAAAAATATCCTTGATCATTGGATTAATTTTTAATTTTTTATATTTGCATGTTTAACACACCAAGCCGCTATTTAGAACAAAAAGGATCAAAATATTTTATTCCAATTACCCCGGTATTGCTAGAGTCAATTTAATTTCTCACTTTTTGCCATCAGATTCTGTTAGACCTATAGTATATTCTAATTTATGTGTAATTTTAGCGCGGCCAAAATGGGACTGGTGGGATTAGCCAACACCCTTGTCTTGGAGGGGGCGAAGTACAACATTAAAGTTAACACAATCGTGCCGACAGCGGCCTCGCGACTGACAGAAGACATCCTCCCCCCGGATATGTTCCAGGCAATGAAGCCAGAACTCATTGCTCCGGTTGTGGTAAGTATACATATATAAAAACTAAAAAAAATTTATCCCCTTTTTGAAGTTGGACGAAAATTGAAATGAAAATACTTTGCTGAAAAATTAGGGTCTACGAGGTTTTTGTATGCAGTAACTGGATACACAAATAAAAAAAATCTTGACCAATGTCCTCGACGCGTCAGACTATACAGTGTTGCAAACTGGCTAATTTCGATCTTTAACACCTCCATAGTGGGTATCGCAGACATAATAGATTTTCAATTGTCATGCGGCAGCCTGTTGCAGCTTGGGGATTGATTGTTTAAATGGCTAGCCAGTATCTACTGCCCTAATATGTAAATTGTATCTCTTTGTTTAGTTATTCCATTTTTAACCAACTTCCCAAAAAGAAGATTATAATTATATTGTCATTATAATCAATAATTATTCTTAATCGGAATCTTTCCTTCAGGCATACATGGTGCACGAGTCTTTCCCAGAAAGCGGATCTATCATTGACTCGACTCTCGGCTTCGCCAGCAAGGCGCAGATTGTGAGATCCAATGGTGCGCCTTTGAGGTACCTAAGTGTTATTTGTAACTATCCTCCTAGCTAGCTTTGCACTGGTGCAACCTTCATAGATATTCAAGAGTTTGCTTTATTTGCCCAGATGAATCTTTTTGTGTTAGTCTTATGCTAGAAGAAATATGCATTCAAATCATACGAGGGGTAAAAGGTTCCAAGGAAGTATATACAGGGTGCAATTCAACCTTGCACCCTGTATATACTTCCTTCAACGCCAAATTTCGATATATTGATCCTTGCTGAAAATGAAAATTATTTAAATATATTACTTAAATATATATATATATATATATATATATATATATATATATATATATATATATATATATATATATATATATATATATATATATATATATATATATATATATATATATATATATATACTAGCTGTCCCGGCAAACGTTGTTTTGCCATTTAAAGTATATTTTCTACATCATCAGTTGATACATGTTTTACCCCCTCTTTTGTCCCCTAAGAGGGTGTGGGGGGGGGAAGGTCATACACCAGATGTTAAGTTGAAAAACACAGTTAATACCTAATATGAAGTAAGTCCACTAAAGAAAAAAGTTGTATACAAAATCTAACCCCTCTTTGGTCCCCAGAGAGGGTTGAGAGGGGAGGGGGGGGGAGGATTTTTATACACCAGATGTTGAGTTGGAAGAAGACAAATATAATATATCTGTGAAAACCGTATGCAAATCGGATCAGTAGTTTTCGTGTTAAAGAAAAAAGTTTGATACAAAATCTGACCCCCTCTTTTGTCCCCTTAGAGGGGTGGGGGGAAAAAATTTTATACACCAGATGTTAAGTTGGAAGAAGATAAATAGAATATCTGCGAAAACCACATTCAAATCGGATCAGTATTTTTCGTGTGATGCTGGAACAAACATACAGACAGACAGAAAGAGTGACAGACAGACAGACAGACAAAAAACTACCCACATTTTTGGCTTCTATAGCGATGTAGTGACAAAGGTGTAATTTCGAGTGTCATTTCATATCTTCTAAGTATAGAATTTTCATTTCTACAACAGAATATTGTCTTCCCCGCACGCGCTTTGTAGACGCCCACTATCGTAATATTTTAATTTCGCCATAACTTCAAAACCAAACGTCCAATTTTAATCATCCAAAGACCAAATATTATCTACATAAACTGTACTTAGTGATAAAATAATTTATTTTAATAAGGATTAATAGCGTGAGTAAAATATATCCGTTTAAATGTAGTCCAAAAAAAATTCAGGATTTTTAAATAAATAAATGGTTATTGTGCCTCACTCGACATAGATAGGTATAGTGTGTCGCGGACTTTTTTGTAGACATTTATAAGATCTACAATTACTTAGAACATTTTATGGTTCTATCTTTTATAGTTTAGGCAGCGTACGCAAAATAAGTAACTTTTCTAGCTGATTTTTTACACCTTGCGTCCGAAAAACTCAAATATCTTACGGAACCCTACTTTTTTCCAAAATAAAATGTAGCCTATGTTCAGCAGAAATAATGTAAGATTCCAATAGCAAAAGAATTTTTCAAATCGGTCCAGTAGTTTCGGAGCCTATTCGACTCAAACAAACAAACAAACAAACAAACAAACAAACAAAAAATCAAATCTTTCCTCTTTATAATAGTAGTGTAGATATATATATATATATATATATATATATATATATATATATATATATATATATATATATATATATATATTATTTAAATATTTTAAATGATTATATATAATTAATATATATTATTTAAATATTTTAAATGGACACTCCTAATGATACCTAAGCCCTAAAGAAAATTGGCCAGTAGGTTTAATTGCACCCTATAATTATTATAATAAACAAGTAGGTATACTTACCAGTTACCACAAATTCTTCAAACGTTTTTCATTCCAGAGCGAAGCCATCCGACCCTGTTACAATTGAATCGGTGAAGGAGAGATGGTCAGATGCTGTGAACATGACAGACGCGAGACACGTCGAGAAGATTGCCGATGTCACTATAGATTTAGTGCAGAAGTTACAGGTATGTGTATCTTTACAGTAGGTGATCTGTCTGCTCGTTTTTAGGTCTGATGTTTGGATAATGATTAATGATCAGTGTTCTTCAACCTGTGGGTCGCCAGGGGGACGAATCGCGACCCACAGGTTGAAAAGGAAGGGGCGAAATATTTTTCACGTCAAGGGGGTCGCGTCATAGAAAAGGTTGAAAAACACTGATTTAAGTACTTTGAAGATATTAAGGCATCAAAACATCTTCTCATGAAGTCAGGTGATACTCGTACAGCCCTGAAAAGGTTATTGACCATTTACAGCTGATTTCAGTTGTTTAAATTTTCATATTAAAATTAATTTAGTCAAATTGATTAAGGCCATTTGGGGCGTAGGATTATCATCTAAGTTTTACGAAAAAATATGAAGGCACAATCACAAAAAATGTAATAAATAATAAGTGACTACATATTATTTATCTACTAACTTTAATGGCAATTAGTAGTTTCGTCAACTTATTTTGAAATAGAAATAATATTTTATTTTGGTATCAAAACAAAAACTAATGAGTAATGATTTAGCATAGAGATATCAAATAGTGCATGCTTAAACGGGTAAAGCCCGTCACAGACTTAGCTATAATATAATTATATTAATATACCGTGAAACTACACTGAAACCAGAAATATATATTATTATAGATGAGTGTGCGGTCACGCGAAAATTAGTATAGAAAATATATAGTAATATGCCTAGCTATAAAAATATTAATATATAATACATTATAGCTAAGTCTGTGACGGCCTTAATAATAAACTACATGATAATTGATAACACTTTAAAATTGAATTTCTTATTAATTCAAATGAATATTTTAGACAATAATATTAAAATTATTTTATAATTATAATATTTATACTGAGGCAAGATTTGTTTTTTTGTTAGACACTAACAACAAAACATCACTCGCATAGATAAAACTATGCTATCTATTTGCGCTATCTTTATTGCGTATTTGGTTGACTGGCCATGCAGGTTGACTCTTACATTTTGATGGCTCTTTAATATTATGTACTTTATTGTTAGGTATAAGGCTTCATTAGTATTAACTTAACTCTTAATTTTACCTATACAGCATGACTGGTGAGACATGTGACGTGATATTTGGCTATTATATTAGATGAAAAAAAATAATAATATCAATTAATCACTGAGTAAATGTAGCTTAAAGTTAAATAATTATTCACCCAACGCATGTACACCGCGCGCGGGAGGGTAGCGCGCGGCGCGGGGCGCATGCCGCCCCGCCGGCCGCATAGTAATTTACTAAGTGTCCATGATTCATTTGTATAAAGGGAAATTTGGTCGAAACTTAAGTACCTAATTTTATTACATAATTATTAATTATAATGAGAATCGAGTTCTGAATACTCCCCTTAAGTATCGGTCATGTTTCACCAGTCATGCTGTATATGTGTTGTTATCCATTCTGGACATAGGTAAATCCAAGTAGTTTTCCTGTTTACTCTTAGAGGCAGATTTTCCCATGGTTTTGTCATAGAGGTATTGATGCATTATTTTTATGAATAAGCAATACAGTATAGATATTTGTTTTTCATGTAATAAAAAATTCTATAGCTATAATACTTAGTGATATAGAAAATTATTTTTTCTTTCAATACAAATCATATTTATTGACATACTAGCTGTCCCGGTGAACTTCGTGTCATTTTAAAACCTTCCCTGGACTTATACAAATACACACACTGGCAAAATTAGCGGAACATAGTTAAAAAGGGGCACAACTTGAACTCAAGTGGGTCGGGCTGTCTGAAATCCTTTTTTATAGTTTCTAAGCTCATTTAAGAAATAAAATATTGAACAAAACTGGCAATTTGAGAGATTTTTATTGCAATTATGCCATAATAAATGTTTTTCGATGATTGACGTTGTAAGTGTTTCTGATAAGAATGGCGATTTTAGCGGGGTTCAAGGTATGCCAGCTCATTTGATTGTTTGGTTTTTGGAAGAACACATTGCTTAGATATAAAATTAGTGATTTCCCAGCATCTACGACAGCTAGAGCTGTAACCACGATAGAGAAAGGTCACACCTACCGTTCGGTCAGTCAGGCCTTAGGTGGGTCAGCTTCCGTGGTCCATCGTAACTTTCAACGCTACAGAGAGACTGGATCTTACGTCTGGAGACGAGAACAAGGCAGATATCGGGTGACATTGGTTCAGGATGACCGTTTTGTTAGGGTACAACCCTTAAGAAATCGACCTCAAACTGCATTGCATACACGAAACCTGTCGGAACAGATCCGAGATGTACGTGTGAGCGATTGTACAGTAAGAAGAAGACTCAAAGAAGTAAAATTAAACTCAAAAGTGCCAGCAAGGGCACCAGAACTTGAGACAGGACACCAAAGAGCTAGGCTAAGATATGCGCGTGAACATCAAAATTTGACAAGTGTATGAAATCGTATGCTGTACAGTGATGGGAGCAAATTCTATGTAAATTTTGTTGACAGGCGATAAAGAATGTGGATAAATCGTAAGGAACGCTATAGATCATCAAACTTAACGGAAACAGTGGCCTATCATGCAGGCTTCGAAATGGTTTGGGGTGGCATATGACTTGGAGCCCGCACGGAGCTGATGATTGTTAATGATGGTACTTTGACAGTACACGGCTAAAGCACAGATGTCCTAGAACTGCATGTTGTGCCTTTTACACAAGTTTAGGCAGTAGCTTCAATTTTATGCGCGTCCATAGAGTAAAAAAATCAGGCATTATTACCTAAATTATGCTGGCGTAGCCTAGGTGGAGAGGCCAGCACGGTCTACGGATATGGATCCGATTGAGGACGTGTGGCACATCAATGGGTGAACGGTACGAGTTAAACCTCCAGCTCCAAAATCTGTTCAGGAGCTCGAGTTGGCGCTACTGGAGGAGTAGGAGAATATTCCACAGGAAATGATTGACAATCAAAATGCAAGCATGGAATGGCGTATCCAGGCCCTCTTGAGATCCATAGAAGGCATTAAACGCTTTTAACATGGCATTTCTTAAGTAAAAATGGAGAATTTAACTTAAAAAATTACTGCTGTAATTTCAAAGATTTTCTTAATTTTTGATTTTTGCTGATTTTTTTTCTTTTTACACGATTTCATACCCTAAATTTATATAAGTTTTATTTTTTAATCATCAATTATTAAATTAATAAAGAAATATATACAAATACGCGAATAATTTACAAAAAAACTGAAAATTTTGTTATGTTCCGCTAATTTTGCCGGTGTGTATATTTTAAGACTAAAATCAGCCCAATTCGTTTATCCGTTTTCGAGTTCTAGCGCGACTAGCACATTTTTAGGGTTCCGTACCCAAAGGGTGAAAACGGGACCCTATTACTAAGTGCCGCTATTACAACAAATACTAAAAACAAAATAATATGAATATTTAAGGGGGGCTGCCATACAACAAACGTGTATTTTTTCGGTCTTTTTTGCTCGATATCAATGATGGCAACAGGTAGGCACTTTTCACAAATGCCTTAAATATATGTGTTCTTTAATAAATAATAATAATATTTAAATAAAATAAAAATTTAAGGGGGGCTCCCACAAAAAACACAATTTTAGGCCTATTTTTGCTCTATAACGGTACGGAACCCTTCGTGCGCGAATCCAACTCGCACTTGGCCGATTTTTATATATAAGAAGACTAGATGACGCCCGCAACTCTGTTGCACCTAAATTCGTTTATCGTATGGCAACCGTACATTTTTCCGGGATACGAAAAGTATCCTATGTCCCTTCCCGGGACTCAAAGTCTCTCCAGTACGAATTTCACCAAAATCGATTCAGCAGTTTAGTCGTGAAAATGTAACAGACAGACAGACACACTTTCGCATTTGTAATATTAGTAAGGATTTTATTTTCAAATTTTAATAATTTTTAGGACTTCGAGGAACGCAGCAAGTTGGACGCGGAGAACAAGTCGTACTGGACCAAGTACAAGTACAATTGCAAGGACTTGGTCTGCTATGCCCTTGGCGGTGAGTTCACATTACAATCTTATCTTTCTCTTTCTAATATACAAAATTCTCGTGTCAAAGTGTTTGTGCGCGAACTCCTTCAAAACGGATCAACCGATTTTAATGTTTGTATGTAAGTATATAATACCTGAGGAAATTGATTCCTAGGCAGTTGACAGACCTATGTCATTTGGTCGGCTTATGTCAATTCAATGTTAGCTGTGATCGGTATTCGGTCGGATGGGCTTGACTTAACGCGACCATATTACTTAGGTCCGCCATCTGCCTAGGAAACAACTTCTCTGATAGTGCATTTGTTAGGCCTGAGAATAGGGTTTTATCTGCTTTTTATATTGATATTAGAAATAATTGATATGGATTAAGGCAAAACAACGTTGCCGAGTCAGCTAGTAGTTGAGAAAAATTGCAGTGAGTCAGAAGCATAGCTTGCCTTGGTGGGCCCTTGAATAAAAATTGGTTTGGGTGACCTTAGGAAAGGTAACTTACGCACGCTGGGGGGCGGGGGCCCCAGTCGACCGGGGGCCCCGGATAATTGATACGGCAGATTAATAGGCGCCGCGCCGGCAGAAATAATTTCCAAGGGGTGCAGATTTTAGTTTTCTTTCTTTTCTTTTTAACTGACTTCAAAAAAAGGAGGTTATCAATTCGATGCGTATGTATGTAATATTTCCAGAACTGCCCAGTTTTTGTATATGTTAATCTATAACAGCTTCTGAACAAATGTGCCAAATTTCAAAAGTGTATGTATGTATGTATGTATGTATGTTTTTATGTTTGTTCACGCATATCTCCGGAAATACAAGTCTGATTTAAGTGATTCTTTTTTTATTGTACTAGGTATTGTTCAACTTAGGGAATAGTGCAAGTTTCATCAAAATCGGTTCAGTAGTTTTGGAGATAGGAAGTTTTAATTCTCAATTACGTACAATTTTGAAGTCGGTTTTATCTTTTTAAATTAAAATACAGTTTTACTTTTTACGAACAACAGTGACTGTCTATTTACGTCAACAGAATATACATTTAGTGCCGAAACATTACGAATTATCTTTGTACGGCATGGTAATAGAGTTACAAAATGTTCAATAATTCCTGTTGATCCCGAGATTCCCAAGGGGTGCAACTTGCAAGTGCACCACCTGGCACCCCCCTGCCGGCGCCCATGGGCAGATACGGCGGTAGCTACGCCACTGCATCAATACGAAAGAATGAAATAACGCGTCTGCTCCAGTGCCTTCCTTCAAATCACGGGACAAAAGTAGCCTTAGATGTTTTGTTTTCCTACTGTGCTTCTATCTAATAAAAATCGGTCTAGGACTTTTATATTCAGATGCTACCTAACAAATTCAACTTCATTATAATGTAGCAATATAGATTACATGATATACAATTGAGCGTAAAGATAATGGCGATATTCTTACTGTTATCTGACCTTGTCCTTTGGAACTTAACATACATACATGCTTAATTATAACGTTTTACCGCCTTACATGTTTAAATGCAAAAAACAGTTACAAAAGACTTGAATACTGTCGACGAGATAATAGCTCCCATACCGATTTCGGTACTGCGGCCCATTGAATCCAGGCCAACTATAGAAAAAAACAATGCCTTTGCATCAGAGCGTAGTAACCACTCTTCAAATACTGCAGTGCCTGGGACAATACAAGATTTTAAAATATGTCCGTACTCCGTATGGTTATCCAAGCACATACGGCACTCTCGCGACATGGTCGCCGGTCGGCCTAGTCCAGAGGAATGAACATTGAACAGTTCAATACATTTGGGATCAATGTCCACAAAATACATGTTTTTCCTTCATCGTACGAGCGTCCGTATTATGTACTTGAGATTTAAAAATGTCTCATTGGTACATGCCTCCACCCACGATCGAACCTAGAGTACATAAATTAACTTAATTATAGAGGGTACTAGAGTGCTAACCAACGGTCTTCCCACTACGCCACGGACGCTTCAGGCCAGCTATAAACAGTTATTTTATACTGTCCTGATGATAGAACAAAAGTATGTTCTACAATATTTAAAGAAAATATCAACATCTATTTAAAAAAATGTCCATCCGTGCAAAGCCGGGACGGCCCGCTAGTATGTAATATTTTTGAAAACGCTGTCCTCTACCATATTTCAAAATAACTTTGTCATTTTGTAACGAGTTTGTAATGGTCACTTGAGGTATGCTGATGAAATGCATCATTCTCAATTTAAATACCAAATGCGTTTGGGGTACTTTGGCCTTGATTTGATACCGTACCTATTAAGTGATACATACCTATAAATATTCTACATTTAAATGTATTTAAAAGCAAAAAAAAAAAAAAATTACACTAAAAACTTTTTGAAATCATATTATATGAGATGGTAGGTAAGTAAGACCGATGGTAGGCTTCATTGTAGACTCGACACTTAAAAAGTGTAGTAACGTTACCTAATTAAAATTATAAAATATATTCAGATTTTTAGAATTTAAATAAATCGGCTAACAGAGTAATGTCAATGACCTTAAAGCGACAAGGATTAAGAAATATCGTGATTATGTACTTAATTTTTTTCAGTTTTTCATTACAAAATCAGCGCCTAATGCCTATATCAATAAAAAAATATTTTTAATACAGTGTGAAATTTTAATGGTTGTTTTCCCGCAGTAAAATGATTCTACCTTAGTAGTACAATAGATTTGTAAAGTTTTTTTTTGTTCAAATCAAAAAAAAAATCGGTCGGGTCCATAGTAACTCGCGCCTATCGGCATGAAGTTTCCATAGTACGTCATACAAAATATTTTGTATTTTCAAAAAATAACATGCATGGTTCGATAGTACTACTATAGGTAAATCATTCTGCTGCGGGAAAACCACTAAATTTCACGTTGTATATTTGGCAAAATATAAGCAGTTTTCGTTTAGTTATCAATTATCATATTATCAGTCAAGAAGGTAGTAAAATATTACTAGTACTACAGATATTGATAACCAGGGGGCGGATAAGCAACTGATTATAATCGTACTACTAAATTATTGCAAGTAAACAATATTATGTAGATTACATATTTTATTAAAATATCCTCATATTATCTTATTGACAAGAAAGGAAAGGGCGAGTACTTTAAACTCAAGCAAAAGAAATATTAGAATTAATATCATGTTTTTTTGTTATTTATTTGAAAATTGTTTACACATTCAACTTTAAGGTTAAATATCGTAAAACTGCAAAACATTCCATAAGTTAATTTAATATTGAACTTTGTAAAAAGCATTGAGTAAATGTAAGCGATACAAAGAACATAATATTATATTGGCCGATAACATTTAACAATAATATTATGAGTATGACATTATGAGCTACAGTTTATCATTAAAGTAAAATATGGAACACGACTATCAATTAAGTATTGATTGTTATTTCCAGTGGGTGCGTCTGTCGTCAACCCTGGTGACTTACGGTTCCTGTACGAGAGCCATGAGCAGTTCGCGGCGCTGCCGACTTACTTCATCCTGCCGGGTCTGGTGTTCGAGTCCCCGGTCGTCAGCGAGGCGATGCCGCCGGGGAAACATGCTGATTTCACCAACGTGAGTTGCAGCCTGAGAAGTTTACTGACAACTAACATGTACCATCGAGGAAATTGATTCCTAGGCAGTTGACAGACCAACGTCATTTGGTCGGATCATGTCAATTCAATGTGTAGGGGCTACTGCTGCAGCCTGCCCTACACTAATATTATAAAAAGATGTATGATAGAGAATGATAATTAAGGGAGAACGATTGAGGATGATAAAATAAAACCGCTCCCTTTGATGGACAAATGATAACTGACTTTATTTCACAAAGTAATGAATATGATCCGCAACATTACTGAATCTTAAAGTGCAAGCATAATATATTATATAATATTTTATGTACGGTTAGCAACAACCCGTACACAATGTTAATTGTGATCTGTCGGCTGGGTTTGACTTAACGCGACCAAATTACTTAGGTCCGCCATCTGCCTAGAAATCAACTTCTCTGATAGTACATAACCTTTCGTGGTTGGTAGTCAGGATTTTGACTTTCAAACTTTTATGGATATTTAAAGACATTTATAATTACTTTTGTCATCTAGATTCTGCACGGCGAGCAGTACATAGAATTTCTTGGCGAGCTACCGGGTACTGATCCACGCTAAAGGTCTTATTGATGACTTCTACTTTCTCAATTCTTCTAGATACTGCACGGCGAGCAGTACATAGAGTTTCTGGGCGAGCTGCCCGGCACTGACGGCGAGTTCGTCGTCCGCAACTACGTCGTCGACGTGCTGGACAAGGGCGCCGGCGCCGTCGTCGTCACCAACAGTGAGTATAAATAAAATATCCATAGCAGAACATAGAACCTCCTCCTTTTTTTAAGTAGTAAAGTAGGATATCTAGTAGTACAGTGACTCTATCACATAATATGCCACATAAAGGTGACTTATAATTAAGGCTGACCCCACATTAAGCGTGCGCGATGGCGTGTGAGCGAGAGAGCGCGACGCTTATTGCGCGTCGTTTACGTCGCGTCGCTCACACGCCCAAGGAACTCGCACGCCTAATGTGGGATCAGCCTTATACGAATTTGAGCTGTGTCTCCAAAACAGGGGTTAAACAGACAAACATAGACATAGACAATAGACATCAAGTAGATAAGATGTCCGCAACCTCGTTACACCCTAAAACGTTTGTCGCTCGGGAATTGTATATTTTTCCATGATAAATTCTAATGTGTCACAAGGACTTAAAGTGTTTACGTACAAAATTTATCAAAATCGGTTCAGCTGTATAAGCTTAAATACAGACACATACGCAAACAATTGGAACGATATATAGACACACTCTCGTGTTTATAATACTAACATGAATTTGATCGCTTCCCCAGGCGAGATATACCAGAACAAGGAGCTAGTGGTGCGCACCCAGCAACACATCTTCGTGGTGGGTCAAGGCGGCTTCGGCGGCCCCCGAGCCAGCACCCGCGCGGTCGACGTCCGGCCGCCGCCCGCGCGCGCCCCCGACGCCGTGGCCGAGCAGCGCACCGCCGAGGACCAGGCGGCGCTGTACAGGTGAGACGGAGATAGCGTGCGAGAGAGACAGACGATATTATGATGAAACTGGTAGAGCAACGCACGGCTTACTACAAGGCGGGGCTGTCACAGGCGAGACAGAATATATGTATGAGAGAGACAGACAACAAACAAGTAGATCAGCTCACGGCTAAGGACCAGGCGGTGTGTATAGATGAAACAGATGACAGTGTGTGAAAGAGGCAGATAATAAGCTAGGCTCCTGTATTATACACGACGATCGCTACTTCCACCGTCTAATATCATTTTCTATTTTCAGACTATCCGGTGACCTGAACCCGCTTCACATAGATCCCAATGTGGCGAGCGTGAGCGGTCACCCGCGCCCGATTCTACACGGCCTAGCCTCACTCGGATTCGCTGCTAGACATGTGCTGGCTAAGTAAGTAAACTTGTGTTGTATAGAGGAATGTGTTGGCTAAGTGAATATATTAATGTTATACATAGGAAATTTCTGGCTAAGTTGTTCTTTTTTTCATCATGTAGAAGAAATTGCTGGCTAAATAATTCGATTCTATACGTTTATTATTTCAGAGATAAGATTTATTTGCTTGCATCGAATAGCTTTCGAAACTTACTGGCTAGACTGGCACAGATAATATGACATAGGTCACCCGGACATAGGCAAGTCTTTATCGAATGAAATGTGCTGTTTCTCGGGATAGCTTTTGTGACCATTCAGTCATTTTAAAGACGACTTTTTACATACTTAAATTTTCAGATAACTTTCTTGATTGTAATGTACTAACTACTATCAAATAAAATGATTTCTAGGTAGGTAGATAGTGGACCTGCGTAATTTGGTAGCGTTATATCAAACCTATAAGGCAGATCACAGCTTACATTGAATTGACACAATCCGACCAAATGACGTAGACGCCCATCAACTGCCTATGGATTAATTTCTTCGATGGTACATTTAACATCTCTCAGATACGGCGGCAATGAGCCAGCCAACGTGAAGGCGCTGAAGGCCCGCTTCGCGAAGCCCGTGCTGCCCGGCCAGACCCTGGTCACGGAGATGTGGCTGGAGGGCGCCAGGGTACACTTCCAGACCAAGGTGAAGGAGACCGGCAACGTCGTTATATCCGGTGAGTGAGGGATAGATATAGAGAGAGAAAGAGAAAGAGAATGTATAATGGCTAAAGACCGCGGCACGAATCAACTTGAATAAAGATTGTAACCTTATTGCCTCGTTGTCATCTAGATTCTAGACCAACCCGTCAATTTGGCTAGGCGACATAGCGCTTACGGCTTACGGACCTCTACCTTAATCTTATATATATATAAAACTCAAAGGTGACTGACTGACATGGTGATCTATCAACGCACAGCCCAAACCACTGGACGGATCGGGCTTAAATTTGGCATGCAGGTAGATGTTATGACGTAGGCATCCGCTAAGAAAGGATTTTGATAAATTCCCACCCCAAGGGGTTCAAATAAGGGATGAAAGTTTGTATATAATAATACTTCTTAACGCGAGCGAAACCGCGGGCAAAAGCTCGTTGTCTACATCTACACTACTATTATAAAGAGGAAAGATTTGATTTTTTGTTTGTTTGTTTGTTTGTTTGTTTGTTTGTTTGTTTGTTTGAGTCGAATAGGCTCCGAAACTACTGGACCGATTTGAAAATTTCTTTTGCTATTGGAATCTTACATTATTTCTGCTGAACATAGGCTACATTTCATTTTGGAAAAAAGTAGGGTTCCGTAAGATATTTGAGTTTTTCGGACGCAAGGTGTAAAAAATCAGCTAGAAAAGTTACTTATTTTGCGTACGCTGCCTAAACTATAAAAGATAGAACCATAAAATGTTCTAAGTAATTGTAGATCTTATAAATATCTACAAAAAAGTCCGCGACACACTATACCTATCTATGTCGAGTGAGGCACAATAACCATTTATTTATTTAAAAATCCTGAATTTTTTTTGGACTACATTAAAACGGATATATTTTACTCACGCTATTAATCCTTATCAAAATAAATTATTTTATCACTAAGTACAGTTTATGTAGATAATATTTGGTCTTTGAATGATTAAAATTGGACGTTTGGTTTTGAAATTAAGGCGAAATTAAAATATTACGATAGTGGGCGTCACCAAAGCGCGTGCGGGGAAGACAATATTCTGTTGTAGAAATGAAAATTCTATACTTAGAAGATATGAAATGACACTCGAAATTACACCTTTGTCACTACATCGCTATAGAAGCCAAAAATGTGGTTAGTTTTTTGTCTGTCTGTCTGTCTGTCACTCTTTCTGTCTGTCTGTATGTTTGTTCCAGCATCACACGAAAAATACTGATCCGATTTGAATGTGGTTTTCGCTAACCTAACCTAACATCTGGTGTATAAAATTTTTTCCCCCCACCCCTCTAAGGGGACAAAAGAGGGGGTCAGATTTTGTATCAAACTTTTTTCTTTAACACGAAAACTACTGATCCGATTTGCATACGGTTTTCACGGATTTGCATACGGTTTTCACAGATAATATTATATTTGTCTTCTTCCAACTCAACATCTGGTGTATAAAAATCCTCCCCCCCCCTCCCCTCTCAACCCTCTCTGGGGACCAAAGAGGGGTCAGATTTTGTATACAACTTTTTTCTTTAGTGGACATACTTCATATTAGGTATTAACTGTGTTTTTCAACTTAACATCTGGTGTATGACCTTCCCCCCCACACCCTCTTAGGGGAAAAAAGAGGGGGTAAAACATGTATTAACTGATGATGTAGAAAATATACTTTAAATGGCAAAACAACGTTTGCCGGGACAGCTAGTATATAATATATTCAATCGTAACAGAGGACGATGAGACATAAGCACGATTACTCAAATCGGTTAATATTAATAGTTTTTAAGTTTTTAGTAAAAAAAAATTTTATACTAAAATATTGCAAAATTTAGATATATAAGTAAATATGGAGACACATTTACCTAAAAGAAACCTTTTAAAATTTTAAAATCACTAACATTTCAAATCGTATCAACAGGAGCCTACATGGACCTCAAAAACATCGTCAAAGAGGGATCATCGGCCCCGAGCCAGCCCGCCGCGTCCTCAGCCGATCTCAAGAGCGACTCCCTCTTCGCCAAGATTGAAGACGGTATCAAGGCCAACCCGGCTAAAGCGAAGAGCGTCGGTGCAGTCTACCAGTATAATATCACAGAAAACGGCAAAACTGTTAAGCAGTGGAGTGAGTATAAAATTATTGTTATGTTTTAAACTGCTTAACTCTGTTTAGACAGAAAATGAAAACTCTATCTTAGTAATAAAGATATTTGTAACGCAGCGTGGCATTCAAGTTTATCTGTCGTTATTTGTCATGTAACAGTATTTTAATGTGTGAAAACTGAAAAAGACTAGCAGTCGAATTTTTACAACTTAACTATATAATCGATTTTTTTTTAATGGTTCTATAGATGTTAAAAATAATTATTTATGTTGGACTATTACAATATATTACTAAAATATATACTCACAAATCATTAATAACACATCAAACTTTATAAGCATTATATTTAAAATCAATAAACAATATTTTCAGCTCTGGACCTCAAGAAGGACATATCGGTGTACCAGGGTGAGCCGAAAACTGGTAAAGCCGACACCACGATGACGGTCGCCGACAACGACCTCATGGACATCGCCAGTGGCGCTCTCAGCCCGCAAGTCGCGTATCTCAAGGGGAAACTCAAGATCGCCGGCAACATCATGCTGGCCCAGAAGCTTGGACCGCTACTCAAGAGCGACGCCAAGTTGTAAAATGTCAACTTCATGATGGCGCAGAAGCTCTAGGTTCGCTGTTTAAGAGCAACGCCAAGTTGTAAAATGTCAACTTCATGATGGCGCAAAAGCTCTAGGTTCGCTGTTTAAGAGCAACGCCAAGTTGTAAAATGTCAACTTCATGATGGCGCAGAAGCTATAGGTTCGCTGTAGAGCAACGCCAAGTTGTAAAGTGTCCATTTTATGCTGCTCAAGAGCGTCCCCATGTTGTAAAGCGCCAATTATTACCAACGCCGATTTATCTAGCCATACAAAATCACTTGGAAGCATTTAAATGTTATATACATGTCGTTTTAATAAATTTTAATAAATTTAAAAATTTAAATAGATCGATTATCGATATATCGATAAATCAATTTTGTTTGCAAAATGCTCGGAATCTGAGGTTTTTTCGCCAAAGTTCGTGTTTTCAATAACGCCGTTGATTGGTTAATTTTGACGTTAACAAATCAAAAGCGCCAATGCATACATAAACTGTCAATAAACCTAACGTACACCGGTAATGTATAAGTCTTGTAAGTTAAGCTTAAGGCGTCTCCCAGACAGGCGCGGGCAGCGGTGGCGGTCGCGGCGGCGGTCAGTTTTTTGTACTGCGACCGCCACCGCGTGTGTCTGTGTCGTTCCTAGAACTTTCAAGTCATCCAACTGACCGCCACCGCGACCGCCACCGCTGCCCGCGTCTGTCTGGGAGACGCCTTAGGTAATATAAGGCTGGTGTTATTTGGGATTTTATAGCATTTGAATTATTGTTACATTGTACAAAAACATTTATTCTATTATGAATTATATTTTATAAATTTTGTTATATTCTAATTCATTCCATTTTGTAAAGGTGGAGGAGAAATATATTTTTATAATATACGAAATGTTTAAAACTTTTGTCTTTAATTTTAATCTTGACCTTCTTACTTTTAAGGTTCTTACTGTCTGTCGGTGTGTTACTGAGATTTTTTTTCATAGGCAAACCACACAAAGGATTTCGTGTCGATTGTTCGTTAGCTAGAAATAACCTGCCCCCGTAGACAATTGGCAAAACGCTAACGCTACAAAATGTATGGATTTGACATTAGTATTCGCTAGCGAAGCGATGATTTATGTCGAATCGCATACATTTTGTAGCGCTAGGTTAGCGTTATTAATTAACGTAAACGTATTATAATTAATTAACGTAGGTCCGCCATCTGCCTATAAATAAATCTTTGTAGTTTTTTTTTATGAAAAAAGGGGGCAAACGAGCAGACGGGTCAGCTGATGGAAAGCAACTTCCGTCGCCTATGGACACTCGCAGCATCAGAAGAGCTGCAGGTGCGTTGCCGTCCTTTTACGAGGGAATAGGGTAGGGGAGGGTAGGGAAGGGAATATGGGAGGGGAGGGAAGGAAATAAGGGAGGGTAGGGAAGGGAAAAGGATAGGGGATTAGGCCTCCGGTAAACTCACTCGGCGAAACAGCGCAAGCGCTGTTCTGTTTTACGCCGGTTTTCTGTGAGCCCGTGGTTATTTCTCCGGTCGAGCCGGCCCATTCGTGCTGAAGCATGGCTCTCCCACGCTAAATCGTAATCAATGTTAAGTCGTAACACATTTTATGTACCTACAAGTATTTCACGTACCTATCTATACGAGTCAGGTTTTCAGTTGTTCCTTTTGGTTCAGAGAACCTTAAAAATTACACCGAACAAAATCGCTCAAACCAAAGCGTAAAAAACCATTAAAATATTAATACCCACGGCCTCCTGTGGTTACTTAATCCCAAGAACCCGCAAATTTGTTTTTTGCTTTGCGAATGGTACCGACAACCGTATGGACACATGATTTTTATGTAGGTATGATGTTGTTTTAATTACATAATACATAGTATTATAACACTAAGTACTATATTTATATAAGTACACAGTGTTTATCTTAGAAGCAACTATAATATTTGCCGAAATAGTACATATTTAAAAACTTAAAAGGAAGTTGTCACCCTACAATACAATCTAGTACAATCCAGCTAATCATTAAAGTTTAAAATTTCAAAACGGCTCCGTTTTGAAAACGGCTAGTCGTAATGATACGCCGGATTTTACGATCCGGCTATCATGGTCTTAGACAAAATCGGCGCGAAATTACGCCTGCTGTAGTTTTTATAGCTACCTAAGTCAAAAACTAATACATAATATTTCGTAACTTTTTTACTACCTAACGGCATCTAAGTTAATGATTGCTTTTGGGTCATAATTCAGCCGGGGATCTCTCAATCTGGAGGCCATATTTGTTGGTTTTTGGGGTTCCGTACCCAAAGGGTAAAAACGGGACCCTATTCATGAGACTTCGATGTCTGTCTGTCCGTCTGTCTGTCCGTCTGTCCGTCTGTCTGTCTCCAGGCTGTATCTCAAGAACCGCTATAGCTAGAGTTCTGAAATTTTCACAGATTGTGTATTTCTGGTGCCGCTATAACAACAAATACTAAAATAAAAATAAAATGAATATTTAAGGGGGGCTCCCATACAACAAACCTGATTTTTTTGGCCTTTTTTGCTCGTAATCAATAATGATAAGAGGTAGGCACTTGAAACTTTCATGAAGGCCTTAAATATAATTGTACTTTAATAATTAATAATAATATTTAAATAAAATAAAAAAATATGGGGGGCTCCCATACAAAAAACACAATTTTTGGCCTATTTTTGCTCTATAACGGTACGGAACCCTTCGTGCGCGAGTCCGACTCGCACTTGGCCGATTTTTTATAAGTATAATTGGTGGCTCAGAACCGGTACGAGGCGGGTATGAAATCGCCGTATCAAGCTTTCGTGGTAACAACTCAATCAAGCTACGTCGACATTGATATACAGACTGTAGTTAGATGCAGCAGTTAAACAAAATATGTACACCCGAGGAAATTGATTCCTATGCAGTTGACAGACCTACGTCATTTGGTCGGCTTATGTCAATTCAATGTTAGCTGTGATTGGTCAGGGGAGTTAGGTGCTGCGGAGGACACGGCCCAGCATACCCTTGAGGTGTGCAATCGTTGGGCCGTGCAGCGCCACGATCTCGTGGCAGTGCTAGGTGGAGACCTCTCGCTCCCGAGCATGGTGCGCTGCTTACTCGAGAGCGATGAGGCCTGGCAGGCGGCGGTCTCTTTCTGTGAAACCGTCCTTTCACAGAAAGAGGCCGCGGAGCGGAACAGAGAGGATGACCCATCCTCCGTTCCACTCCGCCGGCGTAGGAGGCGTCGCTATGCGAACCTCCAATAACTTCCGTCCCACGGGGCTCCGGGTCAGGATGGGAACCTGCCCGGCTTAGCTGGTCCCGGCGCCGAGGGGAACGCTTTAGTTTGCCTAAGCGTTCCCTAACTTGGTGGAAGTCCGGTCCCTTGAGACCGGCCGGTCGTGGAGGGAGTCCTGTGTTAGACAGATCCAGGATATCCCTCCGTATACGGCTGAAGGCAAACCGCAGGTGGTTTTAGTGGGTAAACCGAAGTCGGGAGTCCCACATACCCCCGGAGTGCTTCAGCTTCTTTTTTTATTTTTTTTTTGCGCACGGGAAACCCTTTATGGGTGCCCCGGGTTGGGGACATCCCCAACCCGGGGGCGTATTGCCAAACTGTATACTGACCCAGACGCCCATAGTCTGTACTGAACTACGTCGCGCTCATTGAAAATTGGAGCAAAGTATATACGAGCTCAGACCAATCTGAGTAGACCGTATGCACTTTGCTCGCTTGTATGTAAAGCAAACTGTGACATGCGAATATCTGTAACTACCTATACAATGTGTTTAATAATTTCCCGTATATTTTTGTTATGTTGTTGTGTGTGGTTGTTATACCTATCCGTGAAACTGAACAACTTTCCCTAAAACATACCTATTGTGAATTATTTTGGGTTATAACGAAAGAAAACCCGTTGTACGAGTAAGTATTTTGAAAAATTTGAACTGTAAAAATTTGAACTGTAACAATTATAGGTACAGGCTGTTAAAAAAAATGTAAGTGTTTCCAATGACAGACTGACACAATAAATTGTACCTATTTGTAATCGATGTTCACTGAAAATAATAAAGGTTTCCTTCAATCAACAACAAACAAATAAATAATAATAATAATATCTATGGACGCTTCACACCACGTCAATCTGGCCCCGTGGTAAGTACCTGAAGGACTTGTATATTAATGAATCAAGAACAGAAAAATGTCATAATTACTATTTTTGTTTTTTGCCTGTATTGTAACATCGAATTTTGGCTTTTACTACATTTCTTACTAAAGGGGTCACAGAAAGGGGTCGATATTGAAAAATAAAGTGTCTAAATTTGTGCGCAACAAGCGGCGCAAGTTTTAGAAGACAAGGCAGGCATAATAGCGCGCCGCGCGGGAATAAAAGAGATAAGATATTATGTCTGCACTCGCATGCATTTTGCTCTAAATTATCGACGCCATATTACATACTACACCAGACGCCGAAAAGTATGGACGTCTGGACTCGTATGTATTTTGCTCAAGTATTTTAAAGCAAAATGTATTTCGATTCAGACACGCTCTGAATAGGTATACAGTTTGCTCTTCAACTATAAAGGCAAACTGCGATCGAACTCAGAGCAACCCCGGTCTGGGTCAGTATACAGTTTGGCAATACGTGTATTGCCAAACTGTATTTTTTATATTTACAGTTTGGCAATACGCGTATTGCCAAACTGTATATTATCTGTAGTTCAGTACAGACTATGGGCGTCTGGGTCAGTATACAGTTTGGCAATACGCAACCCGGGGCACCCATTAAACACGTACTTTTAACTAAGTACTTAAATCTATTTTAGCTGTTAAGAATAGTTAAGATCATACCTATATATAGTCATATTATTTTTAGTTTTTATCTAATCTACCTACTGATAACTTTGATTACTTATGCAATAAAGAGCAAAGCATATACGAGAGTCGAGACAATATAGATTTTAATTTAAATATTTTTAATGTGTGTCTAGTATTTCACATCAAGTCAACTGTAAGAGCTTGAAAGGGATTTTAAACTTTAATACAAAGTGTGTAGAGTTAAAAACCCCATGTACGTAGCGATAATGGCTTTTCTATATTTGTAATAACTTTTTTACATATTTTCTTCATCATTATATTTAACGATCTACATTCTACTGATACACGGCCTACGACTAAAAACCTCAAATTACTCAATTCATATAGTCACATGTAATATGAAATTAATATTGTCGTTATAGAAATGATTAATTTACTAATTATTCAAATATAATGTTATAATCAAGTCTTGATCTCAAACTTATATTATGGGGAGGTATTTTATACGTAATGTTTAGAATGTAGAGTTTGAAGAAAATACTGTTTTTAGGGTTCCGTACCCAAAGGGTAATTAGATTTTAGACGTAAAATAATGTACATCTAGTTGTTTTTGTTAGAAGCTCCATCTCCATTTTTCATATAAAAAATAATTACAATGAAAAATATTAATTATTTTATATACTTACTGAAAAAAAGAACAAAGTTAATTTATTATTCCCGAGGACCGACTAAAAGAATATATTCAAATAGGACAAAATCAAGTAGAGCGTTTTAGTAATATTATCTCTACATATTCGTGGACCGATTACACAACTTTCTAAAGTCGGAAAACGTTACTTTTGAGTAAAGTTGATGCACTTTGTAGGGCAGTTTTTTACTTGTATAGTTTAGGATTATTTTACCTTTATTGCAGTGAAATAAGGATGGTATTTGTAGAAACGTAGAGGTAGAATATGTCTGGATGGGCTACACAAGCGAGGAAACCCGGACCGGTTGACGGTCTAATAAAAATAAATATAAAAACAGAACAACTCTATTCCGTGGGCCAGTGGTGCACAACTGGTGGTGTTGGCACGTGGCAAAGTTTGGTTTATTTACTAGTGATAGTTTGAGTTACAAAAAGAATGTATAGTAAAAGCAAATTCAATTCAATTCATTTATTTGCTCTAAAAGTGGTAAATACAGTAGGTGGTGATAAAGATCTTATAGTCTTAACACTTTTAGCTATGTCTAAAATAGCATGCAAATACATAAAAATTTAAATTTAAAAGTGTAAATAGTCTAAACATTTAACATTCTTATATAAGTCAACATATTATTTCGTCTAAGTAATTATATTAAAGTTAACAAATTGATACTATGATGAATCATTATTAAATCGTAGATGTCATAAAAGTACAATAATTATTATAAGTTAAAAAGGTAAGTAAAAAGGTACAAAGGTTGTGTAGCATACACATTTTGTAAGTAATTCTTATAATATGTTTTATTCGCTGAAAATTTAGAAACTGCTGAATGTAGGTAAGTGATAATGACCGGTAGTAACTAGTAACAAAGTGCTCTGCACATTTTTGACTACTTATTGAAAATTTAAAAGATCACACAAATACTTGACACAGTATCTGTATGAAATTGTAAGGTATGCCAAACAATAATTATAATTCATACTCATGTATATTACAAATTACAAAAGCTCCGACAGAGCTTTCGAAAAAAGGTTGTTTACCTCTGGAGTAGAGCTTTGTAGTGCGGGGAGAGGAGGAGGGCGGGGCTGTCATCTGCAGGAGAGTTGCGCTCACGGCTCAATCGCGGACGCGCGCGCAATCTGTGCGGACACTGTCGATAAAAAAATATCGATATAATAATAATCGATTAAACAAAAATATCGATACATGAACTTTAACGAGTGAAAAGTTATAGTGTTGTGACTTTTGTGTTTGTTTTTATGGAGAACGCCATGTGACTGGCAGGATAGAAAAAGATAAAGTGAGTTTACTACATTTTACCATGCCGCGGTGAAAAATATCACTTGGCCGTATTATAATCTGGGGCGATTTTAATTGGTTCATAAGTGCGTACTGCAATTGATAGTGTTTTATTTTAGTCGCACTACTTTATTAGTTATTACTCTACTTGTTTCGTTTCAGATTTATTCTTAGATCTTAAGTTATGCTTAGAAACTATACTAATTACTATTATGTTTATCTTATTATTTTGCATGTGCATAGTCTTGACTAGGTACACGATTTAAGAAACTTTACCTATTAATTAGGCTATTTTTAGTAGTATGCTACAATAAATTTATTGTCGCTATCAGAGTTAAGTACACATATGACATGATTTTCTATATTTCAATTTAACTGTTTGTATTTTTCAAATGTAACGTAAAAGGGAGAAACCGCACTGGACTTAATAAAGCTTTAAAAAAGCTCATTCTGTGTGTGGGCGGGCTTTTTTATTATACTGACACTGTAACATGTATAGGTAGATTACCTATCCCTTGAAGGAAGAAGTCGAATGTAGAGTTTAACATAATTGTACGTAGATATTTTAAATAATCTACAATCTAGATAATATAACATCCTTTTTAATGTGACTTTCTTACACCTACCACAGAATCTCCTACATCCTTTATACTACCTTATATTATTATACAAGTTTCTATACTCTTAAAGTCTATAGTACAATACAATAACATAATATTAACAAGTTTCTTATACCTCAGGTTTGCCGCGTCCTTAGTAAACGTGATCCGAAGTCCGAACTAATGTGATGGTCTATTAGCTTTTGACGTAATGTCCCCTCACTAGCCATCAACAAAGCGCGGGATTTGCATGTCAATTGAAATTTGAATTTAGAATGTTCGGTTTTAGAATATTTGACACGTATTTTTTTTAAACATATTGCATGATGCCATTAAACTAAAGGCGTATTGAAAAAAAAAACAAATTAGATAATGCTTTGTCACTCGTCAGTTTTATTATTTTTGTTTATAAAATATAAAGTCGACAGTAAATTAAGATCGGTTAGGTTTAAATGGCGCAAAACCTACTCTATTCATTTAATACGACTACTCAGTACTCATTAGTACTCTACCGTTGCGTCGGTAAGACGTAAACACTTGGACGTTTACAGGTATGGCATTGTGCGGACGCGCCATGTATTTAAGCCATCGCTCATCGCCTGCGCAAGATTTATGGCCCCTTGTTGCGACTTGCGAATAACAATGTTACTCAGCCATATTAGTACATACTTACTCTACCTATAGTAGATATAGCCAAAGATCAGAGACGAGGCCTGAATACTCTATCTAGAATAAATTAACTACTATGTATTATAAATGCGAAAGTCTATCTGCGAAGTCTGTCTGTCTGTCTATTACCACTTCACGCTCAAACCGCTGAACCGATTTTGCTGGTTATGGAGATATAATAATACATAATATATACTTTGAGTCCCAGGAAAGATTTTGATTCCGGATAAATGTACGGTTCCCGCGATATAAACGAATTTAGGCTAAACGGAGTTGCGAGCGTTATATTTTCTAGAATAAATGTGTAAATCTAAAGATACAAGATCACTATTTCTACTGCGTGACTGGTGAGACATGTTCAATACTTGAGGACGTGATATTTGGCTATTATATTAGTTGGAAAAAAATAATATAAAAAAATAATATCAATTGATCACTGAGTAAATGTAGCTTAAAGTTAAATAATTATTTACCCAACGCATGGACACCGCGAGCGGGAGGGGTAGTTGTGTGGTGTTTCTTTGGTAGCGCACGCCTCTGCACCGGCCGCATAGTATGCCTACTTGCCTAGCCGCGTAATTTACTTAGTATCCATGATTCATTAATTTTTGGGAAATTAAAAAAAAAATTAAGAACCTAATTTTATTACATATTTATAATGAGAATCGAGTACTGAATACCCTCCTTAAATATCGGTATTAACTCACCAGTCATGCTGTATATTATAGTAATACAATTGGTAATAAGTACATATTTTGTCCTTTTGAAAGTTGTAATTTTTTCTTTTACGGTAGGAAAATGGTGTTCCTTATAACTACTCAATTTTATGGTAAAAAAAAGCCAGATCCCTTACTAATACAATAATGATGATCCTCTCTTGAATGTATTAAAATAATCAATATTCTATGCTTTATCCTTGTCTGATACGTGAAAAAAATAGTTTGAGAGACTAGGAAGTACTGTAAAAACACTACCAAAACCTATACACAATGTGTATTTTATTAGTAAGGGAGAGTTTACCGTTAACATGCGTTTTAGAAGTAACCTGATACCTGATCTTCATAAGTCAATTAGCCGTGTTCAACAGTATAGAGTTACGACGGGTTCTATTCTAGAACTTGCGTCCTACCACAGAATATATAATAGTACTCCGTAGTCCTACCTAGTGCCCTAGACCTACCATAGTAACTTTATATCACACGCTAGGTAGTCTAGGTTAGGGTACACACGAAGAGAACTAGCAAAACTTGTAAAAAATGTAAATAAATGTAATTACAAGCACCAAATTATATACACGTAATTTGGCGCGTTCGTAAGTAGTTACCGAGTTCCGAATTGCATAATTTTGTGATAGAGCCCTTATTGAGTAGGTAGTTGGCATAAGAAAATGTAGAGCAATCTGCAGCAGTAGAGCTGAACTGTCTGAAGCTCGCACGCTGACCGTCGGATTTGAATAAAAAATGTATGAAAATATGTCAGCGCTAATGACCGCTACCGGCTACGCGTTATTCAAAAACGCTAGAAGGATTTTATACATATCTCGGCTACAGTATTACAATATTTACTCTCTCTGTAACGCCGACGGCACGCGTGCGATCAGCGAGACTAAAATTGACAGCCTTTTTTAAGACGATAAGGGCTAGAGAAATGAAAAACAAGTCTTTGTAAAATCTATTGCTGTCTCCCTAACCTCAAGCCTTCCCCCGCAGAGCGCGATAGAGACAACTACTTGAATTGAAAATTCTGAACAGAAAACTAACGATTCGTTGTCCCCTGAATTCTTCTCCAAAACCTAACCGATTTAAGTACTTTTTTCACTAAAGATTAAAGTAAGGCTTTAGCTGTGTTCCTATGTTTTCTTTTGTATATAATCTAGCCAAATTTGTTTTCTGGATGTTTGAATACAGCGGAAAATCTGGCCTTTTTTCCGGGGTTTTGAACGTTCATATCTTTTTTAATAATTAAATTATGAAAAGAAAGAAAATATAGTGGCCATAGATATTCAGGAAAAAAATTATAACTCTACCGGCATTATCCAGGGAGAAAACAGGGTACGTTTGTATGGGAAAACGGCCCTAGTGAACGCTCTTAAGGAGGGGAAGACTAAAATGCTCCATCCTAATAAGAAGACGAAAATCAGCCTATATTATATCAGATATTAAACATAACAATGTGCTGAGTATATATCACGTACTAAGTAGGATCATAGGTAGGATGCTAATAAAGTCTTTGAATCAATTTTAGGAAGTACGAAGCCAAATCTCAAAGTACCGTTTCTACTGGTTCAAGTTACATATTTTCCTTCTTTACAGTACCTTCCGGAACGAATATTTCGTGTAAAATTGCCGAATTGTTATACGGATTGTTGTTGTTTGAGGCACGCGCTTCCCGCCCGCAAGTATTTTTAGCTAGCCCACAAATTAAGCTATATATAAACTGTGACGTCACACAGACTAGCTCAGTCGTTAAAGTTGCGGTTACACGCCACACGGGTGATCGCGTGTTCAAATCCTGTGTCCAATCCAATGTCCATACAGTTTGCATAGGACGACGCCATATTTTTAACCGACTTCATAAAAAGGAGGTTATCAATTCGACGCGTATGTATGTAATATTTTCAGAACTGCCTAGTTTTCGTATATGTTTATCTATAACAGCTTCTGAACAAATGTGCCAAATTTCAAAAGTGTATATTGTATGTTTACTATGTTTTTATGTTTGTGCACGCATATCTCCGGAACTACAAGTCCGATTTAAATGATTCTTTTTTATTAGGGTTCCGTAGCCAAAATGGCAAAAAAGGAACCCTTATAGATTCGTCATGTCTGTCTGTCTGTCTGTCTGTCCGTCCGTCCGTATGTCACAGCCAATTTTCTCCGAAACTATTAAAGCTATACTATTGAAACTTGGTAAGTAGATGTAGTCTGTGAACCGCATTAAGATTTTAAAGCAAAAATGGAAAAAATGTTAAAAATTTTAGGGGTCCCCATAGGTACAACTGAAACAAAAAAATTTTTTTTTCATCTAACCTATGCGTGTGTGGTATCTATGGATAGGTCTCCAAAAATCATATTGAGGTTTCTCATATCATTTTTTTCTAACCTGAATAGTTTGCGAGAGAGACTCTTCCAAAGTGGAAAAATGTGTGTCCCCCCCCTCTAATTTCTAAAGTAGAGGCATGATAATTCTAAAAAAAATATATGATGTATATTACTATAAAAACTACCAACGAAAATTGGTTTGAACGAGATCTAGCCAGTAGTTTTTTTTATACGTCATAAATAGTAAACCTTAATCTAAATTTCATTAAATCGACTGAAATATAAAAATAAATCAAAAATAATATAATTTCATAAAAATTAACCTTATTGCTGCTGCAGAACCCTCCATGGCCGAGTCCAACTCGCACTTGGCCGCTTTTTGTACTAGGTATTGTTCAACTTAGGGAATAGTGCAAGTTTCATCAAAATCGGTTCAGTAGTTTTGGAGATAGGAAGTTTTAACTCTCAATTACGTACAATTTTGAAGTCGGTTTTATCTTTTTAAAATACAGTTATCTTGTTTGTTAACAATATAATTATTATACACTAGCTTTTTGACCGAGCTTTGCTCGGTATTCGATAAAACACGAATAAAATGACAGTAATGTTTAAGTTGACTATCGATTATCGATAAAACACGAATAAAATTACATTTTTTAAAAATGATTCCTAGCTAGATCGATTTATCGCCCCCGAAATCCTCTATATACTTACTAAATGTCATGAAAATCGTTGGAGCCAATTCCGAGATTCCAATTATATATTATACAAGAATTGCTCGTTTAAAGTTATAAGATAGACGCATCACATGGTGCACAAAAATATTCAAGTTGATATATTTTGTATTAGCCGTTCAATAAGATCCTCTTTAAAAATTGCCCAATAAGCACCCAATAAGTAAATAATATGTAATAGCTTCACCGGAAAATTTGTCGCTGTTTATTATGGTTTATTATATAGGTATTAGGTACTGAGCGTAAAAATATAATCGGATAAGCTATCCTTCGCTTAGTAGGCGATTGTAAATCAAAAACTACCACATACCTACCCTAACAAGCCAATTGTTATCTATTTTTTGTTCCTTTGATATTTATTTCCAATGCCACAAAAAAGAAGGCCTTAAAAACTAAAAACAAAAAGAAAGCTACTACATAATAATAATAATAT
Source organism: Plebejus argus (assembly GCA_905404155.3). Classification (NCBI taxonomy): domain Eukaryota; kingdom Metazoa; phylum Arthropoda; class Insecta; order Lepidoptera; family Lycaenidae; genus Plebejus; species Plebejus argus. The sequence continues at coordinate 5,183,853 of FR989946.1, read as the reverse complement.
TATCATTAGAGAAAGACATTTCTTGAATGACTTTCCAAGCATTGAAACCTTATACTCGGCAGCTGCAAGCCAACTGCGTGATTTATACTTCGGGACCAGATTGAGTGGACACCGATCCGGGTACCAACATGTGTTGAGATTCAGCAAGAAATATTTTAACTGTAGGTTCTGACTCTTGAGATTTCGTAAAAACAAATGAGTTATGTTCTAAGAAGTGGCTGATGCAGGTCTGTTGAATCTGTTCCACATTTTTTGGTAAGAATTAACTCTTGAGATTTAATTTTTCAAATATGCGCAACATTGTAAAAAATTATTTAGAAAAAGTTACGCTCCGATGACCGATGTATTTGGTAGAGTCTGATGCACAAAATAGAATAAAGCTCAGAGTTTTGTATAAAAGCGAATAAACAATTTTATACTTACTACTAACCTTGTTTATCACCTGTTGATCTAGATTCTAGGCAATTATCATTAAATTATATTCTTAAAAAATTACTTTCTAAAGATCTGTAGAATTAACTCTAACATCGCTCACATTCAACAACCTTTAAAAACTTCCATAGATCATTTAAAAAAATTCAAGTATTGTTGTGGAAAGTGATAATCCTGAGAAAGCCGGGAACCCGCATGTCTTGAGGAAGAACTCAAGGATCTATTGTTTAGAATATTTTGTCGATATTCAAATCTGTAATATGAGGCTAGCGCACTCAAAAACTATCAAAACTATTATAGCTGATTTACAATGGGTCCTGGTCCCTGGAGTACTTCTGAGTCCTGAGTCCTGACGGCTGACACCGTGCAGCAGTGTCCGAGTGTCGAGTAATAATAATGTTATTACTTGGACACTGTTGATAATATTATGATAGGTATATGACACTGGTTTCGGAACACACTTTTTTTAACCTTCCTAGTGGCCTGTGCTATGTTTGTTTTAAACTTTAATCGAAACCGATCGATTTGAAATCTTCAATTTTAATTTTTTAAACAAATTTTCAATTCAAAGAAGCAAACCTTTCATTATTAAAATATATCATATTTTAATCAAGTGTAGCTCATAAGCTACGTTTTCGTAGCTTATGAGCTACATATTTGTATATTTGATATTTGTATATTTTTAAAGATAAAATATTATGCAATGCAATTCAGGAAGAGCCAGCAGCTGTGCTCTGATTTCTTAAGAAATCGCGTGACTTTTATAAAGGTCAGTGAATATAATAAATTACATAATATAGGATTTAGTATACTGCTATCTTATTAATGTCTAAAGATTGGCATTTTAAAAATAGCTAGTTAAATTAATTTAAAGGAAAATCACCATGCCCAATCCATATAATTTATAATATTATGTAATTATTAATTTCTGTGGTAATATTGGCAAATGGCAATGCTGCCGCGGCCGTCGGAGAAAAGGTAAACAGACTAGTTTCAGATGTATCATATTATTTTACTTGTTTACCGCTTTTCCCTATGGATGAGGTATTGCGAAATACTATACAGGCCTGGGAGCTTCCTAGATGCACTTGTAAAACGAGGTTTTAATGTTCTACCAGAAGTGTCCAATGCGACTACTTCCTGAAACTTGACTGAGGCTGACTGAGGCTGAATTAATATGCGTCCGCGCGAACGAGCGGTTTGGCCGCTATACACCATGAGATCACAAGCAATTAGTATATAAACTATTTAAATAGCGGCGCGGTCACACTGTTGTGAAAATATTTGTTTGACGTAACAATATTACAATTTACACTACAGTAAAAAATTACTGCAAAAATCTTGATAGGAACTAGGCTGGATCGAATCTGTATTATTATAGCAGGTTTGCATTATTCCAATCCTGTAATCTAATCCAGCGCTGGATTGCTACTGGAATAATATTAATGGTCAATGACGTCTGGATTGCACTGAATTGCATTAATTCCAGTGCTCACACTATTCCAGTCCCAATCCAGCGTTGGTAGTAGTAATCCAATAACTGGATTGGAATAATATTGTATTTTGACCGGCCTTTATGGTTGGATTTAGAATATCAGAATCGAAGCGTCCATTGCAATTCTTGAAACAAGACTGGCATTCTCTCCGTAGTCCGTAGTACTGCGAATTGCAGAGCTATTTTCATACTCTAAGAATAAACGTGTATTTTAGTTGTTAGGATGTTTCTAATCCGCTCTTTATATGTAGCTTAGATAATATGAGTTCTCAGACCAAGTAAAAACTCGAGTTATGACTTAAATGACAATATCATAGTAAATTGATATTATAATATGGTATTAGATACTAGATGAACGAATGGCGGAAAATAAAAGAATACTTACAGTTTTATTAAATGATGATTAAATGAAGTTTTCTGAACATGATACTTTAAAATAAAATGATGTAGCTCTGCAGTCTACATCATAATTACATAGATATTTGTCTCTTATGCGACCTCTGTAGTGTTATTGGTGATCATTGCTATCATGATTGTGTGTGTAGCTCACAGTATGCACAATCGAAGTAGACAATGGGAAAAGACGAATATCGTTTGTCACCACCTGTTTTTCACCTGTATTTGTCTATCTTGGCATTCATGGCATGAATCATGATTGTCCAAGATAGACGTCAATAATTATTGTCATTTGTGGTCATTTGTCATGCAGGCATTAAGCATACCACAAACAACTCCGCAATCATGGTGGCAATGTTTGTTATCCATCGTAGCCGAAAGTGGAGGCCTCTAGGTATCTCTCTGTATAATAAGACCTAGAAACATTAGTTAACTTATCTGAGACCTATAACTCATTCATAACATCGTTTGGAGTTTGTAAACGTCACATTACAAGCTGTTATCGCCCTGATAACGTATCTTAACGCTTGTTTATAATTACACATGATATAGCTCTAACTAGTTCGCACTATGCCACAGATTTCGAGTGTCATGTTCTGTTTTCAAATTTAGTAAAAATCAAGATGGCGAATTCTTAAAACTATGGGCAAGTTTCTCTTTATTATTTCTATTGTTGCTTTAAAAATAATTTTAAAAATCGGCCAAGTAGGAGATGGACTCGCGCACGTAGGGTTCCAACAAAAATCTACTCATGAAATCAACTTGGTAGCTGCTTTATTGTAGTTTCCTTAGAACAAAGTACTTACGGTCGTATGAATAAAAACTTAGCGAAGGTTTACAACAGCTTTATGAGCCTGTTGTGAAATTTAATATGAATAAACGTTCTCTAACAGTGCTCTAACACCTTTTTAAGGTGACAGCTGTCAAAAATTAGCGCATGTTTAATAAGCCTGATATAAACCTATTTTAAGCATAATCGTTATGAATAAACGTTTGCTAACAGTTGTTTAGGCTCGAAACGTCAAATAGGAGTTCGCTAACTTTAGTGAAGCCTCGGACCTACTTTAAGACCATTTTAAGAGATTGAAATGGACGAAATATCGAGTATTATCGCGATTTCTGACATTATTGCAATTTTTGAAGGAATTTCTAGCCGCCCTCGTCGACAAAAAGTATACATATAATAAGATAATAATAAATCCATTTGACGACTTAAAAATATTTTTATTAGTACCTGCATGTTAGGGGCAGAGGGCGCTGCGCGTTGATAGTATTCCTGTTTGTCAATAGATGGTGTTTTTTTAATATTTTTTTTGAGTAGATTTTTTTAACTCATGAAATAACTCTATTCCTTTCGGGTGTCCTTTGACACCTCTCAAGTTTTTTTTACTACAAAATACTCATTGAATTTAATTGAATTTGACACAATATTGATGATTGAACACAATAAATTGGCACACTACCAACATTACCAAAAAAAGAATACTATAAAACGTCATCTAACAGTATTCAAGCTAGCGAAGGCTTAGCAAGCGTTTATTCATATGGAGTGTTTTATGACGGTTTTTAGCTTTAGCGAACATTTTAGTTTGAAAACTGTTAAAACCTTCACTAAGATTTTTTTATTCATACCACCGTTAATATTTAACTTCAGTGTGTTTAAATAAAAAAAATCCTATACCTATTTTCGAGTGGGTTTTCTCATTTTTTTTATGAAATAAGGGGGCAAACGAGCAAACGGGTCACCTGATGGAAAGCAACTTCCGTCGCCCATGGACACTCGCAGCATCAGAAGAGCTGCAGGTGTGTTGCCGGCCTTTTAAGAGGGAATAGGGTAATAGGGGAGGATAGGGATGGGAAGGGAAGGGAATAGGGGAGGGTAGGGAAGTGAATAGGGTAGGGGATTGGGCCTCCGGTAAACTCACTCACTCGGCGAAACACAGCGCAAGCGCTGTTTCACGCCGGTTTTCTGTGAGGACGTGGTATTTCTCCGGTCGAGCCGGCCCATTCGTGCCGAAGCATGGCTCTCCTACGTCAAAAATCATTATCACATAGTTGTTTTAATTAGGTCACATTATTATCAGTGTCTTGCATTCGTTATCACAACACTTTTGCCACAGCTACTGTAAACAATATGATTGTTTTTTCTTTATATTTACTTAAAAATGTACGAAAATATTATAACTGAGGAATATAAATAGGAATAAATCCACACGTACGCAAATTGCATTTATACAATGTTTTGTCGTGGTCTGAACTCTGATACGTAAGAAAAGTGGCTTGTTAGACAAGTACAAGACATTGTAAAGATGGTGTAATAGGCCGAATTGCAGTATCGCAGTGTGGTGCTGTGTGCTCGCTGTGTGATAAGCCTGATACTAGAATCGTGATTATTTTGACGGTGTAATACGCCCCAGAGACGAATATTTATTACTTAAGGCCGTCACAGACTTAGCTATACTTAATATATTATATTAATATAATATATTAAGTATAGCTTGTACAGTGGCGGTTACGACGCTCGCCGCGTTCTTGATATAGCGAAAATGTATGAAAAAAATTTGAGAAATTTTCTTATTTTTCTTATAACTGGAAAAGTTGTTTATTTTTATATAAAATTTTTAGCGGACTTTATAGAGAACTAAGTAAGCAACAATTTTTTTGTATATTTATTTTCCTCAGTTCAGTGTATTTAGATATTAAGGTACCTAATCAGACCCCATTTTTTTCATATTTTGCGATTATTGTGATGGTTAAAACGTATTTTATGTGAAAATTTTGTATGCGGCTATAGAATTTTTATGGTACAGTCGTGGAGATGAATATATTATCTTTCATTTGAAACCAAAATATCCTCGCAGTTTGACTCCTAATTCTTTAATAGGGTACCGGAAAATCGCTGATATTTGTAATAGCGTCCTTAATTGTCGTTAGTAAGTTACTTACTTATGTAATTGGTTATGTTACTTTTAAAGTAACATAACCAATTACATAAGTAAGTCAGCGAAAGACGCATCTTTCTTAACCATACAGAGCCAAGACGTTTTCTTTATTGCTTCTTTATAGAGTCGCCGATCAACACTTTTGAATTTGAAGTAAGCGTTCGGTACAATAAACTCGACATTCGACTCATATGTCAATGTCATACATAATCGGCAATTCTATAAAGAAGCGATAAAGAATACGTCTTACTTCTTAGCTAGGGGCGCTGTTGCTTTTTGGTTGTGCCATATTCTTAAATTGGTTTTCAGTGCGTGCAGAGAATTTTTAAGCAGTTACTAACCTGCTGATAAATGTAATTAGGGCCAAGGTGACATATGAGTTCTTGCGACAGTTAAGATAATGGCGTTATTAACTTTTGCTTGAGACATGACAGTTAAACAGAAAAATCGGCCAAGTGCGAGACGGACTCGCGCACGAAGGGTTCCGTACCATTATAGAGCAAAATTAGGATAAAAATTGTGTTTTTTGTATGGAAGCCCCCCTTATTTTTTATTTTATCTTAATATTATTATTAAACTAACTACTTTGAGAAAAATTCAAGTACGTACCTGTTGCCTTTATCGATATACAGGAAACAAGGCCAAAAAATCACTTTTGTTGTATGGGAGTCCCCCTTAAATATTAATTGTATTTTGTTTTTAGTATTTGTTGTTATAGCGGCAACAGACATACATAATCTGTGAATAACTCTCTAGCTATTACCGTTCTTGAGTTACAGCCTAGAGACAGACAGACAGACAGACAGACGGACAGACAACGAAGTCTTAGTAATAGGGTCCCGTTTTTACCTTTTGGGTACGGAACCCTAAAAAGCAATTATTAAATGTGGAAAATGATCCTAATTTGACGTTAAAACATACACATGAAAACAGTATACCTAATTATCTGAATTCTATATAATTATACATATAAAAGGCTTTGTCCTGAATGTCTAAAAATGGAATCTCGCTGCAGCCTAAATCATTTATCGTAGACACTTGAAAGGAGGCAGTATTTTCCGTATAGCGTAGTTGTGCAATAAGAAGAGATTTTTCGAAACTATAATAACATAAAAGCCGCCATACTAAACTCAATGGACAATTCCCTCTAAAAGATTCGTAATGGAAAATCATACACTTTATTTGCGATGGAAAAGCATACATAAATTATTCATCAAATGGTCAAAACACGCTCCGAGGTTTGTTCGGCCAGTTAGCGTATAACGACATGCCATAACGAGGGCCGAGTTTGCGCTGCCAGTTAGACCACATCTCTACGTTTGTATTGTACGTTAACGTACATCACTACGGCTTACCGTAATGAAATGAAAATGTCTTATTTCTAAATCGGTTAAAAATTAACTATTTTTGTAGTTATGTAGACAGTATAGAGTATAATATCGACTTCACTACGTCAGAGACCAGACATACTACGTTTAGGTCTAAGTTAGGCTGATTTTCAAGTCTTTGACGGCAAAACCGAAAGACCGAAATTCTAGGAAGCGTTTTTGAATTACGTGTAACGGTTTGTGCTGATGTCAGCGCGACAGTAAGATCAGACTTATATTTCAAGAGTTTCTATGGAAGTAACTCTTGATAGTGGTTTATATTTAAAAGGCTAATCTAAATATATAAAACTCAAAGGTGACTGACATGGTGATCTATCAACGCACAGCCCAAGCCACTGGACGGATTGGGCTGAAATCCTCAGATTGAATCTTAATCTTCTTAGAAATTGAGTAACATTTACATAGAGGACCTAAGCATTTTGTAGCATCAAAATGTACAGTTTTACGGTACTGGAAGAAATTGTTTTCAAGTACTAAGGCCGCCCTTGAGTACAATGTATCTCGACATTTATAATTAATTTAAATTTCACTGGTTTGTGCACAATAAAGTACATATATTTGTTGTTGTTGGTTCTCACAAGATCATCCACTATTAATTAATATGGTCTAACATACTCGTTATTTCCTCGTATCGTGAGTGTAACATGGTAGTGTTGACTCTGGTTGGGCAATGGGCAATGGCCAATTACTAGAGCTTTTCACACCTGCTCTCTAACAGTTTAGTGTTTGCGTGATGTCGCATTCCTTCTCTACGTGACTATGTGACACTTTCAAAGAATAATCGGCCAAGTGCGAGTCGGGCTCGCGCACGAAGGGTTCCGTACCGGTATAGCGCGAAAGTAGACAAAAAATCGACCAAGTGCGAGTCGGACTGCGGAAATTAAGGATTTTGTGAAAATTTCAAGTGCGTAGTCTGTTACCATTATTGATTACGAGCAAAAAAGGCCAAAAAATCACGTTTCTTGTATGGGAGCCCCCCTTAAAAATAAACTTTATTTTATTTTTAGTATTTGTTGTTATAGCTTAAATATTTACTTTAGTTTAATTTTATTATTATTTATTAAAGTACAAATACAATTAAGGGTTTTGTGAAAATTTCAAGTGCGTAGTTGTTACCATTAGTAGAAATAACCGGCAAAGTGCGAGTCGGACTCGCGCACGAAGGGTTCCGTATCATTATAGAGCAAAATTTGACCAAAAATGTGTTTTTGTATGGGAGCCCCCTTTAATTTTATATTTTATTTTAATATTATTATTAAATATTAAAATACACATATAACTAAGGAGTTTGAGAAAAATTCAAGCACCTACCAGTTGCCATTATTGATATAGAGCAAAAAAGGCCAAAAAAATTACGTTTGTTGTATGGGAGCCCCCCTTAAATATTAATTTTATTTTGTTTTTAGTGTTTGTTGTTATAGCGGCAACAGATATACATAATCTGTGAAAACTTCAACCCTCTAGCTATTACCGTTCTTGAGTTACAGCCTGGAGGCAGACAGACAGACAGACAGACGAACAGACAACGAAGTCTTAGTAATAGGGTCCCGTTTTTATCCTTTGGGTACGGAACCCTAAAAAATGAAATAAATAATATTATGTTACTGAGAAAAATGTAAAGTAGTACGTCATACTTCTGGTATGGAATAGAACTTAAGGCTTTTGAAGAATGTAGGTTGTGACTTTGCCGCAGGCCGCAAAGTTGTTTATTTCACGAAAACTGCACATTTTCCTTTTCACAGATAATATTATAATACCCGTAATGGTAGTCCTTATCCGGACTCTACAGTCTTCATATCCCCATCATAACAAACATCTTGATTCAGTGGTTTAAGCGTTATATCTATAATGTAACGAAGATTCAGTGGACAGACTCATTTTGTTTTTACAATAGCATTGGATAGCACCAGTACTGGTTTAATACTTTGCCGATTTGTCAAAGGACACAGCCAGTTGCTAAATAAGAATGATTTTATCACATAGCGCTCTTATCTTCTTTAAAGCTGCTATAATATTTTGTACCCTTTCTTTTATTACATCAAATATTTAAAATAACTCGAATTTGTGGAAAACGTGTCTACAACATAAAGGATGGTTTCGTGTTAATTTGGAGATGAGATTTTTTTTTTATTGTAGAGTCGTGTGTCACGACGCGATGTGTCTGTTGACTCTACTGTCCATTATAATATTACCTTTAGCTGTGGTTTGAGACAGGACATTGTATTATTTACTAAATATAACATGTACATAATATGAAATATTGTATGTACCTTTCACGACGTTAGAATTATGAATTTATTGCATCACACCATCACACTATAATACACGAAAGTTTATGAGTTTGTACTATGTTTGTTACTTATTCACCTCTAAACGGCTGGAGCGATTCCAATGAAAATCTGTATGGAGTTAGTTGATAAACTGAAATTAACACATAATAATATTATACTTACTACTTTTTACTACAGGAAAATATGACACTTTATTTTATTAATTAGCATCTAGTCACTGATTAAAGTTACCTTGCAAATTGGTAGCAATAGTTTAGGGCTTCGAAAATGCGACAACTATTTTAAGATAAATAACAAGCCTGCTCTTTATAAATCAAGCAATCTTTATCAATCAAGGTTTTATAGAGCAGAAAAGACAAAAAATACTGTTAATTTTCAGTTACTACTTTCAATTATCCTATTAATTTTAACTTTTAAGGGATAATTAAAATCAAAGTTTTCGACCATTGATTGTAGAGTTTTTTTGCTCTCAGTAATAAAGTAATAATTTACCATAATTTCTATCTACGAGAGATGGTATAAACTGTTACCATTATGAGACTTTTTCTGATTGTAAAAACAGTGAAATTGTAACAATAGACAATGGACTGTTTATCTTACACGTTAAGTTCCTGTTATAAGTTTCCATGTAACTCTAATTAATTTTTACGGTTGTTGTCACTTGTCTTAGAAACCTCTGTAGAAACCTCTCTTCCTTAATCCTTACACATAATATATTAGCTTTTTCTCGCTTAGTGGTTTTCTACATCATGCTGCAGGTTACAGGTACAATGCATAATATGTTTGTAAAATTCCAAGGTTCTAGTCAAAGGGTCAATCTAAGATCTACATAATAGATCACATAAAATTTCCAAATTATAATGCCACAAGAAGTCTTATGGCCATAATTTACACTATTTCAATCCAGAGATTACATAGATTTCAGTGCACTCCAGACTCTAGTACCCGTTTACATTATTCCAGTAGCATTCCAATGCTGGATTGGATCACTGGATTGGAATAATGTAAACCCGGTGTTAACATTGAAAAAGTTACGCCTCTATGAAGTGTTCCTATGTAACGTAAATCGTAATAAGAATTAGGGTTGATGACAACGCAAACATTTTAAAAATTCAAAACGTCAACAGAAGATTATTGAAATACGTGCGTACGTTGCACTTATTGTCTGTCTGTACGTAACTCCGTAACGAATTGTTATTGTAACGACTCGAGAGCGGACATCTTAAGTTGTCACTTTGTTTTCTTTGTGACACTCTGGCGAGCGACGACCTTTTGCCGTGGAATAACGACTCAATACAAATTCTCAATGAGGGCTATAAATATACGCCTGTAAATGGAAATGTTTGATTTTATTTAATATGTGTGCTGTAATTCTCTTCTTATTCTTCGTGTAATGGAAGACTAAACATGGAAAAAAGAGAAGGTAAGTATCTAAATAAACGATTGTAAACAGTTATATTAAAGCTTAGAGCAAAATTTTAAATTAAATTATCAGCATCTGAAAGTAGATCATACTAAAAAAAGTTTAACTTTTTCAACAATAGGCGCTGTTTATTGTTTTGGTCATTAGTGTGTCCACTTTTCGATGTTTATCTCAACAAAATGTATGAAATAGTATTGTTTCATGTTGGCTATTTACAAATACCGTACATACCTACTTAATATTATCAAACAAATGCATTCTTAAAATACTTTACACTTTTGTGATTAATTAAACCTTTAAAAAAGAATAATTTCAAATAAGGAAAGAAAAGTAAAAGTGTCACATTTAATTGCTGGGTTTTAGTCTGGTTTTTAGCTAGCAATGAAATGTGATACTTTTCCAACAAAGCCAAAATTTCAGTAAAAAAATAAATAAATAAAATTATAAGTGACAGCCCTAATCTTCACGTGGCAGTTTACGTGTAAGCTGGTAGCGTGACGTGTGTTTGTTTACCGTGCCCCGTGCCCCGTGCCCCGCAGGCCCTGCGTGCCCCGCTTCCGAGAAGGCCCCGGGATCATTCCCGGATTACCCCATAAGGGCCAAACCAAACATTGCGACATAAGCTACTCAAACAGATTTGAGATTAGAGTTTTTTGTGTAGCCAAGTTCGACTGAATATTATTATCAGTAGCCTATCGCCGTCCACTGCTAAACGAGGACTAACTATCCAGATCTTGAAAAGCCTTCATCCATCCGCCTCCCGCATCCTAGGGAACTAAATAATAGGAAAGATTGTTCAACATGTTATCATTTTGCCTAAGTGAATGCATATTTTTAAGTTGAGTTCAAAATTAACTTTAAAATTAGATTCCCTAACCATAACATTACTATTGTTAATACATACTCGATACTCGTAATTCGTATATTATAAATATATCTATTGACGCTTCACACCACGTCAGTCTGGCCCCGTGCTAAGTACCTGAAGGACGTGTTACAGCTACCAGATAACGGAAATATATTTAATACTTTAATACTATACAGTATACATATATATTTAAGATTTTTATTATATCATAAGTACACATATTTAATAGTTAATACACATCCAGACCCAGGAACGTTAAAAACTTGTTGTTCTGTCGGCGGGATTCAAACCCGCGACCCCCGGCTTGAGCTGCCACACACTCAACCAATAATTGAGCCACAGAGGTCGTCAAATATTCATAGTGTAACAAAATAATAATTATAGTTGCACAACAACTCAAAATCAAAATAATAATATTATGTAATTATTATCTTTTTGGAAAGAATCAACTTGGCGACACACTGGGTGGTAAATTACTGAAACTTACATGATGTTTGCTATAAATTACTTTTTAAAGGTCAGTATAAATTATGGTCAATAAAATAATACTGATTACTGTATGCTACAATGTGTTTATTGGTTCTTTAACTGTGTACTTAACTTTCACTTTATTATTTTTGATAATGACGTTCAGGAATCACAAGAATCTTGGAAGTACAATCTGAAATCCAAAGGTAGTTGTCACTGTTAATACTCTTTTAACAACACAAGAGTACTTGCGTCCATCCTTATAATTTGCAATCCTGCCGTACCATAGATCTGCCACATTTATACCATCAGTTTGACATTATGTACTAAGTAAAGTTAATCAGCCCAATTACTGCCATAGCTCTACCAGTTACCACCTTCAGTTTGACATTCTGTGAAGTAAATCAGCCCTATAACGTTTTTCATCACCAGCATCTTGCTCACAGCCCAACATTACTTACAAATTCAAGTTTACTGACCTTTTTTTTCTTCCGCAGGTGATGTGGCTGATCTGCGCGGTTTGGACGCTGGTGCTGGCAGCCGCGCGCGGTACGCCGTGCGACGAGGCGCGTATGAAGTGCGCGTTCCGTACCGGCTGCGGTCGCGCGCTCTCCGACTACATGTATCTGTGCAGCGACGTGCTCAACGCACCGACGTCGCGGTGCCCGCGCGAGTGTGAGCACGCCCTTATTGCGCTGACGTCCACGGAGGAGGGAAAGGAGCTTATGAATGTGAGTAGACATACTCCAAAAATTATAGTTAATAGAATCAGGCGTTACTTTGCGGAAATCCATAGCTTAAAATTTAGTTTGTTATTATTTTTAGCAGGGTGCAAGGCCTCTCACCACCATGGAGGTTGATTGGTGGTGGTGTTTGCAGTTTCTTGCATGCGAGTGTACGCATAGGCAGTGTGGGAGAGGAGGGAGGTGCTGTACGCATGCCCATGCGTACGCTCACTCATTTACTTAAAGGTCGAGGTTTATTTCGCGGAATATTGCTAAAAATAATAACAAACTAAATCCAAAAAGTATAGACATTTGCCCGACATCGCGGTGCCCGCGCGAGTGTGAGCACGCCTTTATCGCGCTAACTTCCACGGAGGGTCTCTGTAATCTGTATAATAACCTAGATAATTTCGCGCTTCTTACTTGCGAGTTGCGAGTCCTTAAGATCCTAATCATTATTTGTTCAAGTTGGTATTGTACGATACTTCTTTTAAACGTCGTTCAAGATGGACGTGTAAGCATTAGCCATTGCGGCAATGCAAAACGTGCATTTTTAATAATTTATGACTTCACCGGATGATCCGGTGAACTTCGTATGACCTCCCTCCTAATATGAACCTTCTCATGAATTCTACGAATAATTATTTCGAGACTAAAATTAAAATAATGGTTTATGGTAGTGATGATGATGATGATGACAATAATGAATGTAATAATAGCATGTACCTATCTTTAAAAAGTTAGGAGTTATGTATATTTAATGTAAAAGCTATAATAATTATTGTAAAGTTTTATTAAAATCCGTTCAGTAGTTTTGAGTAAAAGAGTAACAAAAGTACTTAACAAACATCCATACATCCATACAAACTTTCGGCTTTATCATATTAATATAGCTTTATTCAATAAGAGACCACATACTCGTCATTTCAAATGAAATTCGTAAATTGTAATACGAATTACGACATCCTCACTCGACCGCGGTCAAGCGTCGACTGTCGTTAGTCGTATCGCCAACGTGTAGAGGCGTACCGCCATCGCTGGGCCATCATCCTTTATGGCCCCTCTACAACAGTGGCCAGCGCTGGCCCATCGAATGGCGCATGCGATGGCCATGCAATGGTCGCAACGCCTCTACATGATGGCCGTGTTCAGTTGTGATCTAAACGTCGTTCAAGATGGACGTGTAAGCATTAGCCATTGCGGCAATGCAAAACGTGCATTTTTAATAATTTATGACTTCACCAGATGACCCGGTGAACTTCGTATCACCTCCCTCCTAATATGAACCTTCTCATGAATTCTACGAATAATTATTTCGAGACTAAAATTAAAATAATGGTTTATGGTAGTGATGATGATGATGATGACAATGATGAATGTAATAATAGCATGTACCTATCTTTAAAAAGTTAGGAGTTATGTATATTTAATGTAAAAGCTATAATAATTATTGTAAAGTTTTATTAAAATCCGTTCAGTAGTTTTGAGTAAAAGAGTAACAAAAGTAACAAACATCCATACATCCATACAAACTTTCGGCTTTATCATATTAATATAGCTTTATTCATTATGAGACCACATACTCGTCATTTCAAATGAAATTCGTAAATTGTAATACGAATTACGACATCCTCACTCGACCGCGGTCAGGCACCGACTGGCGTATCGCCAACGTGTAGAGGCGTACCGCCATCGCTGGGCCATCATCCTTTGATGTGCGGCCGAAAAACCGACACCGCCGCCATTCCACGGCCATCGCTGGCGCCATCGGCCATCCTACGCCACTACGCCCTCCCCACGCTGGCCCATCGTGATGGCCCACTACGCTGGGCCATCTTGAAGAGGGGCCTTTAAGCAGCCATCTTTCCTAAACACTCTTATCGCTACCGACACCACAGAATATATTGCCGACACATACAATAAACGCTTCACACAAGTACAAGGCTTGAAAGCTTTCTATCTCCAAGTCTTTGGATGTACATGCTGTTAATGATTATGATTTCTGACTTAGCCCCCCATTAATAATCAAATTTTGAAATAAATTTGTTTTGATGATTCCAGAAGTTATAAAAGCATTTCGCTTAGGAAACAGCTGATTGAAATCGACAAACTAATGATCCCTTTTATTACGACAATTACGATGACTCTCTAAAAAGCGCTTAAATTTTATGGACCCCAATTATTTTTTAATGTCATACCCGCATTATTTGGATGTTTACATAATTACATGACATTAAATTGTGTCCTTTCTACGTTGGCCCATGATGGACCAATACAGTCTATGATTGCCGTAAACAACATAGATTGTGCAATGTGCATGCTAGAGACAGGTTAATGGTCCAATGTGAATGAGCACTATAGAACAAATTATTTTAAAAAGGTATATTCAGGAAAATGTTACCTAAATGTTACTGGTGGTTTTGAATGTATTATGTAAGGGTACGTTCTGACGATAAGCGTAAGACATAAACACTTATAAAATGTCTCAATCATAGTCAGATTAACCTTTTAATCTAGACAGCTTAACACCAAAACCTTATATTTCAATCAAAAAATTTAACACGTTTGCTATTAAAAAATTGTTTTCTTATATTTTCTCTACAGCCATAACGGTAAATAACATAAGTTATAAAATATGATACGTTGAAGATATTTAAGCTGGTAAAAGATATGTATTATGCATAGGCTTTAGGGCCCCGTATGGAATTTTATCTAACAATAGTCATAATTAATATGGTAATGCGACCGACACTGAAAGTTTTGTACGCGCATAAGTTTGACATACAAATACAAATACAAAATACAAATACAAATCTTTATTTCCATAAATTATTTGACAATGTTTTTAAACAAGTGGCAGTCCCCCATAATAGTTAAGATTTACTTTATAAAAAAAGTCGTACATTAAAAGCCTAAAAGGGGTCGCAGGATGGTAGGCAAACGTTGAGAAATCGAATTATGAGCGAAAAGGTAATAAACAAGAAAATTTAAAGACTTAAACACTAGTAACCTACTTATAGTACGAAAAATGTTGAGTCTATGTGACGAAAAAATCTTTTAATAACTCGTTGTATCGTTTTAGTCGTTAAGGCATACTGTATGCAAACATACACTGCCAAAAATATTTTACTATCTTTTATATAAGCTTTTCTTTATTCAGGAGTTTGACCCCCCAGCAGTCAATTTCAATCGAGTCTGTGGGGGGTTCAAATGTACAGTTCAAGTTGTAAAGTGGCGAAGGTTGATTTGGCGTAATAACTCGTAATCATGGGCGCTGCTTCAATTGACGGTATCCAGTCTACTTGACCTGTGCTCTGGAATTACGTACACAATTTTCCCTTGAGAATAATTTTTGATGTGGTCACCGGAGGTCTAGTTACGCTGGTGTTTGTGTTGCATACGGCAATAAAATCTAATTTAGACGTCAGATTTGTCGGCCGCGCGGTTGTCGACCCTACGATGTTTAAACTTTAATGACGCTTTTTTTAGTCAGTGTTGCTATCGTCAAATATGTAATGTTGCCAGAAATTAGTAATTTAGACGAATAAAATTCCTCGACACAAATATAACTTTGTTGAACTTTCGGAAGTCTTTGCTCTACAATCATTGAATAATATTCATTGCAATGCGGAAGGTTTTCATGTGAAAGATAATTTTAATAGCTATTTTCATTACTATCGATTCCTCTTATCAAACAAGCTACTTTAGGTCGCTAACAAAGTAAAATATATTAAGTATCTACCAATACGTCCTGCCTGTAAATATTATATCATCGAGTGTTAAATATAAAGGCACCTTATTTTTCCTTGCCTTTCCGCCAAACTAGACTTCCTAAAATATGCAATTTTGCACTACCAAATATCAGTTCTGTCAATATAGTAAAACCTATAGCAGTGATTGAGCGCTTAGAAACCGGTTGATTATGTTGTAACGGCGTAAGGGCAGCCTTGATGTAGACCCACCGCCGCGCGCAGGTGGTACGTAACACGGTGGCCTTTGACAATTTCATTAATCTAGTTTTTTTTTTAATTTTTTCAAATTAATTATTGACAATGGATAGAAGTCCTTTACATCCTTTTTTTCGATCATGGGTATCCCTCAGTCGTATCCGAATTCATTTTCGGAATGTTATGTGTGGTTGTCAAGATTTCAACGTTGAAATTGTAATTATCTGTACAATGTATAGCCCACCCGCTAGCTACCGCTTGTGGTGACTGAAACCGCAAGAAAAATCTTGCACATACTTTATAACTGCTTTGTTCAGGCTTATTTTACCCATGATTTGACCTTTACTTGCTGAGGGTATAACGACCTTCCCTTAAAGAAACCCTGTACCTTGGTTATATTGCATTTTAATCCAGTATAAATACAACTTTAACTTGGTTTAGATGCAGTTTCAACAAATGCGTTCTGAATCTGATTAAACCCCCAAACATATTCTGATTTTTTTGTCCAAACTCCAAACATAAAAATACTACATATTTTGCTGTGGTGGTTCGGGTTGTATCGAAGTTGTATTAACGTTGTATTAAAATAGCAATCAACTGAGGTGTAATAGGTTTATTCTAGACTAACTCCTAAGTTTTAAGGCTAGTTCCTAACAATCTGTTTTTGTTTCAGTGTCAATGCGAGGACGAATACTGCGTGGAGGCGAAGAGCAGGATAGAAGTATGCCGGGGGCAGGTTTTAAGAGGGGCCATGAACGCGACGTCGTCTTGCCGTCTCTCTCAGCTCATCTGCCTGGCCGACGCCGAGTGTGCCACCGCGCTAGGCTACTACAACCAGTTGTGCCGCTCAGTGTACCGGGGAAGAAAGTGCTCCTACAAGTGTAGGAACTCCATAGAAATACTGAGGAAGCAGGAGAAAGCAGCCGCGCTTACGGTGTGCCGATGCGACGGCAACGAAGACTACGATTGTCCACGAATGCAAGATAATCTTGCCAGGCTCTGCTTCCATAAGCACAAAAACCATACGAAGACACACGAGAAAGGGTACGAGGAACGAAAGAAGCCGGAGTTACAGTCGAGTGCACAGAGTTTATTCGGCAGCGCACTGGTTGGACTGTCGGTGATTGTACTTAGGTTCTCATGATCTACCTCAATAGTGCCTGGTTTTGAGGTTTTTGACAGGATCCTGTTCAGTAGCGCTTTTGACTGGCTAGCGCCAGAAAATTAACCAATCGGCAATCAACAACGTTCCTGAAAAGATTCCTCTCAGAAACTCCCATAAAACGGGCATAGAAGATGTAAATATGTAAATGGTATATAGTTGTGTATTTACTGTACATTCAATGAGGATTCGCAAGGGCTATTGTGTTAGTATGTAAGTATGTTTGGACTAAACTGAAAAAATCAGCTAGTTAGGATTCCGTTTTAGGGTACAGTAGTCAACCAAGTTTTGTTGATTACAGAACCCTAAAACGAAACCCTAAGCAGCAGATTTTTTGTATGTTGGTAAGTTAATAGTTATATTATAATTTAATAGTAACTTTGTCCTACAAATAAAACAATCCATATTTTAGGACCATCAAGTCAAAGTATGAAATCCTTTCTATCTCTGTTAGCTACCACTTTCGAGATTTTTCGAAAATAAAAATGTTGTTCGTCTTATCAAAATGTAGCTACTCACAAAAAATTTGCTTGTTAGTAATCACAAAAAAAATTGTTCTAGGGCTCCCGTACCACAAGTAATGAGACTGGAATATCTAAATCGATATGACTGTCATTGTTTAGTTATGTCTTATTATTCGTATATTACTGAGACCGTAAAAATTATGGAAAGAACTTTTGATCCAGTTTGGTTTCTTTTCTACTAGTACCTCCGTATAAAAAACTTGGCAAAATTCTTAAACTTTAGAAAAATTTAGGCCCTTAATTTCCCTTCTATTCCTAACAACTAGAATTCACGTTTCATCAACTTTTTGTGTTCCATCAACTTTTTGTGTTACAAAGCACATCTAGAAAAATGAAAATTTTTGGAGATACACCAGAAATTAATCAGCGTGTAGGGTGCTCTGCAACCAATTCCTTTCGTCGATATTCCTGAGATTTTGCCTTTTTGGTTCTTATAAACAAGGATTATGTAGGTACGATGTAATTTTTTGGCACAACAACTGGTGGCTACGGTACACCAGTATGCCGTGGCATATTCTTTGCAGAACATGGTCTTCTATTAGAACGTATCCCTAAAAGATCGTTTTCTCCTAATCAAATCACATCACACTATCACCTCCGCGATTTCCTATGCCCTAAATGACAGCGTAGGCGGTGCCCACGCTATAAATACCCGCGCGGAAGGTGGTCCGGTGACAAACGCGGATTGATCTAACACTGCTATCCTCAACCTGCGGCCCGCCAGGACTTTTTTAGTGGGGAAGAAGTTAAACCATTTTGAATTTCACGCCCACCGGCAAAATTGTGCAAAGTCATCGTGATAATCGTGAATTTTTAAAATTACTAATTTTTGACTTAAAAAATGTTGGTTGTGCGACGCCAAGAGCAAAACGTGTTTGTGTCCAATATAAAAAAGGTTGAGTACCACTGATCCAACATCACCCTATTCGTTAACGATATGCGACAAAAATGTAGAGTTAATGATAGAACGCAGGAAATTAGGAGAAGAGTTTGGTGAAGTGAAGAAAGACGCGTGGTAGAGAGCGCGCTTGGTAGAGTTTTTTGTGCTGACATTGCTTTTAACACGATGCTGCCGATTATTCTGAGTTTTGAATCTTTGTTAAAATATTATAACTAGCTAAAAAAAGAGCTTTTGTAAGGGATCGCGTCGTCACACCTTGGCTGACTGTATACATATTATAAATTTCCGTAAAGTGTATTTACCACAAAAGTGCGTTGTGGGAAATAGGTACTATAGGGCTCGCTTCGCTCGCCCTGATTATGTAAATATGCTAAAACAGTATAGTTATTTTTGATGACTTGTCAACTCTATAAAATTAGATAAATCCATGATACAACCATATACAACCGTATATCTACGGGTAAAATAACAATACGGATTATTTAGCGAACTCTATAATAATATTTATCTTTATATACACTTAAATAAGCAGAAAAGCGGCTTCTTTTGAAAGTTAACAAAATTACGAGAATTTGTGTTCATTCGTCCTCACTCCTCAGTTCATTAGTGAATAATTCAAAATCTTCAATAGTATAACTGGAAGGACTTAAATCATTTTGCATATTTCTCCAAAGCTGTGTTGATCATATCATTTTGCCTGAATAATTTCCAAAAACATCTCAAATCTTGTATTAATGTTTTTTGGATGAAATGAGGATATTGAATTATTTGAAAAGAGCATTATCAATATTATAATACACACACTGGCAAAATTAGCGGAACATAGTCAAAAAGGGGCACAACTTGAACTCAAGTGGGTCGAGCTGTCTGAAATCCTTTTATATAGTTTCTAAGCTCATTTAAGAAATAAAATATTGAACAAAACTGGCAATTTGAGAGATTTTTATTGCAATTATGCCATAATAAATGTTTTTCGATGATTGACGTTGTAAGTGTTTCTGATAAGAACGGCGATTTTAGCGGGGTTCAAGGTATGCCAGCTCATTTGATTGTTTGGTTTTTGGAAGAACACATTGCTTAGATATAAAATTAGTGATTTCCCAGCATCTACGACAGCTAGAGCTGTAACCACGATAGAGAAAGGTCACACCTACCGTTCGGTCAGTCAGGCCTTAGGTGGGTCAGCTTCCGTGGTCCATCGTAACTTTCAACGCTACAGAGAGACTGGATCTTACATCTGGAGACGAGAAAAAGGCAGATATCGGGTGACATTGGTTCAGGATGACCGTTTTGTTAGGGTACAACCCTTAAGAAATCGACCTCAAACTGCATTGCATACACGAAACCTGTCGGGACAGATCCGAGATGTACGTGTGAGCGATTGTACAGTAAGAAGAAGACTCAAAGAAGCTAAATTAAACTCAAAAGTGCCAGCAAGGGCACCAGAACTTGAGACAGGACACCAAAGAGCTAGGCTAAGATATGCGCGTGAACATCAAAATTTGACAAGTGTATGAAATCGTATGCTGTATAGTGATGGGAGCAAATTCTGTGTAAATTTTGTTGACAGGCGATAAAGAATGTGGATAAATCGTAAGGAACGCTATAGACCATCAAACTTAACGGAAACAGTGGCCTATCATGCAGGCTTCGAAATGGTTTGGGGTGGCATATGACTTGGAGCCCGCTCGGAGCTGATGATTGTTAATGATGGTACTTTGACAGTACACGGCTAAAGCACAGATGTCCTAGAACTGCATGTTGTGCCTTTTACACAAGTTTAGGCAGTAGCTTCAATTTTATGCGCGTCCATAGAGTAAAAAAATCAGGCATTATTACCTAAATTATGCTGGCGT
This sequence comes from Plebejus argus, assembly GCA_905404155.3. NCBI lineage: Eukaryota > Metazoa > Arthropoda > Insecta > Lepidoptera > Lycaenidae > Plebejus > Plebejus argus. The sequence goes on along the minus strand of FR989946.1, from coordinate 5,163,035 downwards.
AGCCTAGGTGGAGAGGCCAGCACGGTCTACGGATATGTATCCGATTGAGGACGTGTGGCACATCAATGGGTGAACGGTACGAGTTAAACCTCCAGCTCCAAAATCTGTTCAGGAGCTCGAGTTGGCGCTACTGGAGGAGTAGGAGAATATCCCACAGGAAATGATTGACAATCAAAATGCAAGCATGGAATGGCGTATCCAGGCCCTCTTGAGATCCATAGAAGGCATTAAACGCTTTTAACATGGCATTTCTTAAGTAAAAATGGAGAATTTAACTTAAAAAATTACTGCTGTAATTTCAAAGATTTTCTTAATTTTTTATTTTTGCTGATTTTTTTTCTTTTTACACGATTTCATGCCCTAAATTTATATAAGTTTTATTTTTGAATCATCAATTATTAAATTAATAAAGAAATATATACAAATAAGCGAATAATTTACAAAAAAACTGAAAATTTTGTTATGTTCCGCTAATTTTGCCGGTGTGTATATTTTGCACCTTACAGTGTTTTGACCGTCAAAAATAACCCAAAAGATACAACTAGCTATTTCACCGTTAAAAAAGAAAGTTAATCATCACGGTAAACTTTCGAAAAGGTTGTAAAATTAGTGTTTCTTTGTAGTAATGAGGAACCGGTCGGAGCAAGGCCCCGCAAAAAACTTTAAATAAGCCTTCAAAAGGACCAATACGTACGATGTGTTTTCACAACTTTTTGTTTTTAAATTTTCATTTTATTTCACGGTATGAATTCAATTGATATTGACTATTTTATTACTCTATGATGTCAGTAAAACAATGAAACATGGAAGTGTGCAAATAAAATAAAATAATTTTTGAGCAATCGACAAACTGTGCGAAAGTAAAGAAATTTAAAAAAATAAAGAAAACCAATTTTATTTATGATGTTTTTCAAGAAATGAAATTCGAGTTTAAATTGCGAAATTAAAAATTTCAAACTTGAACTATTCCGCACTCAGTGTCCGCACTCATTTAGTTTTTATCTCGAAACTTGTACTGGCCGTCCTTTAATTTGGAAGTATTCCTAATTTGAATTTAGTCATATTTTACTTATATACTATGCAGCTCACGAACGATTGTTTACTAATGTCTCGTCGCCGGCATATGCATGCATGCATAATGTACAACACGAACCTGTCAACGCTATCAGATCGGTGTTTTTTTCAGAACTCTTTGAGAACAAGGCATGAGAATATTTAAGGTCCGCGCCAGTTAAAGTTGACAACGGTTTAATAATATTAGGTTGTCTCCCTATTTAGTAATTTTTTTTCCTCGTTCTTCGTACCTACTTATATACGAAAGAGAAAGCATAATGCTGTCAATTAAACCATGAATAAAAAAAGTCATTGGCTGCTTCAAAAAATGAGTTCTTACAGTGACAAAACTTTAGCAAAGTTTTACGGTCTTGGTCGTTCAGATATTTTTTTATGTTACAATAATAATATGAATCACGTAATATCTCAAATGTCAGAAAGATTTTTGTGTTTTACAAAATATTTTAAATGTTAGAGTGAGTTGCAACTTGCACCAACCTACTTTAACTATAAGTAACTTTAACCATAACAAAAAGTCAAATGAACTGTCAAATCCCTAGTAAAAGTCCATTATGGACGCGATATTCTGGTGCAATCCACCCTTATTGTAACCATAAAGTTAATATACCTAGGTATATTAACCTTATGATTGTAACTAATATGTATTACGGCCCGGCCGCATCTGCGTGTATCGTCCGAAGCTTCGTGCGATGAGACGATACTATTGGACGATACACGCAGATCGTCCAATAGTATCGGCATTAGCGCGAAGCACCACGCATATCATATGCGGCCGCGGCATTATTGGCATATTTAAATTATTATGATCCATAAAAATATTATAGGTACGTACGTACGTTCGTAGTATAGACCTACTTGATTTGCGTGTTTGTGTGAGTATTGTTATATTTTAATCGATTTATGTGTGGTTTTTATAATGAAAGTGTATTTTAATTGTAAATATTAAGTTAAATTTAATTCGTAGTGCAAATCTGTAAAAAATTGAAGAACATTGAGTAATTTTAAATTACATACTTAATATACTTTTGGTAAATTAAAAATTTAGATAGTACCTAGTTATTGTTTGGAATAAAACTTAAATTTTTTCTCGAAATAAGAAAATTTAATTATTGGAAAGTAATTACAATTTTTGCACGTACATTAATTATAAATAATTTTATTGCTAGTTACATATTCAAAATGTCTGAAAGTAAAATGTTTTATTCTTTTCATTGCTCAATTGAGGATTTTGTGTATGTTTTTTTAAACTTAAAAACAATTTTTAAATGGTTAGCAGAGAAAGGTTTAACATAAAATAATGACCACAGTTTACCAAAGTGAGATTATTTGTTGGTACATTCTGTATATAACTTAGATTTAATATAATATAATATTAAGAATATCGTACAAAGTATTTTAGATTATTATTTATTAAAGTAAAACATACCTAAGTTAAGACTGTTTTGTTTCTTTTTGTTTGTGAATTTCTCGCAAGAAATTTCATTGTATTTATTATGGAGTAAATAAAATTTGCTGTTTTCGTACTTTTTCTTTTATTTTCCTTAATAATATTACAATCCTTAAATATAACATCAGAGTCGGTTATAAAAGAGAAAATTCTTGCTTAGTCACATCAAAAGTTTAAATTTAGAAATTTCAAATTGAGATTCGAATAAGGCGCTAGAACGAACTAGGTATGCTGCATTTTATAGTAAGGTCTAGGGTCTAGGTCACTCAGTCTATGGAAGGTCATGATGACTCACGAGTCATGACTCATGACTCATGACTCATGTGTGTTGAAGATATGTAATGTATTAACATAGTAAAAACTATAGTCAGAACAATTTAAGATGCCACCAGCGGTCATTGACCTTTCTAGTATAGGAGCTATGTAAAAATTCTCGCACTGCATTCTGTTAACATCTATATCTATACATAATATAATAAAACTGAAGAAATGTAAATTCTGTGCATTAAAGATATTCAAAAAATAATAAGCGGGGGGTGTCAGTTGTCACTACATCGCTATAGAAACCAAAAATGTGGTTAGTTTTTTGTCTGTCTGTCTGTCTGTATGTTTGTTCCAGCATCACACGAAAACTACTGATCCGATTTGAATGTGGTTTTCGCAGATATATATTTTTAACCCCCGACCAAAAAGAGGGGTGTTATAAGTTTAACGTGTCTGTCTGTCTGTCTGTCTGTCTGTCTGTGGCATCGTAGCATCCAAACGGGTGGACCGATTTTGATCTAGTTTTTTTTGTTTGAAAGCTGACATGACGGTGAGTGTTCTTAGCTATAGTTCATCATCATCAGCCTGCTCATTGCTAAAATATCACGGTATATCTGGTTCGTGATAGGACGATTAGCAACTTGCAGTCGTTTGATGGGTTTTATATTTTGCATCCTGGTTCGTGACACATAAGAATATATACACATTATTGGAAAGTTGACTTGGTGGTGCAGCATCACCTGGTAATCAATAGGATACCCAACTCCTCACCAACTTAGAGCAGAGGTTTCGTGTTTGGGCTCATTTTAATTGCGACAACCAGTAAGACGTAGATAAACAGTAAATATTTGCATGCTGCTGCTGCAGCATCACCTGGATTCTATAGGAGCCAAGCTCCGTATGAACCTAAAGTGGAGGTTTCATGTTTGGGCTCATATTGATGGCCTCATATAAGAGGACATATTTTATAGATGGTATTCATTGGGATATGATCCAGTTGATAGGAATTATTCTGCACAAGTTTAAAAAGCATAAAATAAAATTAAATTAAGAAATTTAAAAAAACCCCCGCCAAAAAACTTTAAAAAGTAATGAAATAACATTTCCTAAGAGTAAAGTAATATTTTAGTCCATAATTGTTGTCAAGGTGTGTCGGGGGACCGCTAATGTAGATGTTTGATTTCACATAACAATATAAATTAAGGGTCTGTTCACAGCGACCCGAATCGAGAAAATCAGCGACTATTATGGCGATACAAAATGCAAAAGTCGCTGTTGTGGTAGTTTACTTAGCGGTCCCCCGACACACCTTAACAACGATTATGGACTAAAATATTACTTTACTCTTAGGAATGATTTAAACTTAAAGTCAGGAAATGTTATTTCATTACTTTTTAAAGTTTTTTGGCGGGGTTTTTTTTAAATTTCTTAATTTAATTTTATGTCTTCTTCCAACATAACATCTGATGTATAAAAAATTTCCCTCCACCCCTCTAAGGGGACAAGTTTTGTATTAAACTTTTTTCTTTAACACGAAAACTACTGATTCGATTTGCATACGGTTTTCGCAAATATACATATTTGTCTTCTTATAACTCAACGTCGTGTATAAAATTTGTCCCCCCACGAATTTTATCACGGAGCACTTTTATTAATCCCGACGTTTCGGCTGCTTTACAGCGGCCGTATGGTCACGGGTGGACTGAGGTGACAGGCGTCCAATTCATTGAAGTTCTTCAACTACCCGAAGAAAAAAAAACTACCCGAAGATTCATCAATTTTTGTTTGCGTTCTGCGTAGATACATAGCACGAAGCTTCGTGACGATAGACGCATGTGCGGCCGCGGCATTACAGCTTTATACTTATGCTGCTGGCAAACAAGCCGTAACTACATTTTTTCGGAATGAAAACCATCCTGTCCTTTCCCGGGTCGTCCTCATACCTCATAAAAATCGTTTCAACGCTTTAAACGTAAACAAAAGGCAACAGAAACACAGAAACACTTTCGTATTGATAATATAAGTAAGTATAGATAACACCTGTCTTCGCTACTATCAATGTCCTATAATGTTACTATCGCACTCATATTACAATAACATATTCCCATGGATCTGCTGACGCTCCGCGCGGGATATCCGTTCAGCACGTTTAGCTGAGCTAAGAGTATGGTCAGTGGGAAATAAGTACTTGATAATACTTGACAGTAGGAAAGTGCCTGAAGTGGTTGATCATTGATCATAGTTAAGTATTTCCTGAGTGGTAGTTTCCGTAGCGTGCGAAATGCCGATTTTAAGAAATTTGGTTCCCTATAATAGAGTAAGCAGGAAACGTTTTAGCACAATTAGGCAATTGATGATAAGGGGACAAAGTGGCTATGATACAATATGACTAATGAGTATGTTACCATCAAAATCAGATTAGCGGCGATAAGTGATATAGTAGGTATTAGGATAGACAGGCGGACCGAGAGAGTTAAACCCTAAACAGGCACACAGACAGAAAGATATCATTCTATAATACATACACCCTTTTGCATTTTTATACTAGTATTGATGCAATTCCAGACCATTTCCAATTATTCTAGGTTTTGATATTATGGCCTCTAGAAATTCGGATTGCGGGTACTGATATAACTACTCTTATATTTAGATCTTATTTACCATCGTCAGTGATCAAACTGCTTTAGCAGGATTAGTTTTGAATTTTACTGATTTGATGTCCATTTACTATGCAGAAATCAAACAAGCTAGTTGTTTAATGTTATTTTACCTGTCACAAAACCTTTAAGCTAATGACATAAAGATAATTTTTACAAAAACTCCGTAATTCTGAGGCAAATGTATTATAGCAGAAACAAAACAGGAAAGAGATAATCATTCCCGTCGATTGAAAATTAATATAATTCTTCTGCGATCCATCCTACGGTATTTGCAAGATCGTGAATAAGGGCTTAGACCACACTCTATCAGCTGCACATGAAAGCTGTAAATACAAATATTTTAGCTTAAAAAACTTACTTTGTACAACATCAACATACGAATGTTGCACTAGCCTCGTGTGATAGAATAATAGTCTATATTCTATAATATTATAATATAATAACGCCTCCGTGGTCTAGTGGTACAGAGCGCGGCTCTTGACTCGGAGGTCGTGGGTTCGATTCCCGCGTTGGAAACATGTTATTTCCAAGTTTGGTTAGGACAATGCAGGCTGATCACCTGGTTGTCTGACAAGTAAGATGATCCATGCGTCGGATGGGCATGTAAAAAGTCGGTCCTGCGCCTGATCTCTCGCCGGTCGTGTCGGTCTGCCGTCCCACTGGGTTATGAGAGTAAAGGAATAGAGAGTGCTCTTGTGTACTGCGCACACACTTGGGCACTATAAAATTACTCCTGCGTAGCTGGCCTGGTTTCAATGAAACCGGCCACCGTCACCGAAACCGGTGTGGGAGCTATTATATTCTATAATGTATTACGTTAGGATTGTAAATGCCAATATATTGTATCCATATTTTTAATCTACTTTTATATCTAGTATCTAGACTCTTCACACAGGCTATATTTTGGCTACGATCGAAGCTTAGTTAGGCGTTTAAAATCTGGTCTACATTTTATCCAGTCTTTATTGAATCCGCCAAAGATATAACCACAGTGACTTACATATTTATCTTTCTGCTTAGTATTTCTCGAATATTGTGTTACATAATACTGTTGCATATTTCTAGAATATTAATTTTAACAGTCGGTGTAGTGTGGTCCTAGCATTAGGACCACCTTGTCGGTAGACATGAAGCGGCCGCCCCCGGGGAACCGCGCTCAATCCTGAGCTGCTCTAGTGATGTAGTGCTCTAAATATTATGTTGCTACCAAGTATAGTATAGTAACAACATTGGTGTATTGTTGTTATTGAAAAGGTTTATTAGGATTTCAAGACCATGCTAGTCAAGTTATTAATGCTCTAAATATTACATGCAGGCTAGTGGTTATAGTAAGTATAGTATAGTAACAACTAACAACACTAGGCTGTATTGTTGTTTTGATGCTAATAACACAATAGACATAACTACAATAAGGTTGTAGAAGTTATTAAGGGTCTCATTTATTTTATTTGCTTATAATTATTATTTGTTATGTTAAACAAATAATAATTATAAGGACTAAGTATATAATTTATGTTAATTTTCTTGTTTTGTATTAGGAAATAATTTGTTATGTAACAATCGTTTCTCACCTCATTTCATCTCAATCTCATCTCATTTTCATCACTAATTTCCTTGTCGCCATTACATGCTGTATTTCACCTATCATTGGAAGTCATTTAAGCTATATGTTACTATTGTTTGTATTTTTTTAATGTGTGAGGTGATATTCTGTTGGTGAATCGAAATAAATAAATAAATAAATTTAGCCATTATTACAGAGCACAACACTACCTAACTACTACATATTTTCTATATAATACCTACCTAATCTTACTTCTAAATAATAATTAATGTTTATTTGGCATGTTGCTCCGTATGCCATATTTTGGCAAAGGCCTCCTCCAACCTCCTCTATTAAACTCTGACCCTGGCTACTCTACTCCAACTCCCGCTATGAGTTTTTTTGTTTTGTCTACCTCTTTGTCTTTTACCGTTTCTAGGGTATTACTTTCTTGTCTCATAATATTACTTTATTAAATACTATGCAACTTATAAAGTTGCTAAGGTGGATAAAAATTCATCCGACTACGACCAAGCTAGAAGAAAATATTGGTAACATTACAATAATATAATCTGATATTCCCGTTGATCATAACGTGAATCGTGGTACGTTGCCAAAACCATGCAAGGATATAGTTGCTTCCATAGCATATTATTCTAATATATGCAACAGTCAACAGAGCACAATAATTATTATTATACGCTTTTACTTTACCTAATTATGTAGACAACTTTGTGAACCAAGTCCAAACTCAACTTTTTCGTTTTATTAAAATATTTTCTTTAAGTGGACAGGCGACAGCCCTAAACAAAACATAGTCTATCCTACGACAGATGTATCAACAGCATTGTTATCTAAAGTAAGATATCAATTTCAATATGTTGTACGCCTACGAAGCTACGCGCCCACGTAGAGTATAATATATTTCGTAGTACTTATTATTATTAAATGTATAAGAGAAAAAGCTTCATAGGCAAATAGACCTACATTATTTAGTCGGGTTATGTCAGGCTCAATGTCTGACTTTAAGGGTATCTGGATTCTAGCATGAGAAGCAGTGGGAAGCAACTGTCAAAAATGTCCGGCAGTGGAAGACGATGATTCCTACAGTAATCCCGAAGGAAAAAAGAAAATTAAAATTCAGCTTTTATAAAATGACGAAAGACTAGCTATCGCTGGCTCATGGGCTAATTCACAATAATGAAGGTATATGAATTTTGAAAGTAAATCATAATAATTTATAGTAGGCCAATACAGGGACACAAAATTATTCATTATCATATTAGGAACACAAAATATATCTAAGAAGAAAAACAATGCAACAAACTCTCTATATGGAGCGAGTTCTGTTACAGCTATAATCTTATATGTGTGTGGAAGTAATTTTAACATAATTCTTCTCTCATTTAAGATAATGATAGGATAATGTCTTCATCGTGTTGCATGCTTCATTGAGAGAAAATACTCTGGAGCAGTCGGATAAAAAATATTATTTACTTAGAGCAAAAAATACTAGGCAAGCTTGTTGATTCCAAATTACAAAAAATATTTTTCTAATCTTACAGCAGTAACTTTACCGGAAATATTTAGATACATAAATTATCTATTAAATAAAATATTTTTCACTAATTTCACAGGAAGTCAAGTTACTTATACCTACTAACCATATTATAGCTTTTTAATCTTTAACCATTATGTTTTTCAACTGACTTCCGTCATTTCACCACTTCCGATTGCGAAATCGATGATTTATCAGTGCTCGATTCTGTCACATTAGTAAACATCTGTCATGATATTTTGGGTGGTCTGTGGTAATGATGATGATGGCGATGTGTGTGGCGCGTTGTGTAATCACCTAATGGTGATCAACATAATTGTTGATGTCTTAATGCGAGCGTGAACTATATTCTATGAACTATGAAATATAGAGATGTGAAAGAAGAAAGAACTTTCCTCTATCAAATTCCGTAATAAAAAACTACTACTAGATGCTTGACATGACTCCGCATGCGCGAAAATAAATAATTTATAATTCGGTCCTATAGTATAGTTTGTTAAACTAATATGTATTCTGTGGTACTTATAGTATATATTATTAATATGTATTTGTGGCAACTGTCCAATAAGAAACACTTCCACCATTGACAATTCAAGTGAAGTAGTCTAAGAGCGACCGCAGACTTACAATTTCAAGTTGTACAACTACAGTCAACTACAATTTTTAAATGAAAAAAATAATATGAGAACTTTATTAATGTACACATGTTACATTTTAAATATTGTCACCTTGCATTATGCGAATGCGAATTAATAAAGTTCTCATATTATTTTTTTCATTTAAAAATTGTAGTTGACTGTAGTAATTGTACAACTTGAAATTGTAAGTCTGCGGTCGCTCTTAGAAGTACAATTCTGAATTGAAGACGTGAGTGGAAGAATCGAACAAGTAACATTTCGGAACATACGGACAATAACTCATTTTTTCCCTAATTATTTCAATAAAACTTGTAACTTATCTACTTCATAACATAGCTAATATATTATCTGGCTACACATACAATCCATAGTTTTTCTATTTCAAATAACTTTTCCGGCCCTAAAGCCTCCATCTAAGCAAAAAAACGGGAAGTTTTTTCATGTTACTTACCTTATTCTCCCACTCACGTCTTGAATTGTACTTCCGTTTAAATATATTAAAGCTTTATCTATTGATAAACTCGTCACCACAACGCCAATAAGTGTAAAATAAAGCACAAAACCTTTTGAAAGTTGGTTAAAAGAGAAAGAATAAATACTTAGTCCGCATCGGTCTGTTCAAAGGGAAAATATTATGTTCCTTTCTCTGAAGCTAATCCTTCGAAGTTTTAAACGGAAGCTAGTATGCATACTTAAATGGTAGATTATCTGCCTAATGCTGGTTTAAATTGCTTTGTTGTTACAAGTGTTTGTGTTCAACAATGCATATTGAAGATCTGCTTTTCTTTACATTAAATTACCCGTAAATTCCTTTTTCCATCGTTTCTCTAAAATGGAGAGTGTATTCTAATTTTAGGATTACTTAGGTAAAGTTTTGATAAAGCGTAGTGTAGTATAGTGCCCTAAAAATCTTTGACACAATTTAAGTTTACATATTTTAAGTCCAATTTAATTAAATTTTAAAAACTTTTAAGTGGCTTCAGTCAAAGTTGCGTTAGGTTAATTTAGAAATGCATCTACGCGTCGCGTTGCGGTCTGAATTGACCCTTACTCTACAAGTAGAGTTTAAAACATATAGGAAATATTATGTATATAACTTAGCCTCACCAACTGCCTCAATCTTAATAGAGTCGTCACTCGTCAGCGAGCAGACAGGCCACAGGGAATAAATCATGGGGTTTTTGTACGAGCCGTGTCGCCTCCGCGGCGGCGAGATCAAACGCCGCGCCGCTTTGAGCCGCCGAAGCCTTCGTTGGAACATAGATTTGAATCTGATTACTATTTACTTCAATGACAATCTATTCTGGTTTATTGACACTGAGGTTGAGGCGGATGAGTCAAGTTGAGGTGGGTAGAAGTTTTATAGAGATGTGTTTAGGATGGTTTAGGTTAGCTTTAGCGTTTAAAAAATTATGTACAACTTACGTACATGTCAAAATACCAATAACTCGAGCATCCAAGCTACAAAATTGTACAATAGCCAAAGTGTCTCTACACATCATGTAAAATAGAAGGCTTTCATTTCTTCACGTGGTTTCTTTTCATACTACAAAGAAGACTACAAAAGTTAATACAAGTCAGAATATAATAAAAAAATCGAATACAATGAATCTAGTTTTAATAACGATTTAATCCTTACTTAATGGGGATGGCTCATGATTGTATTTGTTTCTGTAATTTGAGAAATAAATATTTATTTATTTATTTATTTATTATAGCTTACTAGCTTCTTATATAAATTAGAATCAAACAGAAATCACAAGCACGTTTAATATTATAGTCCCTACTAGCGACCCGCCCCGGCGTCGCACGGGTATAAAATATATAGTACGCTAGTAATATTATATACGAGTAAAGGCCGTCACAGACTTAGCTATAATATATATTAATATGCCTAGCTATAAGTATATTAATATACTGCTTGACTGGTGAGACATGTTCAATACTTGAGGACGTGATATTTGGCTATTATATTAGTTGGAAAAAAATAATATAAAAAAATAATATCAATTGATCACTGAGTAAATGTAGCTTAAAGTTAAATAATTATTTACCCAACGCATGGAGGGTTAGTTGTGTGGTGTTTCTTTGGTAGCGCACGCCTCTGCACCGGCCGCATAGTATGCCTACTTGCCTAGCCGCGTAATTTACTTAGTATCCATGATTCATTAATTTTTGGGAAATTCGAAAAAAAAAAATAAAAACCTAATTTCATTACATATTTATAATGAAAATCGAGTACTGAATACTCTCCTTAAATATCGGTATTGACTCACCAGTCATGCTGTATATTATAGCTAGGTCTGTGACGGCCTTAAGTCTATGATAGCCACTGAAAAAAATCTTATCTGTGCCAAATAACATAAAAATTGCTCCAGTAGTTCGCGAGATAAGCCCTTTCAAATAATTTCCCCCGTTTTTTTCCACATTCTCCTACTAGTCTAAGCGTGATAAAATAAATAATCCTCGATAAATGGGCTATCTAACACTGAAAGAATCTTCAAAATCCGTTGCGTAGTTAAATATTAAAGGGGACATGAGGGAAAAAAGCGACTTTGTTTTATAATATGTATATAGAATATAGATACAGTTATACATAGACAAACATACTCTACAATAACTCTACATGTTCTATCTTCATTGCCCGCCTGATTGAGAGTGTGAGTGGGCGTTTCGCAGGCCGTTCGTACTTTGTAATCGTAGCAAATGGACGATGAAATTAATGAAACAATGTATGTTTGTGTATGATATGGATGGTAGCTATTCCGTATAAATTAGGTAGGTATCCTATAAATTCGTCGTACAAAACGAATTATGATAAAAATATGGTTAAAATAGGTAGTGTCGGAACTCGGATGTAATTTCGAATTTGAGAGAAGCCGATTCGGCGAATCAACAGCCAAACATCACGGACGAACGCCATTAGTATGGCTGAAGCTAACTATAATATTATAGCCTGTCTAAAGGTGCCAAAATCGAAGCTAAAAATTCGATCGGACATAGGCAAAAGTTCTTTATAGTACTTAGATATTATTCACCAGAGCTTGTGGGATGCTACATGCGCTATTACGGCCCGTAGAGTCGTTCTGATTTTACCTTTAACAGGACCTTTATTCCAAAGACATAAGGATCATTCTCAGAAACTCTGAGGTAAAATAATTGTGAACGGTGTGGTCGTGGAGTAGCCAGCGGCGGTGCCCGCGCGCCGCGCCGCCGATAGAGTCATTATCTTCATTATTTCACAGCGCCTCTCAAACTTTCAGGCTGGAATTTCAGTGCAATTAGATGAGGTTGGGGTGGAAACGAAAAAACATTATGTAAAAATTATACGTTATACATTCGAAATAGCAATAAATAGTTATACTAAGTTATGGGCAACATGCTAGTCATAAAGCGACTTATATCAAGTAAACCTTAAAAAATATTGCTTTTGTTTAATATTAATCACTATAAACTTGGTTTTATGAAAATGATTTAAAAGCGAAGTTTTTGAAAAAGAAATTTTTGAAAAATATAGTAAAGGTAGTTTCGGTGCTAGAATGTTATATTAAGGCGACACAAATCGCATGTGAAAAAATACAAAGCAAATGCGTAGAAACTTAGGGCGATAAAACAGAAACATAATATATTTTAATGGTCCTCCAAACTTTGAGAGGCACTTTCGTCGTCTGATTAACTCGTCGGGCGGCTCGGGCGCACGTAGACCGACCTGTAAATATAATATATTTTTCCCGACTAGCCTTTTACCTTTTTCCTTGCCCTTATACTTTTCTAAGAAGCCCTTTTTGACTGTGATTAAGGTAGACTACTGTTATGTACCTCAACTTTATTGTTTTTCCTGTTTAAAAGCCTCAAGCGTAAACTTTTTCACATCGCATTTTTCTTTTCAAAATGTTTTGTCTATTTATTTTTTCGATATGTATCAAGCTTTATACGTCTTCTATAATAAGCAGGCTTCTATAATTGGTATGATTGTCAATTATGATAGAAAAAGTTACCTTCTACTTATAGACAAAAATGAAAATGGAAATCTGTAATTTCTTTACATAACCTCTCCGTATTCTTGTGTAAAAAAACGCATTACTATGGATATCATATTATCATATTATTATACTAACTAGGTATGGACATGTCACCAAAGTCCACATAGAATTATACAGCCATTGACCTATAACTTGCCTCTTTCACTCATGCACGAATACAAGCATTATGCGATAGTGAATGAAAGAGTTAACAATAGGTGTGTGGCCACTTTTTACATGTTCGGCGACCCGGCTACAGCAATAATTCTTTACAAATAAAAAAAAATAATAATTAATTTAAGTACTTTGCATCTGAAAGGATTTCCAATTATGAATACTCTACGAATATCCGTCAGAGCAATTACAATACAATCATTTTCACAATGGCGTCGTGGGCGGAAGGCGACGACCGGATATTGTGTAGACTCATTTGACTTTTTATGTCTTCTTTGGAGATTTGAAAATAACGTTATTTTGAATTTATTGCTCTTATGTAAAATGTGTAAAGTTTGTAGCAAGCTCTGCGTTGGCGCATGGTAATGTATGTAGAGATGCGTATAATTCGTCTATGATCGCCCATACTAATCATTAATCGACGTCAATTACAAGCCAATAGACTTCGCAATCATAGTTATCGATCATGGCCCAACAAGTACCTCTATCCCTTACGGGTTAATTCAGACCGGAAGTGACGAGGCGAGGCGAGGCGCGACGAGGTATAAATTTGTATGGATTTGACAGATTTCAAATGCGTGAGACGTCTTGCTAAATTGTTAAATCTATACAAATTTATGCCGCGCCTCGCCTCGCCTCGTCGCGTTGCGGTCTGAATTGACCCTTATCCGTGTCTGTGTTCAGTTTCTTCTTAAAAATAAGCGTGTCTCCGTAAAGTATAATGTAGAGATAATGCTTGTCTCCATTAAGTATAGGTATAATAAAAGTTTAAGGCCGAGCCGGCCGGGCCGGTTGGCGCGAATGAAGTTGTTATACCCGATGACTCTCACCAGTTTTTGTTGGGTGCTAGGGCTGGTACATCGTGAAAAGCTGCCTTTAAAAAGCGTCAACATAATTAATAGGTAACAAATATATTACCGTCTCTTGTATCACTCAAAATTATTTCATGAAATAACAACAAAAATATGGCCGTCTCTTTTATATAATAAAGAATAAATACCAAAATTATTTCTTTGATCGCTATTAACCATTGAACTAGTATCTCATCTCCATAGGTGTAACTTTATGGAACGAAGTTGCGAGTAGTAGCTGTAGTGCCTAGTATTAATAAATGAAAACACTCACACACACATAATACATAACGCTACGAATGCTTTCCTGCAGAGGTAGAGAGAAAAATAAATAATTTTAATTTATTATTTTGTACTACATACAATCCTATCCATAATAATTTATATTATAAATGCGAAAGTGTGTCTTTCTGTCTGTCCGTCTGTTTGTCTGTTTGTTACCTCTCGTACGGACATACTTTGACTCCCGGAAAATGTCATAAGATATTATACTTTCATCCAGGAGAATGTACAGTTCCGGCGCGATAAACGAATTTTGGAGGAACGGAGTGCGGGCGTCATCTAGTTTACTATATTTCCTTACAAGACCTAAAACCGGATTAAATTTCAATTTTTTATTTAAAAATTTATTTTTTGACAGCCCTACAGCAGGTTCGATACAGCGATTTTCGATAATAGGTTTGTAAATAAAATGTCCTTTAATTACGGCCGACACGCTGCGCCCCACTCTATATATCACTTTAATTAAGATAACATCCAAATAGATACAGCCAGGGATCGAGTTAGATGAGCCTCAGCCACAGATTCTAATCCTGGGAGTGGAAAACATGTTGTAAGTCCCAGTTGAATCTTTGAGTACTTCGTCCACAGTAAAAACTACCCTATGTCCTATCCCAGGGATCAAAGTATCTGCTTACATAATATCATCACAATCAGTTCAGCGATTTCAGCTTGAATATGTAACAGATGCAATTTCTTTTAACGTAATGAAAGTATAAATATTCTATGAATTTCCCCTGGATATTTCCTGTGGTTTATAATGAAAATAATGAACAAGGAAATTTCATATATTAACTCTACAATAAACTTGACTTCCTTGTAATCTACCAGTAATAAAATGTGAAGCTTTTTTGCCTGCTTCGAGCAAATTAAATTGTTTAAATTATTATTTAGGATTCTTCTTATGTTTTTTCCTATCTATAATATCTTTATTGATAATATTACGCCTGTGAAGGTATTTGTAAGCTCTTTTACAGGTGCTACAGTCACCGTGTGTGCTTTAATGAACGAATGACGTAAGTACTCAAGTAATTTTTAATTGTAATTTTTAACTCCCTCAGTGATCAGGCTTATGGCAAAAACACAATTTAAATTGACAAAAATTATCTTCGAATTTCAATCTCTAACTCCATTCAATGCACATTAATTAAAATAAGAACGTAATCGCGATATAGTAGCAATATAAAAGATTTAAGTGCTACTAAACCAATTGTCGTAATATTGTCGTAATTTACAGTCACAATTTCATTTTCTCATAATTCAGTTATAATCCAGTCACAAATTCAGTCGCAATTTACTTCCAATGGATGCAGAAACAGCAGAATCGTGTCTTCATGTTAATCTACTGTAGAATAACAGCTATGCATAAGCAAGTACAACAGTATCTCTCCAACCTACCAAGTTCAATGCACGGTGACCATATATACTCTATCTACATAATTACACCTCTGCAATGACTCTTAATTGTTGGTTTGGTTATAAACTATTTCAGTTTATAACAAATCCAGCTATTAAGATACTGTTACTTAATGGCTTAATTTATCGTATTATATTTATCGTAAAGAGGAACGAACGTTTGTTGTACCTCTTGAAGCTTAAAAAATAATCGGCCAAGTGCGAGTCGGACTCGCGCACGAAAGGTTCCGTACTGGTATAGAGCGAAAGTAGACAAAAAATTGAGTTTGTTGTATGGGAGCCCTTAAATATTTATTTTATTTAAATTTTATTATTAATTATTAAAGTACAAATATAATTAAGGATTTTGTGTAAATTTCAAGAGCCTAGCTGTTACCATTATTGATTGCGAGCAAAAAATAGCAAAAAATAGCGTTTGTTGTATGGGAGCCCCCCTTAAATATTTAATTTCTTTTGTTTTTAGTATTTGTTGTTATAGTGGCAACAGATTTTATTTTTTATTTTTATTTTATTTTTATTCAGAAAACTAACAGCTTTTCAAAAAATTTCAATAAGATTACGATTATAGCAACATAAAGCCAATTAAAAGTTTTCACATATAAGTGACAAAAAGAAAAGTAAGCATTACTATTAAGCAACATGCACATTGCACAGTTGTAACTTAAACATGAGAGTACGCAAAATAAGCAACAACACTCAATACAGTCAATTAACAAAGAAAAAAGCAATAATATAGCTAAATCTAAATACAATGATCACTCACAAAACGCACTAATTACTTATTGTAAATACTCAGTACCATAAATGTAACATTTCTACTTTTCAGTTTTAAAATACTCATTTGATAAAAGTCTACAAATGTCGGATGTTTTTATTTTAGAGATGTCTTCGATATTTCTACCTGAGTAGAACATATTAAAACGTGCAGTAGCTCTACACACAAATGCATTACGGCGGTAAAACGTTTTACAGGGTGGGACATGAAATGGTAAATAATTACGAAAGTATCTACCGGGAACATTAAAATTAAATTTTGATAGTAAGTCGGGGGCATCAATGGAATTGTTAATGATCTTACATAAATAAACTAGATCCGAAATGTCTCTGCGATAACACAAGGGAAGGAAGTGAAATCTTTTACACCTTTCCTCATAGTTGGGAAGTTTAAGGTGGCACTTAAACTGAAGAAACCTTAGAAAGCGTTTTTGAATTGATTCAATTCTAATTTTATATATGTCATAGGCGGGATTCCAGACCTCGGTACCATATTCCAGGATGCTTCGTACATATGAACAGTATAGAATTTTGATGGCCTTAATAGATTTAAAATTGGCACTTGATCTGATAACAAATCCAAGTGCTTTAGAGGCTTTATTTACAATGTAATTTACGTGATCATCAAATATTAATTTAGAATCCACTATAATTCCGAGGTCCTTCATAGAATTTTTGATTGTTATTTCCTTGTTTTTAAGTTTATAAGTATAATTAATTATATTTGACTTACGGCTGAATGTCACCGCATAACACTTCGATACGTTGAGGTCTAGTTTATTCCTAATGCAATATTCACTGAACCTATCCAAGTCTTCTTGTAAAAGATGGCAATCAAGAGGTGAACTGACATTTTTCATAATTTTTTTGTCATCCGCATATAACAGAAACTTCGAATATCGAAAACACGTGTTGACATCATTAAGAAATATTGCGAATAACAAAGGTCCCAGAAGATATACACAATCTGTGAAAATTTCAGAAGTCTAGCTACAGCGGTTCTTGAGTTACAGCCTGGAGAGACACAGACAGACGGACAGACGGACAGACATCGAAGTCTTAGTAATAGGGTCCCGTTTTTAACCTTTGGGTACGGAACCCTAAAAACGAAGTTTGTTAAGGATATTTTTTGAGTCAAGAGAATTTATACATAAAGTAATATTTTTATAGTAATATTAAACAGTTCTACAGTTTCTCATATTTTATTATATGAATACGTACAAGCAACGTGTTTTTTGTTCCCAAATAGGGGGATTCCTACTGGGTCGAAATCCCAATTTTCCTTAAGCATAGTAAAACCTTGTAAAAATATGTAAGTAATTAATTAATATCAAAATAGAATTATAGCCACACAATGAAAGAAAAAAAACTTAAGTACAAAAATATATGAACATTATCTTCAATCAATAAATAATCACCTCCTTTGAAAGTCGGAAAAGAAAGAAAAGCAATTTGTAGCCATGACTCGCTCGCGTTGATGTCTTTATCAAGGCGCGTCATCGCGTGGCCGTAATGAATTAAATATTACGGATAATTGACAGACGGACCGACGTTTTGAGGGTTTTTATTATTATCTCGAAAGCCGCCATCGAGTTTTATGAGTGGAAAAAATATTCCATCTAAGTGTCGGTGTTATAAAAATGTGTCAATGGATCTTGAGATACATTTTTGATTTCTACGTTTTCTTGAATAAATTGGTTTTGAGCAATAAATTATAATTTATTTAACCAAGCCAACCAGAGTGATTATATGGTATTTAAATTAAACAATCTTTTAAAAATAATAAGTAAATTAAAAAATAAGTGTTATTTCGTCTGGTCGTGTTAAACCCGAGCTTAAGATTCATCTTGGTCGTGAAAGTGACTCCATATTGTGTATTGTGTACAGACCGCATAGTGCATAATTAGTTTTTAATTTTGAAAAAAATATATTTTAATCTACACTCTACAGGGTGTAAACTAAGTGATATAATACTAAAGGGATTGTATATTATGTCCGCTGTATAGAGGTCACTGTGAATGTAGCAGCTCCGAAAGGCTAACTTTTTTCACAGTTCTAAGGAAAAAATTATAACGTTGCGCGCTGGGGTGCTGGCGGATACAAATCACAAAAAATATTTGCTCTTTCAGCGCTGCTACTTTCACAGTGAGCTCTATATAGGGGACACATACACACCCTAAAGTATTATCGCTGATTTTTGTTACACCTTTGTATAACAGGGCTTGTCAACCTTTTTAACATGGGCTCACTGGTAAAGAACTTTTGCTTATTTAACCATGAACAACTGAATAATTATTTGGCTTTAAAAACACAATAATATGTACCTATACTCTTAAGTCACGATTTATATAGATAAGGATATAGTATGTTCGGTGAGCGTGAAAACGGCTGTCGGCCGTCAGGTAGCGGGTTCGACTCCGTGCTGATTGATCGAAGGGTTCTGTATGATCGATGGTACTTTTAGAAATATGCATGTGTATGAGATATCGTAGACATGATTAATAACTTAGAATTCTATACTATAATATATTTAAATGCGAAAGTGTGTTTGTTTGTCCGTCTGTCTTTCGGTCTGTCTGTCTGTCTATCTGTTAACTCTTCACACCCACTGCTTTAGCGATTTTGTTGTTTTGTGTAGAGATCCTTTGAGTCCAGGGAAAGGGAATAGGATACTTTTCATCCCAGAAAAATGTACGGTTCCCACGCGATACACGAATTTTGGCGCAACGGAGTCGCGGGCGTCATCACTCATCGTGTTCATAGTGCAATATAAACAATGTAAATACCGGAAAAAATCCTATCAGCAACACAATCAAATGGTGTGTAATTTCTTCAAAATCAGTCGGTTTGACTCTTGTTTAGGAATACCTAATAATATATATATTGATATTTTTTTTAACTATCCTGTCCCGTAAACGACTACGCATTTGAATAAGGACTTTAAAAAACTCCGTCTCTTTTATACATTTTTATTATACATGTACGTGAAAGCGAATTTATGTCGTGGCTTAAGCCTTACGATATACAATTTATTACGTTTATAAGTTGTATTCAACAGGAACTTTAAATAAAGCCTTCGAATTCAAAAATAAAATACGATGCGGCTTAGAAACCCTGTTAAGCTCGGACAAAAGTGAAAGAGATAGATATATAGATGGTCACGAGTGGGAAAGAGATGGGGAATGATCTTTCATGACACCTGCCTGCCAAATGAAGACATATCCCAGCTGTAAGGATCAACAGATGCATACAGACGGGCAAGTTTTTGTATGTATGTTAGGGATTTTAAGTTTTTTGTGGGGTAGAACGCAAATTGCACATGAGTTTAGCGAGGATTTAGATTTTAGATAGAGGAATTTTTGGTAGATTAAAACTATCAGTAAAAAATTACATGATAAAAAGTCTAGGTAAGCAGACTGTGGCATTTTTAAAATCTGGGAATATGGATTAAAATTTAAAACAAGCGATTGAGCTTCCATTATACAATTTTAAATAGTTTTAAGATTATTATGTTGATTTTATATTAAAAAATTGCTCTTTTTTATAGCGATAATAATATTATAGGTAAGACAAACTTTTACTGTATTTCAAGTTTAAAGGTCAAACTTTCACATTTAGAAGGATACCGTTTTAAGACTTGAAACAAAAAAAACAAGCGCATCACATTTCGAGGTAAAAAAATTAAAACAGTAGCTACTGTCAAGTGTCAACAGGTGAAAATTGCCTGCAATGTTAATAAGTAATAACAAATGAAAAGAAACTTTAACTGTGTGTTGTATGGTTTAATTTTGTTTAGCTGCTTGAATATTTACTTAAGCTGATGTTAGGTTTACTCGGCAAATATTTAGAATCATGTTATGGTTGAGATTACGTGTAGCGGCTTAATTTGCTTTAGTAATATCCCTTCCGTTTCAAACAGAGATTAGGTACTGAAACGGTAAAATGTGTGATAAAAGGTGCCATCATGATTATTATGACAAAATCTATCCTTCCGTGGTTACGACATTCTTGACATCGTAATGTAGAACAACTTAGGTTACTCTATGACAGCGGCTCTCAAACTTTATTGGTGGTGAAACTCCCAAAAATTATGTTTTATATTTGAATGAATTGTCTCCGCGCTGGTGTCTGTAAACATTTCTTAAAATAAATTATGTATCAGAGGTCACCTACAGGAGCTCCAGCCTCCGGCTCCGCGGAGCACACTTTGAGAATAGCTGCTCTACGCCTATAGTCATTAGTCTGTCAGTCTGTCTACTGTCACTGGAATGTAAGTAAACTAAAATGACTGTGCAATAAACTAGTTTCTAAGTCGTGGTTAACAGCTAGTATTATAAAATTATTATTATGTCGCGGTCGCGGTGTTCGTTAGTAAACTGCTCCGAAAAGACTGGGTCGATTTATATTAAATGTTATCTATCGGGTAGGTACAATAATCGACAAACATCTATTTCTGATAGGTACTTACTCGAAAGTCGAAACTTAGATAACGCGAAATAAAAGCGAGACCAATCATTTATCTAAGACTCGAAAGTCGAAATTACTTTAAATCCGAAATCCTAAGTGACTATCGAAATTCGTCTGAAATTTGGAGGTTGCCGCTTGCAAGTAGTTATCATTACAAAACCTAAAATGTCACTCCTCGTATTTAGTTCACTTTTCCTTTGGCGGTATAGGTAGGTACCTACTCATGAAAAAACTTTGATAAGTATACTTGAGAACGCCAATTGCCAAAAGAGTAGGTAGCTGACTTAGGCCCACTTGCGCCAATCTGGGTTAAAGTTAACTCTGAGTTAAACATCATGTCATATCTGTCACTCACCAAGTCAGTGATAGAGATGACATGATGTTTAACTCAGAGTTAACTTTGTAGCGTAGGTACTTATAAAATTTAGCTTATATCTCCTTCGCCTTTTCAGTTTTCCCTATCTGTCAGCTGTTTTTCAAATCAATTATTCAAATCGATCTTCTCTTCTAAATTTATTGTTCCCGTGCCCGGGCTACGGGACAACTTTAACCCAAATTGGCGCAAGTGGGCCTTAGCAAATTTAATGTTTTTTGCTATGTTATACATATAATATGTGCCAGGTCAGCTAGTATACCTACTATAATATTATGTATTACGATTTACGATAGTCGATAGCTCTAAATCATAGCTATCATCTATCTCCAAGTCGTGGAGTGTAATATCATATCATTGGAGAATTATAACGCTCGTGCGAACAAATCGTGGCAGATAATATAGCCCGCTAGCTCAGAGATTTTCAAACTTTTGACACCGAAATCCCGGATTATCAAATAAACTTTTGATTTTATGGAACCCCAATAGAAAGGAGAAAGATTGTAGGAAAGTTATATTATTTTATGTAGTTAAGAATGTTGTGTCAAAAATAACTGATGTAAAAAGTTATTAGTACCTACTAAGCCGCTTGTGTGGTACATGTTTGGCAAACAAATCAATTATAATTATTTAAATGTGTCTTTTAATGCTAGGACTCTACATTTCAAAAGCGTTGTGGTATTCAATACCTAGGTCTTACTTGAATGCCAAAAAGCTAGGTTCCTAGAAACGTCAGCTCGTTCTCAGAAGAGCTAAAATATATTTTCATGTCATGTGTTTTTTGTCCTTGTCATGTCATAGAGATTAGAACAGGAAGTCGAACGTGAGAAAAATACAAATTAAACCTCCATCTTGTTTCGATAATTGAGACGTCAATTTTTTCAACCGGCCCCGTCTGGAACTTATTATGCGCGACCGTATACTTTATTTCTTGTTATTGGAACATAAAACTAAAGAATTCCAAGCTGATAAAACACGGCATATAAATTGGGATTCAAATGGTAATAATTTTGAGAAAATAACACATAAATATTAGGAATATTTAGGTGTTGTAACGTGATATTTATTGAGGCAACAGTCAATGCTTAGGGTTCCGTACTCAAAGGGTAAAAACGGGACCCTATTACTAAGACTTCGATGTCTGTCCGTCCGTCCGTCTGTCCGTCTGTCTGTATGTCTCCAGGCTGTATCTCAAGAACCGCTATAGCTAGACTTCTGAAATTTTCACAGATTGTGTATATTTGTTGACGCTATAACAACAAATACTAAAAATAAAATAAAGTTTATATTTAAGGGGGCTCCCATACAAGAAACGTGATTTTTTTGGCCGTTTTTGCTCGTAATAAATAATGGTAACAGCTACGCACTTGAAATTTTCACAAATTCCTTAATTGTATTTGTACTTTAATAATTAATAATAAAATTAAAATAAAATAAATATTTAACATAAAATAAATTTTAAAAATATTAATTTAAATCCCATACAAAAAACACATTTTTTTGTCTACTTTCGCTCTATACCGGTACGGAACCCTTCGTGCGCGAGTCCGACTCGCACTTGGCCGATTTTTATTTATTGAATACGAAAGGAAATTAATTTATTGATTTTTTAATAGCAGCTAATAACAGCAAACTGCTATCTGCAACACTACGCTTAAATTTTGTGGCCATTAATTTTGCATTTGACTGTACATTTAAGTAGGTAGGTACTTAGGTACCTAGTGTGAACATTTAGGGCCTGTTTCACCACTTCCTGATAAAGTGCCGAATAGGCTATTCACAACTTTTTTGACAGATTCTCCATACTCGATCTGACAAGTTAATTGGTGGATAGCCTATTCGGCACTTATCAGGAAGTGGTAAAACACTGAAACAGGCCCTTAAAGTCCAAAGGAAATCTTTATAGCTTAGGCCTTAGGATAAATGATTGGAGCGCGAGAGCAATCATTTGTCTAAGCTAGTAAATTAACAATCACATTTTGATTACATCTTTTTTAATTATTATTAAATAAGGGGGCAAACGAGCAAACGGGTCACCTGATGGTAAGCAACGTCGCCCATGGACACTCGCAACATCCGAAGAGCTGCAGGTGCGTTGCCGGCCTTTTAAGAGGGAATACGCTCTTTTCTTGAAGGTTTGCAGGTCGAAATAAAATTTTAAAGAATTTAAACCTAGAGAGAACTTTTTATTACATAAATAAAATAAAAGTAATAAAATTCGTTTTATTTCTTAATTTCCGTGAACTAATCTGAATAAAAAACCGGTAAACAATATTGTCCACATAACACCTTAAGCAGGTAGTCCGACCGAAGCCGAGACATAAATCTTCTGTTCCCTAACAAAAAAAAACCTTTGGGGCGGCAAAAAAAAAGAAAAAAAGTCTACACATTGAGATGTCAATCAGTACGATAATTCTTAAACGTGCTCTTTTGTCAACTAATAGTAAGTGCGTTTCTAAAGATGTGTTGCGCTTTTGTAACTCAAATAATTGTACTTTGACAAATGGCCTAGAAATGCTACTTTATTTATTTTGTTCTTGATTCAGGCATGTAATGAAACCATTATCGCTGTAAGGTTTTTATTCAATTAAGTAGAGCTTTTGTAGTTTCCGTGACTGTGCTGCCCTTTGCCAGAAATAAGAAGTAAGTGTATTATTAATTTATTAGTTATTACTTATTATTTACTTATTACCTTCTGGCAAAGGGCAGCACTATCATTAATAACTGTATAATTAAGCAAACAACAGACAGACAAAATTAATTTTTGCTCCACGAAAAATTATGAATCATGAACTTTCTGAACTACTTGGAACCAGCAGACTTTAGAAATTAATTATGAATGGATTCCAGATCGTATAACATAAAATATATTGACTTTAATACAATAAAAGGTTGAAACCATCTGGCAACTGCTGATTTAGTCAGGAAGCCACATTTTTGCCGATTTAGTACACTAATTAGGATCCTAGTGTGAAATGTTATTCCACTTCACTTAGATTTCTAAATTTAAGTGTAATGGAATAACTACTTTATCATGTACAAGTATAGGAAAGTGATGCAACATCCAAAAACGTGCTATTTTGTGTTCCCTCCAAAACTCAATCGAAAGTTTCAGTAAAGCGTCTACCACTGTACTGAATCAACGTGGAATCAACCGACTTGACACTTTGACTTTGACTTGGACCTGACGAAATAGAAAAACGATGCCGAAAATTATAGGTGAACATGACTAATGATTGGACAGTAATAGTCATTGGACTGAGCACAAACATTAATTATAAAGCCTGACCAGAAATATAAAAAACCTGCGCTGAGGGCGCTAAATGAACTATGAATATGGCAACAAATAGTACAGTCATACACTTACGAATTGGCTAGTGTACAATTTTTAGCTGGTGTTCAATTTAATAATTTAGACATAATATTTTAATATAAAATATTGCAGAAATAATTTGGCAAAAGCATGGCATTTATGTATAGTTTTAAAATATCACGAAATAAACTCCCTTAATAGTAAAACTAATAGGCACTAGGCAGTTTAAAAAATACAACTTTATACTTTCATTATTAGCTTTTATTCAATTATATTCAAGTTAAAAACAGGTAGTTTTTAAAGCAACATTAATAAATCTGGGGGCACGGGAGTGCCCCCGCCAAAGATGAGTATCGTGTTTTTGTGCTTTGTCCAATGACTGGTACTGTCCAATCTACTAGTCATTTACCCTAATACAAGAATATTGTTTTCCCGCCATTACTTGACACTGGCCATGGTTTTATAGCCGAAGTGCCGTTTAAGAAAAAAAAAGACAGCCGTCAGCCGACATGACAGCTAATTTACAAATCCAATTTATTGGCAAATGGCAGAAGTGGTGACATATTTTCAATATTGCATTATTTCTGAGGTAAAATAACAATCAACCGTGTATGTGTGTTATGGTGTTTAATATCGTTGTGCATAAACCAAACATAACCGAGGGTATTATATAATTCACTTGTGAAAGTTAGAATGACATTTTCGATGTAGGTTGTTGACTACTTTTACTTTGTTTTGTTTAATGATTTAAGGTTTAATTAATTCATGGACAGCATTAAATATACATGCTGTCGGATTCCTACTACGGCAAAGAATGAGTATCATTCCGGTCGGTAGTATTCTATGTAAATTTACCTTATTTAGTTACCTACACAGAGTTCTGCTGTTCTGCTAGGGTCAATGTCAAATTTTATATTGGAATATTGTATAGTGTCTTATCCCTAGTAAATGGCCCAAAACGTTGCCAATTTTTTCAATTCGAGAGCAAGGCAACCACCTTTACCTTGCTTCTATAACACATTCCAACGTAAACATAACTGTTGATATGTCAATGTTTTTTTAGGTCATAAATGTAAAATGTCAACAGACTGAATGAGAAGGTGAACAGTTTAAAAAGAATTATACAAAACGAGATAATTGCTCCAACACCAAGATGAGTAATGCAGCTGCACCGCAGGCTATGAATAACCTGCCTCCAGGTGTAAACCCAGACAACAACTTGCTACCCGGAGGTCCAATAATACCCAATCAGGCGGGGAACCGCGCTAGAAATAATAATCAGAACCCTCTGTTCAATGTAAGGGAGAGGCTTTTTCATGCATTGTTCTTCAAATTTGCAATAGCATATGCCAGGACATTTCCGAGACCTGTGAGGAGATTTTTTGAGTTCCTGGTGTTATTGAAAGCCTTGGTAGCATTCTTTGTGCTGGCATACATCCACATAGCATTCTCAAGATCCCCCACTACATGCCTAAATCATGTCAAAGACTCCTGGCCAAGAGATGGCATATTGAGAGTTGAGATTTTAAGGAACCCGAGCCAAGATTACACCATAGAGCAAAGCTATGCTAAAGAAAGGAAATTAAAGAAGGAAAAAGAAGAAATAAACCCATATGTAACGTGAGTAACATTTTCTATTTATGAAGTCTAATATTTAAGAATTTAAGACTACATTATAATTCTTCGATCACAGATTCTTGGAAGTCTATTGTTCTCGCAGCCTTATGTGGCCGCTTGGGAGTTGATGAGTTGAGCTTGTTTGATGTAGCATATGTTGATGATGAACCTTTATTATTTGGATGGGTATTATCTGAACGCTTCACATGACATAATATTATCTCAACCAATTTTTAGGTCCATTGACAACTCTATGAGTGAATTTCTTTAATTATTTAGTTTGCTAATTGTTATGGTTTAGATATTATTGGATGAGCTGAGAATTACAGTTTATAAATAGGCAATAACATTGCTTAAATTTGTTGTGTAATTTCACCTGTCATTATGAACAAATTAAGTTGAGAAACTTTTTCACTGATGAATTATGTAAAAAAATATTCAATATTTGTTGACTTGTTGACGGAGATCTCCATTACTAAGTTAATCTTATTAAAAGGTTTATTTGGATGTTACTCATTGTAATAACAGTGTGGATTATATTTTGTTTATATGTATTACCAATGAATAATGAATAACAGTCACTATAACCAATACTGACAAATGCCTTGAAATCTATTGTACACATCTAAACACATCTAAAGAAAAACTTAAAGAGACTTTTGTTTATTTAACAACTCATTACTATAAAGAGGTTTGTTCTATCAATGATTTACCTGAAATATCTGCATTTGTTGAAAAAATAAAATTTAAATCCATGATACAATGTTGGAGGTCTATCCAATGATTATATATCAGCATTGAGAATTATTTTAATTGTTGATCATATAATTGAAGATGTGAGTGGAAGAATCGAATAAGTAACATTTCGTAACATACGGACAATAACTCATTTTTTCCCTAATTATTTCAATAAAACTTGTAACTTATCTACTTCATAACCTAGCTAATATATCTGGCTACACATACAATCCATAGTTTTTCTATTTCAAATAACTTTTCCGGCCCTAACGCCTCCATTTAAGCAAAAAAACGGGAAGTTTTTTTCATGTTACTTACTTTATTCTTCTACTCACGTCTTGAATTATGATCAACAATTAAAATAATTCTCAATGATAATTATTTAAATACAACTATAATAAAAACATTTATGTATTTACTGTTTATTTTTAACCGACTTCAAAAAAATTGGTCAAATTGATAAATTTGACACATCATGTATTGTATGTAATTTTTCTAGAACTGTCCAGTTTTTGAATTAAATGATTATACACACTTATTCCACTTTATTAAAGTGGAATAAGTGCAAGGAAAGTGTATAATCATTTAATTCAACATGAATTTCCACCAAGAAGTGACAGTACATTCAATATCATGTCCAGTTTTTGTATATGTTAGTTTATATCAGCGTCTGAACAAATGTGCCAAATTTCAAAAGTGTATGTACATGTACATGTATGTTTTTATGTTTGTGTTCTCATATCTCCGGAACTACAAGTCCGATTTCAGTAATTCTTTTTTTTGTTGTATGTACTAGGTGTTGTTCAACTTAGGGAATAGTGCAAGTTTCATCAAAATCGGTTTAGTAGGTTTGGAGATAGCGAGATTTAATTCTCAATTACGTACAATTTTGAAGTCAGTTTTATCTTTTTACAATACAGTAATTATATTAATAAAGTTTTATACTATTGTTATTATTAAAGCTCACTGTCTGATTAAATATAACTTATTTGTTTAAAATCGGTATTTTCTTAGTTGACTGCGTAAGAGTAAGGCCACATGCTTGAGTGTGTTGCAACATTTTTTCGCCACAGCTGCATTAAGACTATGTAGATGAGAGAACATTGAACAAGTCACTGACAATTATACAATTAATCATGCTGGCACATTTTTTCTGTTCACATGTTTTATGACTCTAGTGAATAGATAAGAAATAAACTCATAAGTAAACAAGAAGTTGAATATATTGACACAAATATTGTTATTGTTGTTATTGTTTACAATATTAATTTTATTGTACCCTCTGAGACTAAACAAAACTTAATAATTCTCAATCATTTTGTCCAAGTGATATTTGTAGGTATTTAGGTGCTTCAATTTTTAAATAATATTAATTGTTCTACACTTTCCCTGCCCTGTGGTCAACTCTGTCTGTCATAATATTTTATCCCAATCAGGCCAGTTGCTTCAAGACAGAGCCCATTTGACCCAAACACACAATTTTTTTCTTTATATTACAGTATAGTAGTACTTATAGTATAATAAAACATAGTAGGCTTTTACTAAATAAACCATTTTAATCATTCCAGGATTGTCAACATAGAATCATCGACCAGCGAGGATACAGAGAGCAATGAATATCTCCGAGACGGTACAGACTATGGCAATGTCACTCGAGTTCACGATGAGAGTGCTCCTGAGGAGAATCTAATACAGGTTATAGACCTGGAGACTGGTGAGATATCATACGAGAGTAGACCGGAGCCAGCTCTGGAGCAGCTGGAGGCTAGCATGAATCAGAGCATATCGCAGGATGATGATCCACCGTACCGAGTGTGGGTTATGGGCTTGGTGGAAGACAATGAAGAGGATATTGTTATTGACGTGAGTATTATATTTACCACGAGATGATGCCCTCTCCGTTGTGCCATTCGTTTATCAACTTATCGTGCTGAACCGTACATTCTTCCGGGAGAAAAAGTATTTTATGTCCTTTCCCGGAACTCTAAAGTATTTCAATATCCAATAAAATTGGTTGAGCGGTGTGGGCGTGAAGAGGCAACAGATATACACTTATTAATATGGATGTTATGGTAAAAATTGGTTCTATATTATAGAATAAGAATAAGAAAGGTTTATTTTGTGCATCATACAACACAATATTTACACAATAGGAAATAAAACGAGGACATAAAACAATGAAATTAATGCATTATGTTGTGTGATGCCAATAATCGGCCAAGTGCGAGTCGGAATCGCGCACGAAGGGTTCCGTACCATTATAGAGCAAAATTAGGCCATAAATAATTGTGTTTTTTGAATGGGAGCCCCCCTTATTTTTTATTTTATTTTAATATTATTAATAAATATTAAAGTACACATATAACTAAGGATTTTGTGAAAAATTCAAGTACCTACCTGTTGCCATTTTTGATATAGAGCAAAAAAGGCCAAAAAAATCACGTTTGTTGTATGGGAGCCCCCCTTAAATATTTATTTTATTTTATTTTTAGTATTTGTTGTCATAGCGGCAACAGATAATTAATAATTATACATAACCTGTGAAATTATTACCGTTCTTGAGTTACAGCCTGGAGATAGCAAAAAAGGCCAAAAAAATCACGTTTGTTGTATGGGAGCCCCCCATAAATATTCATTTTATTTTATTTTTAGTATTTGTTGTTATAGCGGCAATATACATAATCTGTGAAAATATCAAATCTCTAGCTATTACCGTTCTTGAGTTACAGCCTGGAGACAGACAGACAGACAGACGGGCAGACAATGAAGTCTTAGTAAAAGGGTTCCGTTTTTACCCTTTGGGTACGGAACCCTAAAAATATCTCTTGCTCCTATCTGTAATCAGTTAATCACTAATCATTATATTTGACTCTGTACTCTTAAAGTTAAACTGCCATAACCAATTTTGATGAAATTTGGTATAAGGAGACTGTTGGTCTCGGGAAAGGACATATTAGGTTAATTCAATGTTTCGGTTGTCTAGCGATAAACCAGTTGGTCATGTCATAGCAACAAAGCTGCGGGCAACAGTTAGGCCCGTATAAATAGTCAGTACTCAAGATGCGACCCGGTCTCAAGACGCGGTTCGGCTCTGTGATTGGTCCAAATTTTGACAGCCATCCAATCACAGAGCCTAAACCGTGTCTTGAGACCGAGATGCATCTTGAGTACTGACTATTTATACCGGCCTATGTGTCTCATAATAATTATGTATGTGGTAAAAATGCCCTGGCTCTTGCAAAGATCAGAACCTAAAATCCAACCAAGATTCAAGGTTGTTTTGGACAGAACTTCACGCAAGTTATTTTAAAATACTTAACTTGTCTGTTAAATTTTATTTTTGTTTATTTTAAATATTTTGTCGACTGTAAAACTTGATTTTTGATGTAGAAACCAGTAAAATACATGATGTAAATGTTTTGCCTGCATTTGTTTTTACTTATATTATATATACCTACTATGTTAAGTAATATGTCTATTCTATGTTATAAGGAAATAAGATAATTATTATTATAAGGAAAATTTCTTGAATTGGAAAAGCTCTATACTAAGTGCCAGGTCGATTGAGAATATCGGACATTGACCCTTGAAACGGACCGTGAGTCGAAAGGTGTAACTTAGAAATTAATTATTTAATGTTAAAAATATTTGAATCCAAACATTTACCCTTGAAACTACTCGAGAGTCGAAAAGTGTATAATCATATTTATTTTAGTCATACCATAATTTGAACCTATAGCCTGTAAGTTTGTAACCCCTGTAAAAGGTCAATGTCCGTTATTCTCAATCGATCTGGCACATAGTATAGATGTCATAAGACGTATAAGGTACACTACAGTTAAGGAAAAGCGCTCTTTTTACCACGGAAAATGTACACTCCCGTGCTATGCTTAGGCACTGCTATGTTGCTTTAGGCACTGTATAGTGATTGATTAGTGACATTTAGTAAAATATTAATTTTTTGATTTCACGTATTTTTACGTTTCAGGAATCACTTGAGGAAGCTTATAATGACACTTCTAAAGGTGAGTTAAATATAATAAGTATCTAAGTTATTTGTAATTTAACAGATGCACTTAAAAGACATTAATGATTACTAAACTTTATTTTAAGGAACAGATGACAGAAAATGTATGGAGTTTGTGTTAAAATCTTAATTAAAATATAAAACGTTGGTAGGTAAACTAGCCCAACATCGTGTGTAAACTATACTAGTTCGACAATTTTATAAACAAAACTTACACATAATTTGTCGCCTAATTTTGAACACTTGACAAAAAATTACATACTTATTTAAAATAGTCGGATTGTAATGTTAATAACAGTACGAAAGCCCATACTTGTAATTTCAGTAATCTTATTATTAACGTGTTATAGTTTTGTACTGGCGATGTGCGTCAATCGATACTTAAATAATTAACATAATATGTTACAGACACTATATTGTCAGAACAATTACTGAATGTTAATAATGTTGTAATACTATGAATTGTATAACGTAATAATTGCTACTTATCATAATAATTAACTTGCTATTCGGAATAAACGTGGAAGTAATTTAAAATATCTGGAATCTGGAAGATATATACCTATATGTGACTAGTGTTCAAAATATGCTAGCTTAATTATCCTAATTATGTATAGAGTATAGACTATACCTATAGATTATCTCATAAAAATCGCGAAAATTAATAGCATTAACTTTATAAGCATTATTTTGTTTTAATGCACGTCATGTGTTTTAAATAAATAAATAAACGTTTATTTAACAAAAACTTAAACATTACACAAAGTACTTTACATTTACCATAAAAAGAAAACAATTAATAAAGTACAATACATAATTACTATACTAATCTTAATAATAAAATAATCTAATGTAACAAGACGTAATAACATAATAATATAATGTAATTTATATTTGCATAATATACATATTATATTATATAGTTTTATGTGTATAATTTAAATAAAACAATAATTATAATATGTAATATCATCGAAACTGGTGGCAGGGCCTCCGTAAGGGCTACTGGCGCCTGTGTGCAAAAAAAAGGATTTTGGCGCTCCTTTAGGCAAATTTTTTGGGTCCTTGCCCCTTGGTTTTGGCGCCCCTAAAGATGATGATTTGGCGCCCCTAGAGGATGGCGCCCGTGTGCATTGCACACATTGCACATAATATGGTAGCGGGGGCCCTGACTGGTGGTGGCACCCGTGCCGCACCATGCACCGCGCTCGTATTATAGTGTGGAACGCTCGCACCGAGACATATAACGCTCTCTCCGCCTATCCCTATACCTACCACCTTAGGGCCGGGTACACATAAACACAACACGACGTCGTGTCGCACCACGAAGCGGCGTCGTGGGAATCTCCGACGAGCATCGTAAAAAATCCTTTTCATTCAAAGGTGATCGCACATTTATCAGTACGCACACGTCGAACGCGCCGGATTTTAGAATTCGTTGTATGAAAAATCTCGCACATGATACGTCCGCACCGTACGCGCCGCATTTAGTTGTGTGAACTATGCGGTGCGTATACGGCGCGTGCGGCGCGTACGGTGCTGACAAATGTGCGATCAGCTTATGAGTTATGACCTCTTTCGAGCATATTTAAAGACACAATATGGTTGGTTACTCTTCCTCACTTTTACCCCCACAACTTTTAATCGGCTCAACCGTAAAAGCTTTATAAAAAAAACGCTGTATCCGTTCGGCAGCTATGATGCCACAGACAGACACATCAAACTTGCAACACCCTCGTCAACCCTTTTTTTGGGTCAGCGGTTAAAAATGAACACAACTAAAAATAAGGAAATACAAAGTGTTTTTTGTTTGAATCAATTATAAATATAGCACGTGCATAAATGCTTGCATTTAATATGCATTTATTCCGATACCACTTGCGTAGTAGTCATTGTTTCATTCGTACCTCTATTTATATTATGTATAACATAAAAATAGCGGCATATGAAAAAGTAGGTCAACTCACTGTCGGTGACTCTTTCTCTCTTCTCACTTTTTGTCAATTTCTCAAGGCGCCTGAATGTTTAATTATTATAATAATTATTATAAAAAATCTTAAAATGTTTCTCACGTTATACCTATAGTAAAAAACTCGAAACTGTGCAGTTTCCCAGGGATAATACACTATAATATAATCTAAATCGTTTTTCCCCAATACCACCTACATATACAATTTTATAGAAATACTTGCAGTTGTTGCAAAAGAAAGCGATACATAAAGTATAGTATAGTTTCCTTTATAGTTTATAGTGAAGAGATTCCCGTGCAAATCCCATTCCAAGACACAATTAAAAACCGTTTCTTCTCAATTCCAGACGAGGACTACATACTAGAGTATTCTCTCGAGTACGGCTTCTTAAGACTGTCGCCAAGCGCGCGCCTCCGTCTCAAGATACCCGTGAAGATTGTGACCTTGGACCCACAGAAGGACCAGTGTTTCGGAGACGCGTTCTCCCGATTCGTGCTTGACGAGTTCTTGGGCTACGATGATCTGCTCATGGCGTCGATAAAGAGCTTGGCGGAGCAGGAGAATAATAAGGGATATTTGAGGTTAGTATGGACAATAGACTAAAATACATTAGGGTCAATTTATACTAGCGCAGAGTCGATGCAAATTATCGAAACTGAACATACAGCATGACTGGTGAGACATTACCGATACTTATGGAGAGTACTCGGTAGTCGATTCTCATTATAATTATGTAATAAAATTAGGTACTTAATTTTTGACCAAACGCGCGACTTCCCGCGCTTATAAAATCTCAGAAGTAATGTGTGTGTTACGCTCTGGAGTTAAGGTTGAATTTGCTATGTTCAGTTTTGGTAATTCGCTTCGATGCGCTTCGACTTTGCGCTATCCGCTAGTATAAAATATTGACCCTTAAAGGATTGTCAATAAAATCATGTGGATACAGACGGGCACGTGATCCCGATCTACCAATAGCAAATCGTATGAATACTGATCTAATAGGGACTATAACGCATGCTATAAAAGAAAAACTGAAAACTGCAAACCAAACGCGCAGTCGGATTGCAGTTCAGTTGCAGTTGGCGTGCAGTCGTGTGAACCCGTTTGGTTTGCAGTTCTATTGCAGTCGTGTCAATTGCATTCAAACTGCACTTGAACTGCAAAAACAAACAGTTGAAATGCGGTCCGTCTGTACAGACCCTTATGACTCCCACACAAAAGTGCGAATTCGCATCGCATCGCAAATATCTGCGACAAAATTCATTATGAAAATGACACTACGAAGCGATGCAATTCGCGAATGAGAATTTGCAATTTTGTGTTTATAGTTGTTCGTTACCTATACACGATTATGTATGTTTGTTTCAGGAATGTGATAACTTACCTATACCTGATTTTGTGTATTATATTTTTCAGAAACGTAATAACGGGCGAGCACTACCGCTTCGTGTCGATGCTGACGGCGCGCAGCTCCTATATCGCCGCATTCTTCATTATGCTCATATTTGTAAGTGTTTAAACCATTTTACTGTACAACATAGCCTCATATTAATAAAAAAATATGTGTGGCACTCGGAGACTGCCGTGGTAAAGCTATTGAATACCAAATTTTATACTCTTATGCAATTAAAATACGCATACGTCTAGTCGCACACACACAAACACTGTGGCGAAGTCTGGTAACGGCTCAGATTGGCACAGCGGTCGGAGTGGGAGTTGTTAGGTTTTTTCGTTACGGAATTTCTTGATTCAGTCGCCGCGCTCAAATCCCGCGATAGAAGCTATGCAATAGCTTAATATTTAAACCGCAAGTAACTACATTCACTTGAAAGACAAAGACAGCATAAATACTTTACATGACATTAGTAAGGTCATATTATTATCTTAGAACAAACTGTATCGACGGTGAAATTAAAAAAGTTACCAAGCGCCATATCGCTTTTTTTTACAACGGAGCCGTTTAAAGATATTGTTGTAGGTCTAGAGGCCCGCTTAGACTAATCGATAGAGTAAAATTAGCTGATTCCGAATTTATACCACCGTCGATATTCTGCACGCGAGGCTCAGAAGCGGGTGAGTTCTGTCCTACACTAGACAAAACAATCCCTACGCTCATCAGGAAATTAGTAGCACTAACCATCACATTGCCCAAAACATGAAGGGAACCCTTCATGTTTTGTTTTCGTGATTCAAATAGGTGCCAATAACCGAATAACTGCCAACGATTAGATACTTTGCCTCATTGGAGAAAGTTATTTTCATATTGTTTTTTAACTTAAAAATTGCATTGTCATTTTGATGCAATTGGCCTGTACTACCTTAAAGGCTGTCACAGACTTAGCTATAATATATATTAATATACCGTACTAAACACACTGAGACCAGAAATATATATTATAGCTGAGTGTGTGGTCACGCGAAAATTGTATAGAAAATATATATTAATATGCCTAGCTATAAACATATTAATATATATTATAGCTAAGTCTGTGACGGCCTTGATGCATACAGTGTACTTTATCAAAAAAAAAACCTTCAATTAAAATTAATTGCGCATTCATACGTTTTAGTCTCAAAATACCTAAGTTCAAAGTGTTTTTCCTCAAACGAGTTTTTATAATAATTTAAGTCATGCTTCTCTTAGTAGTTATTGCTAGGGTAAATATTTAAATAAGCTTTTAATCCGTTGATCGTAGAGTTCTTAGGGTTGCCATTCGAAAAAAATTTACTGATCTGTACATTTTGTTTAGTTAAACTATCCTCTTTCCTTTCCCAGGACTTAAGCTACATATTGTTTTACTCATATTTCAATAGATGATGCTTTAGAATGTTTGTAACCTGCGCCATCTAGTGGTAAATAGCAGTATTTGTTATACAAATGGCGCGTTCGGTCACGGTCTTTTCTTTTAGTATTGCCACTCGTCAAAAGATGGCGTTATATTTAAGTTACAAGATTTATTTTACATCATAATATTTTAATGTCGGTTTTAGGAACCGAAAACTAAACAATGAGGTTTTTATATTTTCAGATTTTATTTTTCCTTACTTAATATAGTTTAAAATATAGAATTAATACGAATAAATAAAATGGCGTTTGGGTAGAGTCCCAATTGTTATTACTGTATTAACGTTTATATATATATTAGCTGTCCCGGTGAACTTCGTGTCACTTTAAAACCTTCCCTGGACTTCTACGAATATTTAAAGACTAAAATCAGCCCAATCCGTTCAGCCGTTTTCGAGTTTTAGCGCGACTAACACATTTGAAAATCCATTTTTATATATAAGATATAACGGCAAGACATCTTAATTCTTAGGATACAAATCTACCGACTATAATGATTTTTTTAACATCCATACTAAACTTTAGTGAGCCCAAAATCTCGCTATAGAGGGTCTCTCAGATGCGTAGTAATAAAGGGAGCATAAAAGAATTATATCTGTAAAGGAAGCCGCGTAAAATATGACGTTTAGTTATATCGCACCTCGTAACATCAGTTATTGCTTCGCATCCATGTGTTATATTCAATAGACTCCATGCTTATAGACTAGCGACCTGCCCTGGCTTTACACAGGTAATTTCATACTAAAATAAAAGAAATACATATATACTGAGTGCACTTACCTCCAAATTGTTCAGTTTTTTTATGTTTTATGAAAATCTTGAGTTGAGACCTACGAATAATAAAAACTAAGAAAACTTACTCCCATACCTACTTCAACCGTTTTGAACGTGGTTCCTTTTCACACACTAAAATACTACGAAACACTATAAACACTCTAAGAACAACGAACCTTTGGCATGTATGTCGTATTTTTGTCATTTGTGTACACCTATGAAACATACGTCAATCGATAGAGAAGATGTTTACAAACAATAAATACTCTAGTTTGACAAAATATCGTAAACGATATAGGTACTTTCCGTGTTATTGCAGTTTGAAAATTAAAATAAATAACATTTTAGATGTACGACCAGAAATATTTAAAAAAGTATATCACTTACGAAATTTTGTCACAGAGTATTTGTTGTTTGTAATTATTTTCTCTGTCGATTGGCGTATGTTTCATAGGTGTAAACGAAAATATGCCATTTTACGCACTTGCCCGCTCACCTCTCACCGCTCAACAAAAAAACTACAATGAATATCGATTTCGGAGTTTTACTCTAATGTTTATAATTTATATAATGTTTATAATTTATATTTTGAAAGAAAAATGCGGTGAAAAAAAATAGAGGTTTTTATCACACTGTGCAAGGCAATAAAGCATATTTTTTCATATTTTCCTCTCTCTAACACGGCATATGTAGGCGTAATGGATCAATTAATAGTTAAAGCGGGGCGCGGTCCCGCCACTAAAATCACCACTCTTTCCCCCCCAAAGTTACAGTTATGGCCCTTTTACAGACCTTTCACACTTTACGACGGTACAATACTGAGCGCAACTCCTTGAAGGTTTCACCGATATTGGGTATTTGTTTTTCGATTGAATTAATGCGGGGTTGCTTATAGGATTTCAGTGAACCTATTGATAAGTAGTCAGTAGATATTTTAAACAACTTCGTTACGTCAAAATTGATCTTTCTGAAGCTCAACCGTACATTTTTTCGTGACAAAAACTATTTTATTCCGTTTCCCGGGACTCGAAGTGTCTCTATTAAGTTCATGTACCAAATTTCAGCGGAGTACATAATATTATGAAGGTAGACGTGAAGGCGGCAGACACACTTTCCCATTAAAATATTCGTACGGATATTGAATATTTGAGAAAAATAATGTTTCATCCTATTTTTGTCAATGATTTATTTTCTTAAATGATTATGGGAAAGACATAATATGGTAAAAATATGTAATCTAACAAAACGACTTGAAAAAGATTCCATGAAAATAGTTAAAAGATTCCAATGGCAGGCCGTCAGATTCCTAAAAATAGTGAAATGCAATTCTGGAACCCGAAATTCCACCGGACTAATCTCATATTTGTCTGTCGCGGCAATTGTATTAATCAACTGTCTGGCCGCCGTGCGCTGTCGTGCGCTTCACGTCAAAGCGCATTTATTGCTGGATTCCAATGATGCAAATTTTTTGACCACCAGTACAATTTTATTTGTGGGGATTGTCATCATACCTCAGCTGTACCTATGCTTTGTGTATTCATAGGTAGTGTATATTTGTATTAATATACACTATTACATAATAAACTTAACACTTTCACAGTCCACGGTATCCAAACGGATACGAAAACGTGTTTACCGTCGAATCCATGCATCCAAAAGAATGCATTGGCACTAAAAAAAAGCATAGAAAAATAAGAAACATACAAAAATTAATTAATAAAATAATAATCCTTATAATCTATTATAAATAAATGCTTTACAATGAATATTGGAGTGGACTCGAGGGACTAGATTTTGTTTTTGTATGGTGGACTGTGAAAGTGCTAATAGAGCAGAGATGAGAAGAGAAGTTGAGAGCGCCAAGTGTGCTGGTAAAATTGTATGTAAAGGATAAACATCTTATTATTCGTTTTCTTCTTCAATGTTTTACATAAGGTGTACTCTCAGGTGTACTAGACAATCGGCACAGAATTTTATAAAGGCTGATTATGCTTTACTTAAAAAACTTTAAAAAAGAAAAGTTGTATGAAAATATCTGGCACTAGAGACCACACTGACTTCACTTTGTCAGCTGCTGTTTTACCTCACAGCTGATACGTAACTTTAGCGAAATATTTCGTAGTATTATTGTGTTTATATCCTTTGTTCCCAAGATAATAAATAATGCATATAAGGAAGGTTGGGGCTGGTAAGTAACAAAATTAAATGGACCCATTACCGAGGTGCGCTTTAGGGTGAGTCCACATTGCTGTAAAACGTTGCGGTGCGTTGCGTCGTCGGAACAGTATAACGCATTGTGTGCCTTCCGCAAAACATGTGATTTGTAATGTATATGTGGCCTATTTGCGTTCATAAGAACGAGAAAAGAATTTATGAGTAAGCTATGTAGCTTACAAAAAGCACAGTTTTTGCGATGATGCATGTCAATTTTGCATATAAACGACGGTATAGACTATAGCGCAAAGCGTCATTTATTTTACTTTTATTCCCGCTTCATTTTCTGTCCTTCGTTTCGTCAAAACAGCGCATACTTTCACAGTATTTTTTTAAAGGGACACATCACACATAAACTTTGTTTTCTTACAACAACTTTACTAAAACAATGGAGAGCCACCGCTGCGCAACGCACCGCAACGCAACGGAGCGATGTGGCTTCGCGTCTTACATTTCACGCATATAAAACCCAAATTCACTTACTTTGTATTCATTTTTAAGGAGCACCCTTGTTTGTTTTGGGTTTTTTTATAAGCGGCAAAATGTAACACTTATTTTGATACTAGTACCTACTATTAATATATGTATATATTCCGTGCTAGTACCCCAATTTTACTATTTCAAGCCTATAATAATTATATTATACAGGTAGTAGTTACGTTACGTACGTTTTCTACTTAAAAATCAAATATTAGATAGCACAATGTCTTAACTTTTATCACACAATAAAAAAAAAAATTGCAAATGCCAATGGTATTCCTTTTTCAAATCCCGCCGCCATTTTATGCGACCGCAGAGTATCGCAGTTCAGGTAGGGTGTCCCACTATCAATCTCTTGGCCACATCATTTGGCTCGCCGGGGTTTTCATTAGCGAATCGCTTAGAGCAGATTGAATCGATTCAACTAACAGACGCTAAACATTTCTTTATGCAGGCGGGCAGTGTGACACACTATTAGGTTGGATATTCTAGTTATTCGCAGACTAATAGGTGTTTACACAAGACGTTCAAACTATTACAACAGGGTTTCGAACCTTTGTGGCATATCTAGCCGCCAGCCATCTTGATTTTTTCCGAGCACGATAAAAGTGGTATATTT
Organism: Plebejus argus; assembly: GCA_905404155.3. NCBI lineage: Eukaryota > Metazoa > Arthropoda > Insecta > Lepidoptera > Lycaenidae > Plebejus > Plebejus argus. The sequence goes on along the minus strand of FR989946.1, from coordinate 5,122,898 downwards.
GGATAGAGGACACTTATACCACAATAGACATAACTACCAGTAGTTCGACTGCAAAGAAACGGACAGGTTTCAATATCTGTCAAATTTGTCGGGTTTCACTAGGATTATGAAAGGGATGTGCCTCGCGCTGGCTGATATAATTTATTTTTATTGTTTTTAAATATTTAAAATAAAGATTTCAAAATTGGATTCTGATAATTTTAAACGCATGTGCCAAAACACATACAAAAATACGACCAAAGAGGAACACGTCCAGCGAATATGTCATAGTTTAATTCATAGGTAACAAGTTAGGGGGCAGTCCACAAATGACGTGAGGTGTATTTTCGAATTTTTTTGACCCCCCTCCCCCCTTGGTGAGATTTCGTGAGATTCTATTCAACCCCCCCTCCCCCCCAAATCTCACGTGAGATTTTTCAAAATGTGGGTTTCTTACGTAAAGTTTGGTTTGACAGTCAGTACTTAAGATTATCTTTCGAATGAATTTGTGAATGATCTTAGTGTCGCCGCACACGGGCCACACGCAACAGCCACGCCGTTTAAGCTAGTCTATTGGTCATAAAGTGAATCGTTGTAGCGTGTGGCGGCCACCGGCGTCAAAAATTGTACGAAAACTATAGGAAATATGCCGGTAGCGGCGTTTTTTTGTTGTGGCAGGTGGCTCGTGTGCCCCTAAGCATACGTACAATCTGGATGAAATGGACCAAAATAGTATTATTTTGTTGGGAAAAAAATTACGTGAGATTTGCCGAGACCCCCCCTCTCCCCAACGTGAGATTAGATGAGATTTGACTCGACCCCCTCCCCCCCTAAACACCTCACGTAATTTGTGGACGCCCCCTTAACAACCCTAGCGATGACTTTCGTCATAATATGTCAAATTAAAAAATTTCAACATCATTCAGTTCTAAGAGATTCATTGACATAGAGCCATAGACATTTTATTTATTTTTTATTGCCCCTAAAACATGATGTTATGACTTTATAAATATGGACTAACTTATAAAAACAAGATATAGTTGACATTCTTAAACTTGTATATATTGGACTGGATTTCCTACTAAACTGTACTGATATCACAAAAGTTAAACGAAATAACAATAAGAATTTAACGTAATGGAGACAAACAATATTACATTCAGATCCAAAAAACAGAATAGGTTGTGTACATCATTCTGCCTTGATGAGTCCTCAGACTCCCTAAATTCTGACTTAAGTGCAAAAAGTTTACCGGATATTTCCACATTAGTCAATAATGATCAGGTGAACGAGATGCAGGATGAGATTACACGACTAAAATTAGAATTAGACAGTGCTCACTCAGAAATTATCACATTATCTGATGAAATAAATACTCTAAAAAAACAGGTTATTGAGCAGAAAAACCAGATAAAAATCTTAAAAAATGTATGCACAACCCCTAATAATGGCACTCCTTTAAATAACTCATTAAGGAAAAGTAAAACCAGGACCCAATTATCAAATTTACCTAAGAGAAGACTAGAATTATCAGACTCAGCTAGCAAGACCCCTGAAAATATACAAAATATTATGCAGAATAGGTCGACCCAAAAGCCGAAATCAAACACTTCCCCGGATAACAAAAACTTGCAAAATGACTGTAATAGTTTATCAGTTACCAAAACAATATTAGAAGAAAACACAAAATTAATAAAAGAATGTAAGATGGACACTAATGCTAAAATAAAATATATAGAAGAAAACAAGAAAAAAATTATGATACTAGGTGGACAGCAATGTGTAGGTTTGGCCGCTGCACTAGTTCGCTCACGTCAAAACAGCAAATATGAAGAATATAAGATATCTTCCTATGTAAAGCCGTTTGCTCCTAGTAATGAGTTATTAAAAACATTATGTAACACAAAATTTAATGTTGATGATAAAATAATTGTTTGTGTAGGTGAGAATGACAGCAATCCATATAAAATATTAATGGAACTTGGTTCTTTTATAAAACACCATAATAATCCGACTATAATTGTATGTAGTGTACTCCATAACATGCATTTAAATGAAAATAAACTTAACAGAATGTTACAAATTGCCTGTCAGAACTATAAGAACTGTATTTACCTAAACTTAGCGGATAACTTAAATATTAGAAAACATTACATCAAAAGTCAATTTTGTTATAAAATAAATATGCTCATCGACACAATGTATTACAAAACTAAATATCTGGTCCCTGGTAATAAAGAAATATTGTTTAACAGTAATGGCGTTACAAGCAGAAAATTAAAAGAAAAAAAAACACGTGACATATTGTACTATTTTAAACCTATCCCAAAAAAAATTAACAATACTTGCACCACAAGAGGTATAAATTCTACAATGTCAACTAACAATACAACACAAAACGATAATAGGAACCCAGAAGACACATTTTTTCCTGTCCAATAGATATATAAATATAATGCACCAAAACATAGCTGGTGTTTTAAATAAAAAGGAACTCTTAAGTATAACTATCAATGAATTAAATGAAAGTGATAAACTTGTTGATGTATTATGCTTATCAGAGACATTTGTTAGTAATGAAGACGTTTCAAATATTGAGGTATGTGGGTATAAAGCCGTGTCTGCCTTTTGTCGATCAAAACAAAGGCGTGGTGGGGTTTGTATCCTACTAAAAAGCGACCTAGAGGGTACTAAATTTGACGCTGTTAATGAACTAAGCAAAGAACATGTGTTTGAATGTTGTGGTATAAAAATTCCCTCTCATAAATTAATTATAGTATGTCTCTATAGAACTCCGAGTTCGTGCATAAATGAATTTCTTAATAAATTTGACATATTATTACATAAATTAAGTAAATGGGACACAAGTGACATTGTTATTGTAGGTGACTTAAATATCGACATTCTAAAAAACACAAAGCCCAAAAAGAGTTTAACTGACATACTTCAAAATTACAATTTTACTAATTATATAACTAAGGCTACAAGGCAAAAATCATGCATAGACTTGTGCTTAAGTAACGTGAAAGATGCTATAGGCGAGATAGAACCTTTGGGCTTATCAGATCATGATACAGCACAATTTATAAAAATACCAATAAAAAATAAACGATTGTCCTCATCGACTGCCTTTATATTTAAAAAAGATTTTAATAATGAAAATATAAAAAAATTTAAAAACTGTGTAAAGAATTTATCTTGGTCTTCAGTGTGTGAGATTTCGGATCTGGATGATGCTTTTGATTCATTTCATGAAACAATTATATTGATCTACAACCTATGCTTTCCCACAGTTAGATTTAAAATAAGAAAAAATGAATCTAAAATAAAATGGTTAACAAGAGGTTTAAAAGTTTCATGTATAAAGAAGCGAAAATTACAATTCCAATACTATAAAAATAAAAATGCCGAAGATAAAAACAAATACAAAATTTACGCAAAAATTTTAAAGAAATGTATAGATACGGCCAGGAAAACAAGCAATAAAAGGTTCCTCATAAACTCAAATAACAAATGTAGAGCATCATGGGATATAATTAAGGGTAAAAAACAAGTAAGCGAAAGTAAAATCATTAATAATACTAATATAACTAATCCCATTCAGATTGCTAACATATTTAATAAAAATTTCATAAATTTTTCAACGACAAATCAATTACAAAGTACTAAAAATAAATTTAAAATTCCTAGCAATTCAAAACAAAATGAAAACAGTATTTTCCTAGCGCCTACCGATGAGAAAGAAGTAGCATCTATAATAAAATCTTTAAAAAACTCTAACTCTACAGGTTATGATGAAATCTCTACAAAGATATTAAAAAACTGTGCAACTGAATTAGCTCCCATATTAACGCACCTTATAAATATTTCTTTTGAACAGGGCAAATTTCCAAAAAGCTTGAAAACCTCTGTAGTTATTCCTATATTTAAGAGTGGAGATAAAAAAAATATAAATAATTATAGACCGATAACTCTTGTCCCCATTATCTCTAAAATATTTGAGAAAGTTATGTACAAACGCCTTATCTCATTTCTAAACAAATATAATATTATTACGGAAGAACAGTATGGTTTTCGGAAAGGCAAATCTACCAGTCAAGCCTGTTTTTCACTAGTGAGGGAAATCATTGACCATGTAGATAAAAAGAACCCCGTTACGGCATTATTTTTTGATATGAGCAAAGCTTTTGACCATGTAAACCATGAAAAATTACTACAAAAATGTGACTTCTATGGCATACGAGGCCTAGCAAAGAATTGGTTGAGAAGCTACCTTTCAAATCGTACACAATATGTCAAAATAAACACAGTTAACAATAAACATGAAAAAGTTAACGTTAACTCTGAAAGGAGATGCAACACCAAAGGTGTCCCACAAGGGAGCATCCTAGGACCACTACTGTTTATTATTTATATAAATGACTTGCCCAGAATTACCACTTACCTATGTAGATTATTTGCCGATGACATTTCTATTGTAATTAATTGTTTGGACATATTGACATATAATAATGAAATAAATAAAGTATTAAATGACATAATAGAATGGTTAAGCTCTAATGATTTAAATGTTAATCTAAAGAAAACAACATACCTGCAGTTTTATAATAAAAAAGGTAAAGGTAGGGAGCTATGTGTAAAATATGAAAATTATTTACTAAAGGAAGCCAAGACTGTTAACTTCCTAGGTGTAACAATAGATAATAATCTATCTTGGCAACCACATATCGAGAAAACTTGCAGGAAAGTAAATCAATATGTCTATGTTCTCAGACAACTACATAAAACAGCCACTGCTGAAACAGCGCTAATGGCCTACCATGCATATATAATGTCTACTCAAAATGTGTCCGGGCTATTTGTGGAGCTCATCCAATGGAGTCGTGTCGTCCCTTATTTAAAAAACATAAAATTCTTACATTACCAAGCCTATACATCTATGAGATGAGCATATTTGTTAAAAGATTTATGTCCAAACTTTACATTACAAAAAATCAAGAGCTGCAAAGAAATACAAGATATCCCAACCAATTAGTTTTACCAATGTCAAAAACAAGTTTTGCCGGCAGAGGATGTTACAACATGTCAGTAAAAATTTACAACAAGTTGCCAAAAGAGTTTAAGGAACTTCCCCTTACAACTTTTAAGAAAAAACTCTATAATTGGCTGATTGATAAGTGTTTCTACTCTTTAAATGAATTTTTGTAATACATAATAATTATTAACATGACATTTATTCAGGAATCAGTATTATATTGCATTGACATTAATTTAATTTGGACATTGGATATTATTGTATTATTAACTTTAGAATAATTATTATTAGATATCTGACATAGTATGTATTTTTGACATGTAGTATTATATTGACATATTATTAGTATTATATTATTGACATATTGTTATTGAAGATGCTTCCAATTTTAAACCATTTGAGATGTGACATCCTGGTGTGCTAAAAAAAAAAGAGAGTAATAAGTATAACATGCAAATCAAACTACAATAATTATTATTACAGATGTTTATTATTATATTATTATTTATGGGTTACCTATATTGTCTGCACCACATGTAAAGTCACTCAAAAGGTTTTCTTTTGATGAGCATAACATGACTTTCCTATGGTCTGGGTGCTAAAAATACAGTAAAACACCTTTTAAGATGAGAAATACCTAGGACCATAAAATATATAAGTAACTTAAAACAATTTATTACAAATGGCACCATAATCACACACACCTCGAAGTCGAGCGATCAGTGAACCTGTACGGGATGGAATAGCTCAATAATTGTAATTATTGACGTTTTTTATGTCCAAATCGTTTGTCTTGTTTATATAATATGATTTATGTTGGCTTGTTTACGATCAAGTATCAACATTCAACACTCAACGACGCCACCGCTGACATTATGTATTTTTTTTTTTCCTTCTTCTTCTACTCCTTTGTCTTGTTGTCAGTTGCTGGTTTTTTTTTTTCTTTTTAAATTTTACTTTGACATGAATTATTAGTATGCTTTTATTTATTAATTTACAATTGTTATAATTTATGAATTTTAATTAAGAATTGACATGTTTCACAATTACTTATTGATATTTGACTGTAAATTGTAAATTAAACTAATAATGTAATCCAGTAATTCGAATTAGCCATGAAATATGTAAATTATAGATATTATTTAAGATGACTGACCATTAAATCATAAATTTAACATTTGCACGTCGAGAAAATCGACAAAATATGTGAGACACTGTTTGATTAGCAACACCTTAATGTACCATATTTATGCAAATAAAGAATATTATTATTATTATTATTATTAAGTCGGCATACTCTATAATTCTGTCTACTCTGCTTATACAAACAAAAAATGTTAAATAACATGGTATCCTAAAGTGTCACGTTTCCGAGATACATAATATTTAGAAGTAAAGATCGCCATTTGTGTCGTATGGCGATCTTTACTTCTGAATATCTCGGAAACGTGACACTTTAGGATACCATGTTATTTAACGTTTTTTGCTTGTATAAGTGTCTTCTATCCAAATATACCACTTTTATCGTGCTCGGAAAAAATCAAAATGGCCGGCGGCTAGATATTATGCCAGGCTCCATACAAAAATGTTCAAACCCCTTTGGCAAAATTTGGAAAACACAGCAAAATTTGGCAGCCCGCTCAACTGTCAATATACAAAAAATCAGCTGGTTAGGGTTCCGTTTTAGGGTTCTGTAATCAACAAGTCCTCGTTGACTACGGAACTCTAAAAGGTTAAATAATTAAATTTTGACATGTTTTATGTTGTTTCAGACCGTGTCAATATCGATGCTGCTGCGGTACGCCCATCATCAGATATTCGTGTTCATTGGTAAGTGAACTTCTCTTCTCTAATCAAATTCTCTCAAAAAAACATTAAATCGTGAGAGCTTTTATAAAATCGGCTCTACAAGACTGCGTTCACGCTTGCCCCAGAACTGCGGTTTGTTTTCAAAAATGTCATATCAGACTTAAGAGACAGCTGTTTAACATTTCTGTAAATGTCGTCCAAGTATCGTTTTGAATGTACTTATCCCAAATGTAAACTAACGCTGGCGTCTGTCCGCCGTTTTAGTATCCAGTTGTTTTTTTTTTTCAAAATTTGTTTTGTACCACTAACGACAATAATACGTCAATACTGTGGCAAGAAGCAGCTTTATTCTTGGACAATTGTAAGAATAAAAAAATACAGTGTAAAATCTCTCCGATTTTAGAAATCAATTTTTTATCACCGCGTCATGTTTCATTACACGGCGGGATGAAATACGTCGAACAATCGAGTGGAACACGGCAATTATATTATTGTACACTTTTTTGCCGAGCTCTGAGCCGGCTCAGGATCTCTTTGTAATAAAAATAATTGCGAACATCCCCGCCGGCGGTGCCCCGGTACTAAAAAATTAAAAAAAAACTCACCAGGTCGGATTTTCTAGCGCTGCTTTGATCTGCCAATTAGCTGTACAGATAATTTGTTTTCTCATTCGCTCCTAGCCACTTGGCTTATAGCTTCAATTTGATGATTACTTTCAACACCAATCTTATATTTTTCTGTTGAAGTGAAAAATGCGTAGAGCGAAAGATGAGTAGACGCGGCCAAAATGATTCATAATATATTTCTTAGCTGTATTTAAATTTTATTTTTATTTATACTAGAAAAAATGTTATACCTATAGGCTATAACCTAACCTACATAGTACATGTAGATCATGTAGTCTTATAATATCTATTTTACAATCGTAAAAAATTGGTTTCAATTTTAAAAGTAATTTCAAAGATTTCTCGGAAAAAATAAAATTTAACATATACAAAGTCAAGAGACAAGTGATCTAACTTGTATGATTAAAATAATACCCATTCTAAAGTATTATAATAGAAATTGCAAACTTTGAGATTTTGTATAAACTTTTATAAATTGTTGACAAAAATAGCTTGTGTACCTATTTTTGTCAACTTGTCAATTTATACTTTATTTTATCAATTATATGGGGGCTTTACAGTTTATTACAGTATTATGTATAATATTTTAGACTACAAAGAGCCAATTATAAGCCTCCACAGGTTTGTTTATACTAGTCTTGTTACTAAAAAATGGCGCTATTTTAAAATATCCGGGCTGTTTGACCGTCTAGTCATGGCAAGTCTACCACTTTCGTAGGTCTGTGAAAAAATCTAATTATTCCCACTTCATAAAGCTTTGGACTAAGCCCGCTTTACCTGTTCCCGGTAAACGTTTACTCTCATAGTTGTTTTAATCAATATTATCATAATGGACAACCAATGAATTTCAACTCTGAAGTGCAAGATTCGATGGTGATTATTATTGACACAAAAATTATGAATGAAAAAGTGTGAAAAGGAAATGTGTACTTTTTATGCTAGCTCTTTTGCTATAAATTTCTATAAACAAGACATCATAGCTTAGTTCAAATAAACTAGTATCCCAAAAGTGCACTGTGCCTTTTCGGGTTAAGAGTAGTTTGTGTCAAACTAGATATTAAACTACAATGTCCACTAAAATTCGTCAAATCGGTAGTTTTTGCTCAAATAAGTACCTAGGTAACAAAAATGCTTACTCAGACGCGAACATTTTGTCTATGTTAGCGATTACGTACATTTTAAATTTTTGAGTCGGTTGTTACTTGTATATTTATAATCTTAGCAGGTAGTATTTATGTTAAGGTTTTATTGACGAATGAATAAAATATATTTCTCGACGATTTTCTTTTTATATCCTTTGAGCGTTTAAAAATATGAAAGAGATAAAATGTTTTTATAAAGACTACACAGATATAATCGTTCAAAGGTGATACCTATCTGAGCTCTCGAAGTTTCGTTTGTATAGTATTGAGGCACAATATCGGATGAAGGCAAATCTTCTCAATGGGCTCTAGTTGGTTGCCATGGCGACTCATCCCCACATCTGAGGTTATTGAAAAATATACCTCGGGTTTAAAGGCTGGAAAATTCTCTACCTTTGTCCGGGATGTTATCGCGTTTGTCGCTTAATTTCTTTATGTATAAGCCTTTTATGCTTCTCCCTGCGCAGATTTTGTGATAGAGTTTCGTACGAAAAATATATCAGTTGATATTTGAATAAAAAATATTTAAAGGATTTATTTCAAAAGGTCATTTTTTTACCCTTTCGTGCTATTATACGAGCGTTTGGTTATAATCTAAGTTGCAATCTAAAGTTGAGAGAGAGAGGTATTAAAAAACAAATGATTGCTACCTAGTAATAAGGCCGCCATTGTGACACCCATGTATTATTTGTTTGTATATTTGTGTGTATTCTCTCTGTATTGTGTGCACAATAAAGAATATTTGAATTGAATTGATACAAAATATAAAGAATATGGATGGGCAAAGTTTTCGGATTTTTCCCGTATTTTTTCTTTGTCTCATTATCCCTATTATTCCCTAATTTTACAAATAACAAAGGAATAGAAGTTACATTATAACTTAATTATAAGTAAAATAAAATATTAATAATGTATGTATTAAAATAATATTAATTAAAACTCTTATTCATACAAAAAATCGAAATAATACAAATGGTACATTTTAATTTACAAAAAATTAACCTCATTAGGCGGACTTGCGTAGGTCTGGGTTAAAATTAACTCTGAGTTAAACATCATGTCATTTGTATCACTCTTTCAAGTCAGTGACAGATATGACATGATGTTTAACTCGGAGTTAACTTCTGCGCAAGTGGGCCTTAGAGTCCCGGGAAAGAATATACAACGTGAAATTTTAGTGGTTGTTTTCCCGCAGCAGAACGATTTACCTATAGTAGTACTATCGAACCATGCATGTTATTTTTTGAAAATACAAAATATTTTGTATGACGTACTATGGAAACTTTATGCCGATAGGCGCGAGTTACTAATTTACTATGGACCTGACCGATTTTTTTTTTGATTTGAACAAAAAAAACTTTACAAATCTATTGTACTACTAAGATAGAATCATTTTACTGCGGGAAAACAACCATTAAAATTTCACACTGTAGTTCTTATACCAAAAAATTCTGTTACAAAATGTACTACTGTTTTCGGTGCAATATTATGTATAGGCATCATAGGCCATGACCATGGGCGGCAGCGGTAGGCCTATACTCGTGAAATATAAATACGGCCCTGCCCCACTGTATTCCAAGTAGGACTCGTTCATTTAAGTATCTTGGATTGGTAATTTCCGATGTCGGCTTACTTGCCGTCGATCGTTCGCGTGGCTTCTTATGCCTTTACAGGCGCTCCGGGGAAAATTGCATTTCTCCACACAGCGAGTATTTGCATGACGAGATGTCGAGTTAAGTGGGTACTTGTGACTTTCCGATTTGTTGATGAGGAAGAGCGCGTGCATTTTAGTGTTAAATCTCGGAAACATAATGTTTTGCTGCTGACTTCACAACTTAATACCTATGTATTAAGTTGTGAAGTCAGCAATTATAATATAATAGATGATATCGGAACTGGACTTCGCTCGATATGTTGACCCCAAGTATCTCAATGCTAGGGGAGATGGTTAAAGATGTGCCCTCGAAACGAAAATATACGACCATTGGTGACTTACATTTCTAGTATCAATATAAAAAGTAGATGAAAACCTACTCTCAGGCCTAACGAATGTACATACAAAATTTCAATAAAATCGGTTGAGTTGTTTTGAAGGATTTCGCGCATAATAACTGTGAGTCGAGAATTTAATATTATATTAGCTTTTGAAGTAAAAATTAAATGATATCCTACAATATTCTGAGAAGCCATCATAATTTTATGTTAGCAATATCGAAAAATATTTTCCAATAATTTTCGTGTATTGGCGGTATCGGGAATTGTATAAGTATCTAATTTGTGTATTTTTGCCATCGTAAGGCGATTTACTTAATAATTATTTCGCTTTAAACACAAATCTTTACAAGTTGTGGAGGGAGCGATGGAGATGCCCAAATTACTAATTATTTTGTCGAAGTAAAGTTGGCTTAAAGCCCTAGTAAGGCAGATGTAATTTTGAATTAACTTACCTTGCTACTTAAAATAGATATTATTCGGCCTATAATAAATAATTATTATTGATTAATATTTTAGCTCCTGTTTGAATGTTTGTATTTTTTTAAATGCCTCAAAATTATAAAAACAGGAAATGACCGTTTCGACTGCAGACGTGATCTAATATGTGTTTTAAAAACCATTATGACACCATAATGTAATACAGCAAAGAGATTGCTTCGTTTGTTTGCATTGGGCTCCGTAACTACTAGACCGATTTTATTGGCATTTAGCCCAGACATGAAGTCAACTACGAGGAAGGACAATTATTATTATTATTATGTTTGTGTAAAGCACTCCTTGCTCACGCATTTAAATCCCGGACCTTTGGAAGGCATGCGTGGGGCCGAAGCCAACACGTAGAGGCCCATTACACAGTTTTAATCTAAATGTAATGTGACACTAGCCGGCGACTCTCCCTGTCCGCACTATGAGAGTACGACCAAGGAGAGCCAGCGGCCAGAGTAGAACTATTGCAGGGAATGGAATTAAAATGATATCGGGCTATGGGGGTGAGGTGCTAGTGGACTGGATAACTGGGACTATGGAAGGATATCGCGTCTGCCGATACAACCTTGTAACGTGTATCATAAAGTTGGCAGACGGTGACTCGCCAACTCTTTGAATGGGCCCCTCAAAATGGTCGCACGTTCGGTGCACCGAGGCGGCAACATTGACAGAGCGGCTCGAGGCAGGAGAGGTGTCGCTGGACTTTAAACGCCGATCATTTGCACCCTCAGAGGGTCCCATCACGTCGCCCACTCGCCACTTACGCTTCACATCCTCCCTCCGAGCCGAAGCTCTTGCGACTCCACTCTGACCGGCCGGTTAAGGCAAGGCAGAGGTAGGGCCTGATTCTCCGTCAGCGTTCACTCCGACCGGCCGGTGAAGGCAAGCCGGAGATGGAGAACAGGTGCTTCTCTGGGAGCACTCGGGTACGTGGGGTCGCTACTCCTCAACGGCTCGCCACAAGCTGCCCTGCGGGCTTATTATTATTTTTATTATTATTATACACTCTCTCTTAATGGGCCGGCAACGCACCTGCAGCTCTTCTGATGTTGCGAGTGTCCATGGGCGACGGTAGTTGCTTTCTATCAGGTGACTCGCTTTCTCGTTTGCCCCTTTATTTCATTAAAAAAAAACTTTTTAGATATTTGAATCATTAAATTGAGAATTTTACATTTTTCAGTAGTTATCGCCTTTTCTCAATAATCTGCTTAAAACGAAGTCTTTGTATTTTTCCGTGCACGAAATACCATCACTTCAAGTTTCAACTTTTAAGATATTTGGATTTTCAACGAAATATTTTACATTTTTCAATCCTTATCGCCCGTTCTCAATAACCTGCCTAAAATGTAGTCTTATCACGGTCCGCCGTTGGCAATCGTCGGCGGATTATCACCAATTACCCGCCTGGTGCTCCGAGAGCCCTCGAGTAAAGCAGATTCAGGAACTACTTGATAATTTCACGAATACTAAGCCTTCCTTGTGTCGAGTGCTTTTGAGCTGTTCATACTCGATGTATTTTACGTTGGAACTTTAAGAAATATGGTTTTAATTGTTCTTGACGAAGGTAGAGTAAGATTTAAATTTTGGTGAAAAATGTTCGAGCGCGCGCATTTTAGGCTGCGTTTCCACCAGAGATGTGTTGCGAGGAATGTGTTTTAAGATCCAATAGAATCGCTGCGCTGAGCGAGGTCACGTCAATGAAGCGATTCTATTGGTTCTCAAAAACACATTTCTCGCAACACATCTCTGGTGGAAACGCAGCCTAAGAGTTGAATGCAATATGCCTTGGGCTGGATTTTGAGCTTTAGGTGCAATTTACTTCGTAATCGCACATTAGTTTTTGTAACACTAAAAAGTAAAAAAAAACTTTAAGAAACTTTATGTTTTCGGGTACCAAGAGCATAAAATATACTTAATAGGCAATACTTTACATAAGTGTATTTTTATGATCCATTGTATTTAGACGATTTTTTAAATACACGATCAGATTTTCAACCCCTCTTGGGAAGACGTAAGAAAGGGGTCGATTTTTCAAATTATCGTTCAATTTCATACATGATTTTTATTGCTCTACTAGGGAAATGAATATGAATCTTTTAAGTACTAGGAAAAGGAATTTAAAAACGTTTAATATCCGGCGCTGATACCACAATATAACAAACAGTAGATCAACTTCATACTAGATGCCCCAAATCAAGCGCACATGCCGTAACTATGGTTGTCTCTGCGTTGAGCGAGTGCAAAGTTCAAACGGCCAATCTAGAAACAATATTTCATCTAAATTGTCAAAAATTGTGTGTAATTCTGTGCCTTCTTAATTGCATCATACCTTAGTCAAGGTCACGGTTGGGTTACCTTACTTTATGACACTAGAGTGTGATCTACTGTATGATTTTACACTGTGTCGATACTGTGCAATAGTAGCAAGGTTTGTATGAAATTCTGTACCTCATTATTTGAATCATACCTTAATTTCAAGGTCACGACTGAGCTAATCTACTGTATGACAATACACTGTGTCGATACTGTGCAATAGCAGTAAATCGTGTTCGCAATAACGCACGGCGCTGCGATATTAATATCGCGTGATGAATGATGAGCGATGATGCAATATACTTTACATGCTGCTTATCTCTTACGAAAATAGACAACTTCAAAATCGAGACAAAGTGTTTTTTGTAAAATTGCTAAATATTGTAAAGATAATACAACAAAAGTTTTTATTCAGGGGCTGTAGAAGTCTACGTTGGTTTACGCCCTACGGCGTAGTCGATAAACGAGGTAGACTCTCAAAATGTGTCTAAAAATAACTGTATCAATGAGAAAAGTGTCGCATAGCCAGAAGACCAATAATTCTCGGTGTTTTAATTCAAGTAAAAATGTACGAAGTTTCGAAGGGCTACGCGACTCGACGTAGTAATGTCGTAGAGGTGGTCTACGGCGTAGCACTCGCTACGTAGAGCTCTACGATTCTGTAAAGTTTTTTATCTTCTGCTTTTTAGATCAATTTGATGTCGCCCACAACGTTCTTTGCGTAGAAATTTCTTGCGCGGAAACCGTACATCTTTTACGATAGATATTCCTCTATAATGATACTATATGTCCTCTCCTCTATCCTCTATAATGATACTGAATTTCCATACAAAATAATTATATTTGAGCAGGTAATAGACGGAAAACCGTACACACTTTCTAATAAATGATATTTTGACATTATATATCTATATCTATGGACGCTTCACACCACGTCAGTCTGGCCCCATGCTAAGTACCTGAAGGACTTGTGTTACAGGTACCAGACAACGGAAATATATTTAATACTTTTATACTATACATATATTTAAGATTTTTACTATATGAAAAATATATTTAATACACATCCATGACCCAGGAACTTTGAAAACTTTTTGTTCCGTCGGCGGGATTCGAACCCGCGACCTCCGGCTTAAGCTACGAACGTGCTATCCACTGAGCCACAGAGGTCGTCGAAATTAACGTTAATATTGTAATAATTAATTCATGTCTAATCTTATATAAAAAACTACACAACTCATTCGCACCTCACGATTTCCACCTAAACGAGAGATCTCCACATGGGCGGGCGGGATTATCCGCGGCTGGTAATGCTAACGAAAAGTCTATAAAACCTTTATCTTATTACGTATGTCACGACTCCACTACGTCAGGGTTGATACTGTACCCCGATTCTTTATTTCAACATTGATGCAACTACGTCCTTTATCCTGTCTGTTTCCTATCGATCTACAAAATTGTATACGCATGAAATTTTAAACCATGTTTAATGTTTGCTAAAGTTCAATCCTGTGTGTTTCCTATTATCATACAAAATTGTGTTCAAATACATTTTTTAAACCCAATTTAACAATCAAAGATCTCGGAGAAATAAGTGTGAATAAATAAGTGTCTTACGGCCGCACACAGAGACAGTAAATTAATGATTATTTACTTGTAATTTAATGATGAATTAGACAGAAATTGTATGGAATTTTTGTCATAATTCAAGTTAAATAAAATGGAATTAAAAAGAGTTAATTAAATATAGAGTGTGGCCGTTTGCCATCCCTACATAATATTATATTTTTTGCGGTTTTTTTTTATAAAATAAAGGGACAAACGAGCAAAATCAGGTAAACCCTGATGGAAAGCAACTACCGTCGCCCATGGACACTCGCAAAGCCAAGAACGGAGCTGCATTTATGTTGATTAAAAGAGAAGAATCAAGGTACAGGGTTCGACTCCGTCAGGTTTAAATCCAGTTTTGCCGGTAATTGTGCACTTTTTCCCTGCATTAGAGTGTACTGTATAATGCGTTTTTTCAGCGTCGACCGTAATGTGATAACGAAAGGGGTGTTATTTATACGGTTAAATGGAAATGAGTAACTCCACACTGATATAATAAATGCCAAAATGTGTGTCAAACAACTGAACCAATTTTGTTAAAATTTTGTGATAAACGAACTTTGGCACAACGAAATTGTGGGCGTAATCTAATAGCTTATATCCGTTTAGAAGAAATGTCTATTTAATTCCATATCCACATTAAAAATTATACCACAATTATTATCCCCTTATCGAACATATAAAGATTCGTCTCATGTGTACATAAGGTGTGTCCCGTTGTCGGCTCGTAAAGAATGATGCTGTGTCTCCCGCGGCGCAGTCGACACCATTACTTCTCGTCCATGAAAAATTCATACCCAGCCGTTTGATCGCGTTAGCGGTGTGCCCGTGTGGACTGTACCTCTTCCAGTGTTGCCAGCTATGTTTTACGACGTGAAAAATCGAGAGAATCCGTTAGAACACTGAAAACGTTCAATTTTTAGTAATGATACAGGATACTGAAGTAAAAGGTATTTTGCATTAAATAGGCTACTAAACTATTGAGCATATTATGATAATTGATGAAAGGCATATACATAGAATAGATTACGAGGAACAACATGGATACACGTTTCATTGCAGGAAAATGTACTGTTTTATGGTACTGTTTTTACGTGGGCGGTTCTGCAAGCAACTTCTAGTTTATAATAGTTTAACCACATACAAAATTATACTAGACATTGACAGGAGGGTGTGAGTGCTAAACAGCTGTCTCCAAAGTGACGCTTTACAAAATGGCGGCGTTATTTCTAATTTCGGCCACGCTAACCATCCTTGTAGCAACGCAATAAAGATAAAAACTTCTGAACTGCCTTGTAAATTTAGTGAAAATTTGGCAACATTGTCTTTTCATATAATATCTATCACTTTCCCTCACTATACCCGTCTCATTCCTGCACTCATACGTGCACTCTGGGACACAGTAAAGGTAGCTTATGGCCTGCTGCCTCGCCGAGCCTCACTAAATATTACTGCATCCGGAATGCACCCTAAAAGCGAATGTCGGCTATAACAGTTTATATCTGTTTATCTGGTTGGATTTTTCATTTAAAATGAGATGTGATTATGTGTTAAACTTTTGCATACGGTTTTGGTTTCCAGTTTCGGTTATATTTTATGATGATTAAGTGAATCAGTACCTTAATAAAAATTAATTGTTTCTCTACAATTCATGGATCCAGTTCAAAAGATTTTCAGCTTGTTGCGAATTTTTGCAACCTGAAATGTCTAACTTGACTGGTGTACGGGTTCAATAAAATTAAAGCCTGATATTGACAATACAATTGCTAGTCTAGGGGGCCGGTTACGAAAAACCTATTAACACTGTTACGTTAGTAAATAAGTATCCTAGTGATTATCGATTTGTTTTTTTCACAGTGGACCTTCTCCAGATGCTGGAGTTCAACGTGACAGTGTCGTTCCCGGCGGCTCCGCTGCTCACCGTTATACTGGCGTTAGTGGGTAAGTACTCCTTTGACGGTATATAGCACACATTACACAATGTATGTTAAATGTTCAATTTATGTTGTTATCCTACATTATATTCAATCCTTTGAAAAACTTATCAAAATATCATAATAATATAAATGGATGGTGTGTTATTTTAACAATACCTAATATTTATATTTGGAAAAGTTCGAATTCTAATTCAAATGTTCCACATTTTGATTTCCATTCTCAAATTTATGATTTCCAAAGATAAATCACATTTTCGCAATTCCAATATATTTTTATCATAGTGAAAACGTACTCCAAAGTTTGTCGAGATTAATTCGAAAGTATTCGCGTCGAAATAATCGAATCGTATCGAATTGAATCCGGAGAAATTCCGCATATTGATCCGAGCGGAAGTGCCGGAAGAGTTTCAAAGATACCCCGAATTGGAATGGATTTTTGGGTAACTTGCCTACCGGATTTTGTAGCTTATTGGATCTTGTTCGCTGATAATTGGGATGGATTGAGAGTTGACACCTTTTGAGAAAAAAGGCAGGTTGACTTTGTACATGTCAAAAAAAGTAAAAAATAAAGAACTGTGTCGTTTGATGAGGCCTAAAATACTCGTTTATAAGGCTAGCTTACAACTAAGTAATAGGTATGCGTGTTTTATATTTGTCCTTCTAGAAATGCGACTACTTTAATAAGACTATTAGGCGAATACAGCCAGACTATAGTTCCCTTTATTTATCACATAACATAGAAGCTGTCTGATACACATTTGAAACCTAATGAGAATATTTACTAGACCATAATTCGAGACTCATCACGGTGCGCCTCGCAAACAAATTGCTTTCCTGCAACTTCGCAAAGGCAAGTGTCGGGGCGCACTCGTGTAAAACTTGCGGTCTTTTGACGTCTGCTGTTCTCACTTTGAGTGTGTGGTCTTATGACTTAATGCCCGCAGAACTTGGCGTCTCGCTTGCAACGTTTGCGAACGCGTCTTAATTTTAAGCTCCGTGTTTTCGTGTTCGTTTGTGGTGCTATTATTATTGGAGTCTGAAATGATTCGTATATATAAGTATTAGCGTCGTTTCTAATCACTCAAATAGCAATAAATCTATTCATAAAATATACAGTTGCAAAGAGTTAAATTGTAGAGATTTAACAAACCATAAATTGTATTTTACTATCGTTTAATTTGGGATAGGTCATACTACTCGATCCTGGTACAGTATGTCCCATCGGCTAGTTTCATTTTCTACTAGATTATTTCGCCATTCGATGCACCAATTCCATGTACTATCAGAGAAGTTGATTCATAGGTAGTTGGCGGACCTAAGTATTTTGGCCGGGTTTTGTCAAATGCAGTTAAGGTTATCGTCATATATGGCGACTTTTGCTAGGGATTTGACAGTTCATTTCACATTTTGTTATGGTTAAAGTTAAAGTTATAGTTAAAGTAAGCAGGTGCCACCCACTTTAAGGTTGAATTGCACCAGAAGCGTAGTTAAAGTTAAGGTTAAGGTTATCGTCAAATATAGCGACTTTTGCTAGGGATATGAACCGGTGCAACCCACTCTTAGTTGACAAAATTCGACCAAATGACTTAGATCCTTAACTGCCTATGAAACAATTTCTTCGATGATACATCTCAAAAAATGTAGCTCGTAACACGTAAATGATTCCCTGTTATATAAAGATACTCTATATATTTATTATAGGAGTATGTAAATATCGTATATCCGGTGTCTTATATCCCCTATATCGGCAGTGGATATTTCACGCCATTAGATGCACAAATTCCATGTATGTCAAAAAATACACCTAAATCATTCCCTCTTATATAAAAATACTCCATATATTCAAAGGAGTATGTAAATATCGTATATCCGGTGTCTTATATCCCCTTATATCGGCTGGATGTTTCAGTATCACGTGTCGGGTCGGGCGTCTTGCGTTGGTAGGTCGGTCGATTCAACAAGTCGCCTGTTGCGCGCCGGGCGCCTGTTGCGCCCCGCAGACGCCGTGATGACGGCAAATTGATATATAATGAGGCTGGTGATTAGGATATGTGGATAATGACTAGGTATTTGATTGGAGATATAAATAATTAAGTCACCACTCACCGCGTTTATGCGTCGCATTCTTCACAAGAGCTGGCTAAGGTGACGCATACACCTTACGTTGCTGACTTGTAACTAAATAATTAAAGTAGGCCAGTGATTAGGCAATGCGATTAGATTAACACCTAATTATTGACACTTTAAGAGTTTATACATAATATTTTAATGTCCGTATGGTTTCCAAAGCTCGTATACGGACAACATTAATTAAAATCTGTCCCTGGCACTATAGTATTTGAAGAGTGGTCATTTCGCTTTGACAATACTGTATGTATTTGTATGTAGTAGTATGTACTATATTATGTCATCCACAAGTCACAACACATGTTACCTGATACAGGCTAAGCCTACTAGGTAGCTTCCATTATTGTACTTTTACTGTAAATTATTGTAAATGAAATAAAGATTATTATTATTATTATTATTATGTAAAGCCTTGCTGATAAAAGTTTATACTTCAGAAAGTCATATTGTTATTAGCCTTCGTAGTAATTCATATTAAAATGACTGCTAATGTTGGTGTAGATACATGGAAAATGATATGATTAGACACTTGATTGGAACGGTAAATAGGTCAGATCGTTTGCGCGTGGTGTCCATTATAATAAAATGATATTGTGAACCAAGGCTATATGCTGATTGTATAAGTAAATAACATGTAGTTTGTACTCTGTATCATCCGGTAATGATGGTATATTCACATACGGCTAATGATAAGGCTGGGACTAGATACTTGGCTAGTGAATAAAGTCTTCTAATAGTAGTTCAGCAGAACTACTATTAGAAGATGCATGGTTCAGAAACCATGCATCTTCTAATAGTAGTTCTGCTGACCTAAATAATCTGTAGTTTGTACGGTGGTAATGTAATATAGGCCAATGACAGATACTTAGGTACGGATGGATGGATGGATACTAGAGATCAGGCGCATCTTGATTGGAGACATGAATATTAAGTCAAAGCATCACGCGTCGCCTTCGCGCGTCGCCTCCATTATAATATATTGAGGCGTAGATGATATTATGCTGAGTGTTAGGAAACAATAACTATCCTATTGTCCTATCCCGCCCCAGCTAAGGTATACACCCCAAACTTCATATAAATCTGTTAAGCCGTTTAAAGGTGAAGATGTAACAGACATACCCACTTTCGCATTTATAATATTAGTATAATTATTAAGGATTATAATCTCTTTCAAGTACTAAGCTTTTGCGTAGATTCATTTAACTAACTGTACACTACAAATCGGGGCAGGTAGTTTTTCGCATTGTTTTCCGCAATCCTTCTCATTTAGGGCGAGGTCTGAGGTCGGCGCTCTGACCTGTGAGGGCGCACATTCCTCTGGAAACTTTCCGACATTTCCGACCTTTCCGGCAATCGGCTATTTTCTCTTATCGCTTGGATTTGGTCGTATATTGTCGATGTAAATCTATTTTAAGCCTTTATCCATGGCGTTTAATGTTTATTATACATATTTGTGTTATTAATCTTAGTTCACCTAGTTCAATATTTTATTTTGTACTCTTAGTTCAATATTTACGATTTTGTAGGTTTTTGCCAGTTTGTGTATCCTACACATTATACAAAATAGTTAATAGTAATTTAGTATATATTTACTATTTTGTATTGTGTATCCTAAAAACTTGCAGAAACCTACGTTTGGCCATCAAAAGTAGGTAAATATCTTGGTCCATGAAATCTGGGTATATAGTATAATATACTCCATAAAAATATTGAATACTATTTCTACTAATACTAATATTATTTCAATAGACATGCTTTGTACTATATCTTCAAAGTCGAGAAGCAAAATATTAAGTCCTCTCTATAATACACCTAGACATACGTTGTATGTCTTAGCAAACATATTTAAACCCAGGAAATCTGTACGTCCAGATTTAGCATACAGACGTGAACGTAGGTTGAGCTAGTTTGCAGACTCAATTATTGTTACGACGGTCGCGGTGGCTTCCAAATTCTAATCTTGAAGTTGTGTCCCTCCCCGCCTTATAGAAATGCAGTGCTACTCAAACTTTCTTATGACATGACCTCCTCTTCAGTGTACGCAAAGGAAGTAGTTTTAGACCCGTTGCTTTGATTTTTTATGTATTTAGTATTGAAAATTAAAATTCAATCACTGTAGAATTTCAAAAAATTCGTTTCGAGTACTTTGCAATTTTTGTTTAATTTGCAGCTAGTTGAATGAAGTTGGCCATTTTAGCTACACCCCCAGGTGGTCCCCTCGTGAACAAAACGTTGAGAAACACTGTCGCATAGCATATCGTCTGATTAATATCGTCTGTGGAGACGTACAATGGCTTTGTGCTGACAACTACACCGGCTAATGTTATTTGGACTGTCATGGAGGCCAAGAACTGATTTGGTAACATAAGCAATAATAAAATATATTCTACACTAATATAATAAAGAGGCATTACTGTTTTGTTCGCTTATTTGCATGGAGTAGTCTTAAAAAGTACTGAACGTATCGTCATGACGTTTGACTCAATATAGAGTAAACTACAGAAAGAACATTGTCTACGTAGGATATTGTACGCTTATGCGCGCACGAAAACGCGAGTCACATGTAAAACCTAATCCTCTTATGTATTTCCATGAAAGCCATACAAAAATTCTTTTTTTATTTGACCTAGAAAGACACAGCTTCTTTTCTATATTTTTCTTTTATGCCAGCAAAGCTCACCAAGGGTTCTAAACAACCAAGTCACTGACCTTTCGTTTCAATTAAAAGAAATATAAAAAAACATCTTCAAATCCGACAAATGTTAAGATTTCACGAAAATTTTTAATCTTCTTTCGAAGATGGTATCGCATCGGTCGGGAACTTTGAAAAATGTCTACCGGGGGATTAGACCAATCCGTTCTCGAAGTTCGGCATGTCTAATAAGTTCTATTATCTGCACAGAAGGCTAGACATTTCAATTATGATAGCGGATTAATATTTTCTGGGATTCCCCTCGCAGCGTTTGAATATTTATTCCGAAGAATTCGGGGGCTATAAAAATCTGTAAATAAAGTTTGAAAGTCGACGTAAAAAGAGTAAAACTATTTACTTCTTTGATGCTTTGAAAAAAAAATCAGTATTCAGTTACTGTTTGTTGTTAGTTACGGTCGTTGCGGTCACTTTCTTAGGGTTCAGATATTTCTCGACTTTCCAGTAGCAAAAGGCAAAATTTTTCAGCTGGTCGAGCGAATTTCGTCCGAGTTACGTACATGCCAAATTGCCAATCGTAAAAATAATATAGTAAATATTTAAAACAGTTAAAAATAAAAGTTAGAATACAGAGTAATCTCATATTCTTTGAAAACAATCTGGAAATGTAAAGCGACTGTCGGAAACAAATTCATATTATAAAATGGGAAGTGCAAGGGTCGTATAACGCATACACAGACTTACATTAATTTCCTTGCCCGGGGTCACTAGTGAGTATCGGAAGTTGGAGCTTTTCCCCTTGTTTTGCGAGCGACAAACCGATTGGAATAAACCTCACAACTTTCTACGTTTGTGGAATTGTTATGTAGATTTACAAAGAAATGTGTGGTAGCGTCAGTTGGAAGAAGAATTACCTTCTAATATTATTAAAAGTGTGTCTATTACCTCTAACCTTTTAACGAATTAGAGGAAATTTAATATGAAGGTGCTCTGATCCCGGAAAAGGTAATACGATATGGTATAAGGTAATACGGCATGGTGCCTTATCGTAAATAGCAGCTACCGTTTTAAACTTATTTAAGTATTCCTTGATGTTTATTATTTTATTTTATTATTATATTATGTATATTATTCGTTATGTTAAACCATAATTATGTTGAGTCTGTCGTGCGCCATGCGTAATCTATAGGAACCACGGAAGATCAGGTACCGCGGCGCAGTATTCTGTGCCGTGGTAATACACCTGAGTGGGTATCCTTTTCGGCATTATGCAATGCACTGCCTAATGATGCCATTATTATTATTATTTCTTTGTTGAATTGTTTTGTATGCTCTTACTTAATATTGTTGTTCTTTCTGATGTTGTTGTTATTTTAGTTAAGCAGTTTTTCTTTCTTTTGGGTTATTGCTTGGTTGTTGTTTTTGTGTGTGCTGTGCATTGTCGTAATGTGTGAATAAAGCATTTTATTATTATTATTATATTATTATATTTTTTACCACGAAAAAACTTAAATATTTTTTGTGGAAAAAACTGTTTGTGAAATCTGAGATTCAGAAGTCTGTGCAACGAAGTTTAAATATATCTCGCTGAGCATAGAACCACGTGATTTTCCACCAATCACGTGGTCGTAAAATATGTAAACAATCGAGTTTTGATATTTTAATGCAAATATAAAAACATCGGACTCCTATTTCAGGAGGCTCACGTGTTTTTGTTTGCTCGCACATAATGGCGCATAGCGTCACGCCGTCCGCGGCACGTATCGCGCCCATGTTGAATACTAATAGAGCACGGATAGGCGCCGCTCACGTCTCCGACCCGAAAATTGGATTCGCATCGCATACACTGGCCGGTATTAACGCTGGACTGTCCGAAACAATGCCCAATCAAACGGACTGAATCGTCCTGTATATATATATTTCAGCCGTATGCAAATTCCTCCGGTCGCGGCCTCCTTTTTCCCCAACGTAAATATGTTTAATAAAGCGTAATTTTGCGATGACGCGCGATGCATAAATTATATTAATCCCGATCCTGTTATCCGGTTACCACTGCAACTCGCGCTCGCATTAACCGTTCCAAATGTTTTGATAATATTCAATTTGTATTTCCGTTCAGCTAGCAGTGTCCTTTACGCGCTTTGATGCACAATCCCGTTGCCGTCTGAAATAATATTTCTTCGTTTTTAAAACGGACACATACATGCCATCGATGAGATTGGTTATTAATTTGCAAAATGTCTGCGGACTTCCCTGTCGCCGTGAGGCTCTTAAGCCCGGCCGAAGCGGAGAACGGCCGACAATGGGGCGGCCGGTGTGGATTACTGCCCCCCTTAGGTGTCCTGCCTCTACAAATGGGGATTTAATTTGCCGTATCCGTAAATACAATAGGCGAAAATTCGTGCTCCCACCAACGTTTGCCGGAACAATGAGGGTCCGGGCGATTAACAAGTTTTTGGCATGGTAAATTTTAAGTGCCGAGTCAAATGCAGCATAAATGTCTCACCCGTTCAGTTGACAAAATTGTTTTTGCTACCGGCTTCCACAGTTAAGGAACGGGTCCTATATCTTTTTTAACCGACTTCCTAAAAGCAGAAGGTAATCTCATCTATGAAATGCTTCTTTAACAGATAATTAAAGTAAAGAAGCTCATCCACGACTCTTTAAAGTCTTGGCTTAATTAAGCATCCTTTGGGTTTCCAAAGGGCGGGTAGATAATGATGTGACTAAACATTCGGTTAGCGGTAACGTGAAACAATAGATGGATGGTGGCGGCATGACGGTGCGGCCACGAGACGCCGATGACGTCGCATTAAAATGAAATCCATACGAGAATGATTGATGACGCCGGCAAACACCGCGCCCGGCTCATTCAATTTGCTGTCACCAATAGTGGAGGCTCGCTGAAAGAATTTTAAGTGGTTACTTATTAATACTTTATCGCTTGAATGCAGTATTTGGTTTCGCTCCTTGATTGAGAATGAGAGTAACGGGGTTTTCCGGGATTTTTGTAGCTTTTTATCTGGATCCATACAGTTAAATTTCGCTATGACGCATCTTGATTAAAAAAGTGTTGTTTTAATTATTATTTTACCTTCTCAATAAATTGGTATTCAAATTGAATACCTCTTGATTCTTCAAGAGCTTTTTATTGTCAAAAATTAGGCGCCAATCTTTACGCTACCCTCTGTCAGAAACAGTATACAGTATGTTATTGTTTTCCTGATACCTCTGAATTCTACGACGCATAAGCGATGACCCATATAAATTCACCGTGCCTGGAATATAGTTTATAAAGCTATCAGGTACACAATCGATGGATTGGGTAAACTCGGCTCTGTCAATACGGTCCGGTGTTCGTGACGTACGGCTGGTATCCGACGCCGGTCCATTTGTTGGTCCAACCGATGCGATGCGTTATTGCTGTAATTCCGGACGGAAATTTTTTCGCCATTTTTGAGTTAAATTTTTGGAGTTTTTTGTTATTGCGTTGTGTCTATGCTTTTTGCGGGGTTACCTAATTATTGTGAAACTATGTTTCTATACCATCCATTATATTATTATAGAATAACATATTTTAGTATAAGCATTTTAACTGTGTCTGACTCTCTGTCTGTCTGACATCTCCTCACGTTGTTTACAGAGTTTCAACGTTGAATATTTTTTTTGCTTTAGTTTTCATCCCAAAAAAGTTGTTTCCCGTTTCGTAAAATATTAATAATTTTTAGCGCAATTAAGTTGCGGGCTTCATCTACATTATATAATATATTTTATTCCTGCAAAGAAATTAATAACGTAGCTAACATTCAAAAGGTAGTGGAAAATTTATTTAATTTCATCCACTTATTGTACGTGGTGGGTTTCAATTAATGATGGTCACGAAACACATTTATACAATTTCTCGGAACATCATAAGGAATATTCCAATATTATAAATGTTTTGTAAAGACGCCGGCGTTCGTAATGAGTAAATTGATATATCTGAGCCACTTATAAGTTTTCTAAGTCGAGTTGTAATAAAAGTTCCTCTAGACAACGTCTTACCGGGTGGAAGTTTTGAGAAGTTCTCCCTGTTTGTTTGATTCTTATATCACTCGATACCTCGGAGTTCGGAGTGCACTGGAGTGCCTGTGATACTTTTATTATTTCCTTATGGACTTAGTGCAATCGACTTCGATCTAACAATAAGTTGTTTTCAATACTCTCTCGATGTATTATTCTTGTTAAATCATTATATTTTTTTATTGTTAAGGAAGGTGGGTGCCTCGTTTAAGCCGCTTAAGTATTTAGAAAATATTTTCATGAAATGTATTTTAATAAGCCTCGTTGGAGTGGGGTAATCGTTTGTTTTTTGCTTAATTGTTTGAGCTTTTTCTACTCTACCTATCTCATATTATGTACATTATGTACCATCAGATAAATCGATAGGTATATACTATCAGAGAAGTTGATTCCTAGGCAGATGTGAAATTTCATCCATGTGAAAATAAATGAGGTTTCATCCATGTGTAAAAATGTCTGATCCTTCTGGCATCTGGGACCATACGTAATTTGGTCAGGTTAAGCAAATCTCAATGTGATGACATCCATACTAATTACTAATATAAAATCTTATAAATGCGAAAGTGTGTCTGTCTGTTACCTCTTCACGCTCAAGCCGCTGAACCGATTTTGCTGAAATTTGGCATGGAGATACTTTGAGTCCCGGAAAAGGACATATGATACTTTTTGTCCCGGAAAAATATGGTTCCCGCGCGATAAACGAGTTTTGGCGCAACGGAGTTGCGGGCGTCATCTAGTTAACTGATATAGGAACACTTGACAAAATCCTTTGAAATTACGTAGGTTTGCCATCTGCTTACACATCAATTTCTAAGATAGTACTCACCCAATCCGTTTCTTCGGCTGAGTAAAGTTTGTGAGATCTAAAATAGTATGTGCTTTCATCATTAAATATTAATCCACATCTGATAGAAATTTCCAGACGTTCGGTTTTATCTGGAATGAACGCGCAAACTTGCTCAAAGCTTCCCTTGCCGCATAAAACGAACCTTGATTTTTAACTGGAATATATTTTGAAGAGATAAGAAATCTTGATTTGTTTCAGTATATCATATTTTATGGGTAAATTGATGATGAAACAAATCAGGGATTCGAGAAGTATAAAGGTTTTCAGAATTTAGGACAAAAGTTAACTATTTTTAAAAGCGTTAAAAATTACTTAACTTATTCTCGCTTCGTATAGCACTTGGAAACTTCTAATAAGATAAATATAAAAATATAATATAAAATACTTATTGTTATCGTATAAATTCGTGATTGTGACACACATTGGAAATATTTTTATTTTTCTCACATCAGCTATTGAATTAATGTGCTAGTCGATCGATCAATTTAGTTTTCGGCTCTGCTCTGCTGGCTTTGCTTGTATTTGGAATTTGGATGCGAAAACATGGAAGGTTTTGAAATAATTTTTACTGTCTGCAAAAAAAGTAAAGAAATGTTTTAAAATTTTTAAAAATATACCCGACAATGTCGATGGTTATCGGTACGAAAACGTTTTCGCAGAAATTCACCCAACAACGTAAATATATGCGGCCGCAATATCATCACGCGCGTTAAACGTCCATCGAATAAGGCTCGAAATAGCCAAGCTTTTAATTAATTAAAGTAAAAGCAATAACCGATAACAGCAAATTAATTTACCTTGTAAAGTTTAAAAAGAAGTACCACGCCAGAAGAAATCAGTAAATGGAAGGATCGCACCGTCGGACAAGGCAATAAGCGGGGTTTTATGATAAAGTTAATTAGATAGAACATTTGTTCCCCCGAGCCACCGTACAAATGAGATGCGATGCTATAAAGTAAAAGAAATCAAGTCTACTTGGGATATGGAAGTTTCCATGTTTACCTTGAATAATGTGGTGCTAAATTTTGTTGTCATCTGAGACTACTTGTTGACGATCAAAACTTTAATCCTAAATATAAAATAGTGCTCTTTGTAATGTCTGTCGATCTGTCTGGTGAATATTGTTTGATGCTGCAACGAATAATTTAATTGCAGTACGAAATTTTAGGAATTAAAAAAATCAGGCCCACCATTGAAAATATATATTTTATTACTTCGCTGATGCTAAAATATTTTAAAACTTTGCTTTTGAACTTGTTACTTTAAAAACATACACGAATTTAAGTTGTAGGAAAAAACTTAAAATGGCTAATATATCAGATATCTCGGATAATTTCTATTAGCAGACAATACGGTCAGCTCGATTCCGACGGACCGAAACCGCAGTAGAGTCAAGATGGAAGATATTCTCGGAGTTGCCGGCTGCGGGGGCCTCGAGCGGTAATTAGTTCGATCGCCGATCCCGCTGCCAACTCAAACATGCATCCCATATTTGACTTAAATATCAATAAGTGTAGTTTGACTTGGAAAACTGTGGATGGTCTTTTTGGCATCTTGAAACGAACATGCCTTGAGAATGAACATGCAAAGGAAGCGGGATCGTAAAATGGTTTAGAATAGACATGCCAAGGAAGCAATGATCCCTATTATACTTTACAGAATCTTGCAAAAATTAAGCTTAGATATTTAAGACACTCTGATCACCTCCCTTGACGCTATTTTATGAAAAAAAAAATCTGGTGTTTTATCTAAGAGACGCTTTATTATGAACCAGTTGATCCTCAACTAGATTTTACTGCTGTAGAGGTAGAAAAAGTATTTCTTCAGAAATAAATTCTGCAAAGCCTCGAAAAGAAATTATGAATATCATATTGTATAAGTATGTTTCCTATCTAGTTATAGGTTCATTGCCAAACTAATATAATAATAACTATCATAATCTGGAGCAACCAGTATCATAGCCGTAACCGTATCAATAGTCTTTGATATTCATCCCGTGGGGCTATCCCACGGTTAAAATAGTTAATGCCCAATAGAATTACGGGCAAAGGGCAGTGCAAAATGTATCACGGTTTCGTGGAAGTCCCCAATTATGTACATCAAAGTGAGGAGGATATTGATGAATTAAGTCAGTTTGTGCAAATTCCGAACA
Organism: Plebejus argus; assembly: GCA_905404155.3. Taxonomy (NCBI): domain Eukaryota; kingdom Metazoa; phylum Arthropoda; class Insecta; order Lepidoptera; family Lycaenidae; genus Plebejus; species Plebejus argus. The sequence goes on along the minus strand of FR989946.1, from coordinate 5,094,130 downwards.
TCCGCCGGAAGCGACCGTCACACGAGCGTCGCACAACTTTTGATTGTGTCGTCCTCGCTGTGCGGAGGTGTCGGAAATGGATGTGGCGTTACATTTCGAGTGAGAATAAATATTATTAGTATTACAAGGTCTGTAGTAATACATTTTTGATTGCAAAATGAAGATTACGATGGTTGGATGGATGGATTGTATGTTGTTCGTTGTCCAAAATATTAAATGATGTATCAAATATGTATCAACATTATTTTTTCGGCTTTGCGATTTTGAAACTATCAACCAATAAACAAAAAGATTCTAATTCGATGTTCGATCTAGATTTTTCCACTCCTAAGGGTGAGGTCAAAACAGCATTACAACCTAATTTGTGAGTCGCAGAATTTCGATTGGCAGAAATTCTGCTGCATTCAGTTTCATAGAAAATTCCTACTTCATTCAAACTAGCGTAATTTCGTGAGTCATGATTTGTATGAAAAATAATTTACGCGACCGAAATTCTGCGACTCACGAGTCAAGCCAAACGATCGTAATTTTGTGAGTCGTGAGTCACGACTCACAAAATTACGATCGTTTGGCCTCACCCTTAATGTCTATCAAAGATTGAAGCACTGTAGTCATATAGATTTCCAATAATAATGAAGCAATTTAAATTTCAGATCCGAGTAAATAATGTTTTTCGTCTCGGGGCTATTTTGTTTGAGAATTTTTTAAAACACGTTGATAGGTCGGCAGCTTGTCGCAGTTTTAAATCGAATCCTGCAATATTGCTTGCGCTCCTCTCCCAAGTGGCTTTCTACTTGTTTTTCATTTCGAAATATGTTCAGACATAATTTTTTTTATAATCGAATCTGAAAGTACTGCGTTCTTCGGAGGACCTGCGCAATATTTCTTAACGAATTACCTTTTCGAGTTAATATCGTTTGCATATTATTATTAATGTAGGATTGAAGATAATAATTATTACAAATCTTTTTATTTTTCTTAACGGTGACACCTAGAGACATTTAATGATTACTTAATTATAATTTAAAGAAACTCCATACACTTATACTAAGTACATTCCGGTCGTAACTCGTAACAGCAGAAGTAGATCCTGATTCCTGACATATTATTAGGCAAATTAAATGAGATGATTCAATTTAATTTCTTAAAAATAGGTTACCTGTGGGGTTAGTGCGAGTTTTATTCGATCACACGCATCGAGCGCGTAAACGCGAATTTATATGGGATCAAAGCAGCGCCATCTACTGGCTAACGTTGGATACTGCTTTGATCCCATATAAATTCGCGTTTACGCGCTCGATGCGTATGATCGAATTAAACTCGCACTAACCCCTCTGATATAATTTTGTGTCAGAATATGCCTTTGGCTTTATTGATATCGCGAATTTATCATATGTTTTACTTTACTTCATTTACTATTAGTATCCAGGGGTACTAATCCCTTTAGAATGCACTTTCTTATTTTAACCTGATCAGGTACTACTTTTAAAATAAAAGCAAAACTACCTTTCAACATTTATCTTGCGATGTAATTTGCCGTGTGGTTTCTCAAATATTTTGTAGAAATACTAAACAATTTCTGTACGTCTGGGGAGTTGGGGAGCGTTGGATGTGTAGTAAGACAGAGTCCATTCGCGGGAGTGTGGCACGTGCAATTGAACACCACGCGACGTGGAAACTGATACGGAGCGAACGGGAACAGCATGATCGCTGGAACAAAATCAAGTGGATTGCGAGATGCAAAAATATTGGACGGAAAAATGCAGGAGTTGTGTCTCGAGTTTTCTCGTGTGGAGATAATATTTTAATTCTATACCTCTTACGGCCCGGCCGCATCTGCGTGTATCGTCCGAAGCTTCGTACGATGAGACGATACTATTGGACGATACACGCAGATCGTCCAATAGTATCGGTTTTACCGCGAAGCACCACGCATATGCGGCCGCGACATTACAGGTATTGCCAAAGGATAGGCAGGAGACAAAAAAATCTCTTTAAATCACACATGTTGGGATCGGAAAAAGCATTAGCCGAAAGCATTAATTCGGATTCGGAGGGTTTTTATTTGGCCGGTATAGTATTAAGATTAACACATAATTAAAGTATCCGTTTCGAGCCTGAGCTCCGCTAAAAATAGCCTAAAAGCCTCGCCACCAACAAAATTACCATGGCAATTGGATTTCGCACGGAGCCAAGAGTAAACGCGCAACTTTATAGAATTAACACCGGATTTTAGTTTTTTTCCGCCGCCCGGTGGCAAAAAGGCAGGTTTTTTATACCGGGTGGCAAAAAGGCGTGGCGGTGCCGGCCGGTGGACGCTAAATCAATTATGGCGGGTGACGCGGACGTAATTCTATCCATCGGCAAATGTTGATTTGACCGCAGGGCAGGAGCACGGCATGCCAACAGCTGAGCGATGATCAAATTTTTGTGATTAGCTCCAAATTCACACCTAATATGTTTTCAAAATTAGAATATCAAAATTGATACGCTGGTAGTGCCTAAAATTAGAATATCCCATCTGCATAATATCCCATATTGCAAGTTGACCAAATTACATGAAGCTCTTGTATGATATTATTTTACAAAAATAGCATGACGTAGATATAACAATAATAATAATAACTCTATATTGCACACCAAAATACACATAATAATATGAAAGATACAATAATATGTATTACTAATACATACTACAAAGTGATGCACAAAAGACGAACTTATTGCTACTAAGCAATATTTACCAGTCAACCTTTTGTAGATACGATTGAAAACAGAAGATATCTTGACATCTAAAAATTCTTGGTCCTATAAAATTAAATTCAAAGTTAATATTGGAAGTTTTGAGTTAACCAAGCTATGCATGTAAGTGATGCATATTTTAATTATTATTTTTAAGCAATTGTTTTTTTTAAAATTGCATTTCGCAAATATCTTTAAATCTTCAGATTCTTCTTGTTTAAAATAAGAATAAGGAATTCCAAATATTTTAAAAGGCTACGGTAACGCTCGCACCGTTCCGGGGCAAAGAGGATTACCGAAATTAACTCCCTCGGCGGAGGTAATGATTGACTCGGCGCAGTCGAGGGCCCTCCAACATCTGCTCAGTGCTCGTATTGCCGACTTATTGTTATACGATTTATCATATTGTTTATTCGTTACGGTAATTATGTTTAAAATGATGTTACTGATAATGATGATAAATCAATCTGGCGAATCACCTTTTTTAATTTATTGATCTGATGTATTTAAGTTCCACAAAAGTTTTGATTAAGTATACTGGTATAAGTTGTTCTACGGTTCGTATCGGATTTTGAATGAACTCCTTTACATCTTCGTATGTTATAAAATTTGCGAAAGTGTGTTTTTTTGTCTAATTACCTCTTTACGCTGAAATAGCACAACTGATTAGTACCTCGATCGTGGGAATCGTAGACACAATAGATTTTCAATTGCTATGCGACAGCCGGCTGTCACTTGGGGACTGATGGGTTAAGAATGAAGATGATACTGTTATGTTAAGGTGAATTGCACCAGAAGCGTAGTTAAAGGTTAAATTTATCGTCAAATATGGCGACTTTTGTTAGGGATTTGACAGTTCATTTCACATTTTGTTATGGTTAAAGTTAAAGTTATAGTTAAAGTAAGCCGGTGCAACCCACTCTTAGAAATGAAAAAAGACAATATGATAGCTTTTGTTGCAAAAATGTATCTAGGGTTTCCTTCCGCGCGATAAACAAATTTCGAAGTGCAATTATATTGTGCTTCATCTAGCACAATATAATTGCAAGACCCTGCAACAATATCATTTTTATAAAATTTTATCTGCATGCGATAACCGCGCCCATCCACGTAATGCGCTTCCAATATCGATATATTAGGGCGATATCGTATAATAGGCAGATTACACTGCAAAGACCACGTCGGGAGCTAATTCTGACTTAGGCACACAAAAGGGTTTATTAACGTGCATACTGTGATACAAATTGAAGATGAGATACGTCTCAGGTAGATGTGGGTGGAGCTAAGAGCGTTCTGGAGAAATGAACTTGGTTTTATTTGGATGATATTGTAAGATTTGAAACGTCAAGCAATTAGGCGTTGTTCTTTGAAGAATTACTACCATAATCAAAAGAACGAGGCATATAATTTGATACGAACTTTGACCTTGACTCGCCGTTTGGACTTTATCTTCTGTGTTTTATGCCTTAATTCTTGGTTAGAACATTTTTTTTATAAAATTAAGCAACTACCGTCGCCCCTGGACACTAGCAACATCAGAAGAGTTGCAGATACGTTGCTGGTCTTTTAAGCTGTTTTCATTCACGCTGTTTGAAGCCTTTTAGAATGTCTGTAACTGAACGATTAAGCCGTTGTTAAACGAACAATAAAAGTCGAGAAACGAGTCGGCGGCCGTAAAGACGACGAGTCCACGGAATTAATTAGTTGTACGTGCGACTTAATTTCTATACTCGGGGTCACGCTAAGCTCCAATTTTACGGCACCGAGTCATCGAATGACTCCCCCGGGATGCGATCATTAAGTGGGTAAACGGTTAATGAAAACGGAACGAGCACTAAACATCCGAGTGGAACGCCAGTCACCTAGCTAGTCGTTAAATGTCGTTATCGTCACGATTAAGCGCAAGACGCCTACCGAGTGGAGTGGCGAGACAGTCCCCTCAGCGAATCGAATTGACCGAGAACACCGAGTGCTCGGCCGAGGGCACTGTCTCGCCACTGTACTCGGCAGGTGTGATCATAGGATAATATGGGCCTGAGTACACTCACTAAGTAGTGTGGCGAATCAGTGTCATCGCCAGAGCACACCTTAAATAAACATACCGAGTGCACGGCCGAGGGTGCCTGATTACAATTACTATCAATTAGTGGTGAGGCAGTGTCCCCGGCCGAGCACATCCATACTAAATACTAATATTATAAATGCGAAAGTGTGTCTGTCTGTCTGTTGCCTTTTCGCGCCGAAACCGCTGAACTGATGTTGCTGAAATTTTGTATGAAGATACTTTGAGCCCCGGGAAATGACCATAGGATACTATAATTACTACCACGCCATAAACTAATTTTGGCGCAACGGAGTTGCGGTGTCATCTAGTCTATAATAAACATACCGAGTATTTGGCTGAAGGCATTGTCTCGCCATTCCACTCGGTAGCTATAATCACGCCTTAAAACGTCGTTATCGTCGCGATTAAGTAGCAAAACAAGTCGCGCGGGCGGTGGGGGGATTGCGTCGCGAATAATAATCTCAGTTTACGACGGAAGGCGAGTGAATCAATAAAAACACTAATAATGCAGAGGCGTAATCCGGCCGCTCGCCTCCTGCAACGTCGCGATTACCGGCGCTAACGAGATCGTAAAGACGGATCTCCGATGCACGGCTCAGCCCAAACGCCGCGGGTTACTGCCAATCGATACGTTTATTAGACGAAACTTTTAGGTTAATGCGCTAGTGAAGATTAGCGGTATTTCGGAAAGGGCGCGGAGTGAGGAGTGTCGTTGCGACTTGCGACAGTGAAAAAGTTGTATGTGTTGAGACATACGTTCCAACTTTTTCAGGAAAGAGGAGGTTGTGTGTTTACTTACTACGTAGGCTCAGCGACTCAAAGAAGTGGATCTTGATCTCCGACACGAGTTTGCGCCACTTGTCGCAGTCGCGTATGGTTGTGGATATTGTGGATTTTGAATTATTTCTAATTTGGAATTCGCAAAAGCTGATGTAATAATCATAATATGAGGTATTGCACTGCTACACTGGTGGCTATTTATTGCAAGGTAGACCATGCAGTAGGTAAATACTCTGTGCTACATATTCGCAGACATTTAAATTACCTCCGTAATTGAAATGCTGTAATTCTCGACTGGGGCAGACGGGAAATAAAACACAATTTACAACTAAACCCGAGCGAAGATTAAAATTAAAAGAGCAACAGTCTTATTTAAGGTCTCTTACAAACCCTAAAAGGGCATGGAATCCATTATTCTCAATTTGCGCCAGGTTGAGGGAAACGCGGACGACGGCGCGGCGGCCCGGCGGGTGTCCCCCTTGATTAAACCGGGAAGTAAGAAGTAACAATTTGTGAGCGCTTCCCGGTTATACCTTGACTCCCGGCTTCCCGGCTTCCCGCTTCCCACTTCCCATCACCTCCGGCTGTCCCGGAATTGCTTGCCGTATTTGAGTTACCAACTCGAGCTTATGTGTGTGTGATTGCGCGCGGTTTTATCTTTATGATAAAGAGTTCTTTATTCAATTTCTGTTTCCAGTTAAAATTTAGTACGGAAAGTTTTAATCAAAAGTTTTAAAGTTTTGAGTGTATTTTTCAGGCACTTTTTACTTAATGCTTGCGCTCTCTACCTCTATAGTCTAGTATTTTTATTGTTTTGAGAAAGACACTTATTATTTTTGTTGTTAAGGTTCCTCTTCTCGCTAGTCGCCTAGAGAGAATAACATAATGGTTACCCATGATTGCTAAGCAATTAATGCACAAACGACGTCGATAATGTATTATGTATTATAATATTAAACAAAATGTCCCTGTACAAGTCCACTTGTATTGGTCCAACATAGGCTAACATGTACAGCATTGTATCAGACAGCGGTCGTGCAGTTTTATTAACTGTCTTGCATAATATGACAGCATCAACAACAGGCGCCCACGTGAGCACCCCCGCTGCTCACTGTTATCGACACTGCATATTGTGTATTGATCAGGTTTGTGAGGATTGTTTCATGTATCTTCAGTTTGAATTATATTCAGTTGTAGAAATAATACTGACTTCGGTGATTGTCTTCAGACTCTTTCTAGTTTCTACATTCATATTGAATCAATATGAATGTAGAAACTAGAAAGAGTCTGAAGACAAGACAAGAGCCTTAAAGTGTATCAATAATTATTATTGATACACTTTGAGGCTCTTGTCGACTTTATGTAGGTACGTACAAACGCTATTGGTGATTTTCTCTGAATTAAAGCATTTTGGATATAAATTTTTGGATTATTATTTTCTTTAGATTGCTACGTAAGCATGATAATTTCATTTCACGTAACCGTTGTTCATATGATTTAAATTACTTACTAAATATAAGGCTTTTGACATTCATTTGTAGGATTTCTACATATTAGTTATCATATTAAGCTCGCAAGGTCGCATAGAATATCATTCCTTACCACCAGCTCTAGTCTATAGAAACGTAGAATCACAGCCTTATATTTCGTTGCCGATACGGTGTTCATTGAACGTAGTCCAGCCTATAGGTGTGAGTTTAGGGCGTGGGGTCAAAAAGTGAGTGGTGATCTCGATTCAGCGGAGCATGCGGAGTAATCCGGAGCGAGGCGGGTAAACAAATTACCGACCAGTACCGTCCACATTTTAACCGGACATTTTTATGAGCTACTCGTATATTATGTTCTTTTGTAAACTGACATTTTTTGTTTTCGGTTGGTATAAGGTTTTGTTTCACAAGATACCAATTGATCAAAATCCTTTGAATCTCTGAAATTGGTCCGATGATTCGTCGCATAAGCATAAGCAAATTGTACAGTTTCTTCTTCAATGTGTAAATTTTTTGAAAATTTTGTTGTTGTTTTTCCACTTTTGTGTCACACACATCAAGTAGTGAAACTTCAAGAATCTTTAATCAGAACTTTGTTTTCCTAACTACTTTTGTATATGTATAAATCCTGTTTCGTCCATGTCTATACCTACTCAAGAAAAAAGATTTTACACAAGAACAAAGCATAGTACGACTATAACATTTGTGTACAGTATTTTAATAGTAAAGAGGTTTTGCCTCAAATAGGCTACATCGCAAAGCTTTTCCATTTGTTTTTCCAATATGCGAGGTATGTGTTTTTTTGCCGTCGCTACACTCGTCGCCGGCACGCCGACGGACGTCCGCTATTAATTCTAATTCCGACGAAAGACGAAGATCGCCCGAGATGGGCGGACGGCACGCGCGGACCAATGAAATTATTGATGAATTTATTAGTTCGCTAAATAAACATTGAGACGAAGACTCGGAAAATATCGAATATTATCGTCGGATTTATCGATTAATATTTCGTTATCTGCAAGTATCTTTCTTTGTTTTGAAGTAGTCTTCGATTTGGTTAAAATAATTTGGCATCTCTGGTTGAGTTTCGTAAGTTTGAGCTTTGATGTGTCATTAAACATTCCATGGTGCCTAAAATGTCCATTATAATCCCCTTCTCCTTTACAAGAATGCACGTTAACACTAGAGTGCACGTCACTCTAGTGTTAAAGGGGCGCGATTTGTCTTCGTATTAATACAATATTATAACCGAATCCGGAGCCCTCAGACTATTGGGACGTATAACTCAATATGCGGTGGACGGACGCGGCGCCGCGCCTTATTTGCATTTTGATGAGGGCCACACTGATACAGTAAACACGTTACCTCCGAATAGGGCTGACAAGAGAGTGGGAGAAACCTGCTTAGTGTTTGGAGAGTATAGAAAGAGCTTATTTTCGAGAAGCTAAATAGTTTAGCCGTTTAACAATTCGCATTATCTGGCTTCTGACCGCCGCAGTGTTTCATCGGACGTGCTTGGATGAAACATTGCGGCCCAAGAATTTATTAGAGCCGCCACTTAACTCTAAATGTTGTGATCAACGCTATACCAATATATTCCGGTCGCTGGCAATATATTCCTGTAGCAATGTCAGTAAATGAAACCTATAGCCTATTTCAGTGGCATTTATTTGAATTTTTGTCGGTCGCGGTGGCTTGTGACAAAGATCGGAAAGTCATCTTAAGGATGATGTTAAGTTGCACTTTAATACCATCTCGATTCTCGACTCTCTAATGCTTTCTCGCGGGGAATTTCCCAAGTCTGGCAACCCTGCCTCCGACCTCCGCCGTTTAATCGGACACCCGACTCTGTCCGCTCAATTAATTCACACTTGGCATAAATTACAGCCCATATACGTTATGAATGGCAATGAAGTTGAATACAAATGGATTAGATTTCAACATTCCACCCCGACTTACTTTCATTTCACTCGATTCGATTGTAAGGCGATGCCCTTTGTTGGGTCTTATTAGTGTTTAGGTGGCCTAAAAGTAGCCTGTAACCATTTTTTGGATAATAAGTAACCTATGTCCTTTCCCGGGACTGGAGATACTTTATCTCCACGCCAAACATCAAAATCGATTCAGCGGTTTGGGCGCGAAGAGGCAACAGACAGACAGATCTGTCTATCAGACACAATTTTGCATTTATAATAAATAGTATGGATAGTATGGATGTCAGAGCTGATGCTCATACACGTATAATGTTTGAGCAAGGAAGGGAGTGTAATGCAGACGGCGAGTTAGTTAAGCACTGACCTACTGCATGTCGAGCGGTTAATAAGCTCCCGACTGGCGCTCGGATTTCGGTCGTTAGCTCGGCAATTGTCGACACCTAATTAGTCCGTCACCCGACGCGCCCGTGTGAAGCCCGGATACACCCGGATATAACCGGGTGTAGCCGGGTGTGCCGCGAGCCGGGTGCAAGGCGGTGCGCGATATTTAATGCACTTTGCGGTTAATACAGCCGCTTCGGTGACTTGTTCTCTGGTTTAGGAATAATGCACGGTTAAATGAGCTTGACTGATATGTTTAAGCTATCAGAATAGTGCTTGTAGTAAGGATACGGTAGTTTAGACTCTACTGAGTAGACACTTTAAAAATAAGGTTGTATCTGATGTGTCATAAACTATGTTTTGTCTAATATTTATACGGTTTTTTGATAATTTTAAATTGAATTTCACGCTGCCAAAATAAAGGTAGTCGTAGTAGGTAAAAAACCAACATTGATCATATTTTTGCTGCAAAATATGCTTCATCTTCTCGTCTTCTTCTCTCTTCACCTCTATAATATACTTTATTTCGTTCTATTATAATTTATAACAGTTGAGCATATAGCGTACATTTGACACACATCTTCAACAGTTTTGACTGCTACGTAATGTTATTTCAGGCATGGAGGCGATAATGTCCGAGTTCTTCAACGACACGACGACGGCGTTCTACATCATCCTGATCGTGTGGATCGCGGACCAGTACGACGCCATCTGCTGCCACACCGCCATCGCTAAACGGCATTGGTTGAGGTAAGTGGCTCTTACTTCGTCTTAGGCTGTGTTTCCACCAGAGCTGACTGCTGAGCTAAGCTGCGTTGCGAGGAATATGTTTTACAAGAACCAATAGAATCGTTGCACTGAACGTGGTCAGGCAAATGAAGCGTTTCTATTGGTTCTTAAAAACACATACCTCGCAACGCAGCTTAGCTCAGCTTCGGTAGAAACGCAGCCTAATGCGGGAAGGATTATAGCTTTATAAAAAGTTGAACAGATATATGAAGGTCATTAAAAAAATCACACATATTATTATGTTTATGTCCAAACTATGGACTTACAGTAGTTAGTAGTTTGTACATTTAAAAGCATTGATGATAATTTAATATGATATGACGCCATCTGCTGGAGCATCGCCATCGCTAAACGACGCTGGTTGAGGTAAGTGACACACTAGTACCTGCAGCCACCATGATTGAGAATGCCCATAGAGCTGTAAAGCAATCGAAAAATTTGAGAGGTGTCTTGACCTCTCAAATTTTGTCTCCTGGGACACCCGGATGGAGCGAAGTTGCTTTCTATGAGGGAGAGAGTGACGGACACAGAAACACGCGCAGTCCGCACGGCTTACAACTATATCAGTTTCAATACAACTTTTGGTCTTAATATTTTCCGTATAGCCTTTCGCAACGCGCGATAAGGAGCTTCGTTCCAAAAATAAAGGCTGAAGAGCACTCTTCAGTTTAACGTCAATGCCCATCATTGGTTAAAACTAGAGTTTAGTTGTGTATGTCCTGAAATAAATCATTTCATCATCAAGGTAGTCTCGGCTAATATTATGGCCTCTTCATGTTGGCATGATTGCCATATATAACTAACACGAGGTGCATTGTCGCTTTTATGCCTATAATGGACGTCGATCATATGCTAAGTACTCACATACGCTTTTGCTCAATCGAGCAATAACGTCGAGCAAAACCCGCGGCTCGTGCTTTCGTCCACACATTCAGCATTGCTCGATAGTTTTATTCTAAATCAATATATTTCATCAATCGACGGCTCGATCCGGTTCCATCATTCCTTCGAGCGGCTCGATGCGAGCCTTCGAGCTGTCAGTTTTGCGGTAATTATTAGAGTGGGTTGCACCAGCTTACATTAACTATAACTTTAACTTTAACCATAACAAAATGTCAAATGAACTGTCAAATCCCTAGTAAAAGTTCATTATGGACGCCATAGTTGACGATAACCTTAACTTTAACTACGCTTCTAGTGCAATTAACACTTACTCGATTTGGAGTAAAACTATCGAGCAAAACCGTATGTAAGTACTTAACAATACTGCAGATAATAACTCCCACACCGGTTTCGGTGACGGTAGCCGGCTTCTATGAAACCAGGCCAGTTAAGCAGGAGTAATTTTATGGTGCCCAAGTGTGTGCGCAGTACACAAGAGCACTCTCTATCCCTTTTACTCACATAACTCAGTGGAACGGACGACTAACACGACTGGCGAGAGATCAGGCGCTGGACCAACTTTTTACATGCCCATCCGACGCATGGATCATCTTACTTGTCAGACAATCAGGTGATCAGCCTGCATTGTCCTAACCAAACTTGGAAATAACATGTTTCCAACGCGGGAATCGAACCCACGGCCTCCGAGTCAAGAGCCACGCTCTAAACCTCTGGACCACGGAGGCGTTCTACTACTACTTCAGATGCCTGCGCACTGCGCAACCATATAGTGACAATCATAGTTATGCATCATGGTCAACCATGAAGCCAGCGACCAACAACGCAATGATTCCTGAATGACGAGGATAAAATTACTACGAATTCAGTAAATACATAAAATATTAAGTTAATATGCGGCATCAAATAATAAGTATCGAAATGTTTTCCGAAAGCATTCGAATATTAAGATATCCTTTATTATTTTATTTACGGCCAGTGTAGGAATTTTCCGTATTTTTCGTTTGCGCAGATTGTTTGTTTAGGAAAATATAATATTTCTTTCGATACGGTTGCTAATTGATGTTGTTTTACCTTGTATATTCTGTATATTTTATGTTTTGGGATTTGTTATGTTAAGCTTCAGTGTTTTGGTTGTAATAGCTACTACAGACTATAATATATCTACCTGTTCATACACTTCAACTGTCCCGCTCTAATTTTATGAAAAATATCGCCATTTCACAACTTGATGTTGATGCGTTTCGAGACCCTTGATTTTTGGCATATACTTAGTTGAAGGAATGAAAAGTAACATAGTGGTCTTGGAAAAACATCATATTTCCAAAGGATGTTTACAAGAATGTTCGTATTTTACGCGATTTTTGGATTCCACGCGAGCGATGCCGCGGGCAAAAGCTATTTATACTAAAGGTGCCGGTTGGCAGCGGGCGACATGAAGCGGCAGCAGACGACGTGTCGTCGCGACACTACTGTTAAGCTATGTATTTCTATGAAAGTGTCGCTAGCTTCGTGTCGCTAGCTGCGCAAGGTATATCATTCAAATACATAGCAACCAGTAGTGTCGCGACGAAACGTCGTCTGCTGCAGTTTCATGTAGCCGGCTTCTAACTTGTTCCTACCTTTGAGCTTTGTAATCAAAATAACGAGGAACGGAATTTCATAAAATTTTTGACACATCAAGTTTTATGTATTCGCCGTTTGAATTTGAAACTTGGGCGAATTATTATACACCAATAATATAATTTTTGTTCGTTACATTATAATTTATACATGAAGGTAAATTGTAAACGGTAATGTACGAAGCCCTACACATGAATATGACGAATTGAGTCCGTCCAAATGATACGGTGCAACGAAATCTCTAATTATCCCCAACAAACCATACGCCATTATCGAAGTGCATTGTAACAGTACTAATTAAATAGACTTAGTTTTAAATAGCGTTTTCATTGCGAGCGTCTAGCAGAAAAAGCGCTGAACAGCGCTGAATAAGATGCAGGTTTTGGCCAGGCAATAATAAAACTCAAAAAAAGTGACGCAATACATAGTAAGTGGTGAGCAGTGCTAAAAGGCGGTTCTTCAGTAAAGTTTTATATTAATAAGTATGTTTAGACTCAATTGTCATTATTGTTGCTTACCTATGCATATTTACTACGTCTTGCTACGAATTTTCAACAATGTAAACGAAGAACTAATTTTAACCAAATCCTTTTTTAAGCGCAAGGTAAGTCGAATATGTGTCACTATTATTATTAGCTAATAGCACATTATTTGTGTTTCTTATTATCACCTTATATGACTAGTTATTGATTGGCTAACGTCAAAATATTAACCAATCAAAAACACTAAACAATAAACATAAACTGTTGTCAAAAAATCTCAGAAATTGGACATTAATTAGCTTATTAAAAGGCTCCAAGGCTTTAAATGAACGTGGACGGGGGCGCTGCTGGTAAAGGAGAACTGTAAAAAATGACGTTTTTGTATGATAGAAGCTTTAGTTCCTTTTCTCGCCACGTTCATTTAAAGCCTTATCGAGCTGTATCAAGTATATAGTGTTACCCTAATAATGAGGTATAAAAAAACCCGCCATTCTGTTTTCGACCGCTGTCGAGCGCTGTTCTCTCAAGCGCGTCCATTGACAAAACCATGGACCAACAAAACGAAACAACAAAGAGCCGACCGCAGCGTGGCATAATGAAAGGCCATATCAATACGCTAATTAATATCGACGTCCGTCACTTTTCAATAACCTAACGCATGCACTGCGTTAATTGGCTGCGTTTTCACGCGCCCTGTTAAAGTTGTTTAAAAATGTAATTGAAATTGTTTATTGTATTAGATATGATACCGTCAACATCCATTCTTCCATACTAATATTATAACTACGAAAGTGTGTCTGTTTGTCTATTTGTTACTTCTTTACGCTTAAACCGCTGAACCGATTTTGATGAAAATCTTTGAGCCCCGGTGTAGAATTCTCGAGACACTGGCTCACTACAACATCCAGTATGCTGTATGACCATAGGCGCACGTCTACCCTCTCTGACTGTCACTGCACAGCTGAGCTGTTGACAGCTTTACAGATGACTTATATAGACTGCATCCCTACTACTTTGACGACCTCTGTGGCTCAGTGGATAGCACGTTGGTAGCTTAAGCCGGGGGTCGCGGGTTCGAGTCCCGCCGACGGAACAAAAAGTTTTCAAATTTCCTGGGTTATGGATGTGTATTAAATATATTTATCATATAATAAAAATCTTAAATATATATATAGTATAAAAGTATTAAATATATTTCCGTTGTCTGGTACCCGTAACACAAGTCCTTCAGGTACTTATCACGGGGCCAGATTGACGTGGTGTGAAGCGTCCATAGATATTATTATATTATTATTATATTACTACTGGTGTTCGTGAGACAATGTTAAGTGTCTACTATATAATTAGATACTCTGCGTATACACTACACCCGGGAAAAGGCACAGGATAGTTAATTTACGGTTCCCACGCGTAAAACAACTTTTGGCGCAACGGAGTTGTGGGTGTATATATATAAAATGATATTATATTATAATTATCTGCAATAGCAATATAAAATGATTGCTATTGCAGATAATAATATAACAAGTAGATGCTCACTTTTAGGCAGTTCCAAAAAATAGATCATTATTTATCTATGATTTAAAAGACGAACATAATTATAATTATATTATTGGAAGTCGGTTAAAATATATAACATTCGAAAGAAAATTAAATACTACAAGCGTATTCTGGTTTTTGACCTCCTTGAAGTCTACTTAGGGATGTCATTTTCAATATTTTGAATATCGTAAACATTGCTAAAATCCCTCTTTCTCTTCCTCCTTAGTTAGATATTTTCAGAATTATTGGTAGAAAAAATAATACTCATAAGTAGGTACGAGTTTATATTTATATATGAGTGTTAGGAAAAAGTATTTCTGTCAGCTTTTGACAGCCCTACGTCTCGTCTATTGACAACGACATACAAATTATGGATCACACACACGGAATTATGAAAACACTACTTGTTAATATTTGCTCATATCTTGTGCGTCGGTTTGTGTACACCTCGTTATTTCATATTTGTCCGTACGTCCATATTTCTTACGATTTTATATTTATTCAGCTTTTTATTGAGTTTGCCTATTGATTATTATTTAATATTATGTTTGTTCGTATATTTAATATGCTCATATTATTCTTATAAATATTTCCTTTTTTTCTCGTGTTTGCCTGTGCAAATAGAAACTACAGTTGGAGGTAGATGTTGCTCTATGAAGGTTTTTTGAATAAATGATAAATTGTAGTTAGTATAATATAATGAATACACAATTGTTATAAAGTGGACGTTGCCTAAAACTTCGTTTCGCTAAAATCCGTTTATCAAAACGCCAAAAACGTGCATTCATACCACATTGAAAGCCGTAGAGACAGACAAACTGATACGTAACAGATAGACAGACGGACACAAAGGCAGACAGACATAGTACACTTTCGCATTTATTATTAGTTAGAATAGATTCAACAAGTAAAGCGCGCAACAGGTTCCTAAACTTCAACACAAGTTTGGTGAAGCGTCTCGAAAGGTCTATTAAGCGGCACACACACTCGGGTCACGTGCTCAACTTCCAATATGTCCCCCGACGTCTTCGGCTGTTTACAAACAGATACTTTGTTTTTACGCCCAGCCTTAATCAAAAAAGCCGCCCGGCACGAAGCAATTTGGTCGGCCGGCCGCGCAATAAGAGGAGATCGCTATTAAAACAAGTGCAAATAAAGCAAATTGAAAATGGCACCGCTCCTTCGCTGGGGAGTTAGTTTACCCCCCACCCCCCTCGGCCTCCCCCGTCAAAACAACTGGGAACTTAGAACGAGTGAATTTTTCTAAAAATATATTTTAGGGTGGGCGTAACTTGAGAGCGGCTTGAAGTTCGAGTGCTTGTTCGTTGTAATTGCTCGGTTTAATTGTTGGTTCGTTTTATGTCCTCGCGTATTCATTAGCTATGTCCACATTGTGCACTTTTATCTTAAATTTTCATCATCTTTTTTTTTTAATCGTTTATTTCAAATAAAAAATACAAAAGTGGCTTAAACTAGTTTCCCGCCAAACTATACAGTTTATTGGCGGGTACGCGCTCTTGACATAAATAATTATCAATACACAAAACTCTATAGTAAACTTCAGACCGTATCTCTATTTTCTATAATCTTTTAGAGTGAGTTGCACCGGCTTACCTTAACTATAACTTTAACTTTAACCATGACAAAATGTGAAATAAACTGTCAAATCCCTAGAAAAAATAGCCATATTTGACGATAACCTTAACCTTAACTTTAACTACGCTTCTGGTGCAATTCACCCTTATTAGTATAATTTATACAATTATATGTCTTGCCTTCTAATCGCATATTAATACACAAATAATGAACATCATCTATTTATCTCGTCACAACAAAGCAAAAAATAAACAAAAGTATAAATCCTGTTCTCAGCTATAATCCATAAAAATAAAAAATAAAAATTTTTTTCAAGTAGGTATAATGTAACATCTAATAGTTATTATCATGTAATGTTTTAGGGCAGTTAAATTTACCTAGCCATTACACTTTTTTAGAATCTAACCGTCATACTCAGAGACACTAATAATTGAATTTTGACATTCAACTTTCATATTGGCGCATTCAATAATTGAATGCGTCAACGAACGCAACGCCAACATTGTCATTAAAGAACAACGAATTTGAAAACAACCTCCTCGAAATCCTGCGAGCCGGGGTAAATGAGTGTAGATGATACAATTAATTCAATTACAATATATTCTTCAGGTTTTTCATTACATATTATTCAGTTTTTTTGCGTTCTTGATGCATAAAATGCAAAGGATATTTTCAGTAAGTGGCACAAGCTTCTTGCTTCTTGTTGTCTGTATAACCGTGTCATTGGATCGTTCATAAGTTGAGTTCTTTGTCAATTTGCTCTCTTCCTGTTTTCATAATGATGCACTCCGCTTCGAAAGCACATAACCTGCTTTGTTCGCAATAACATTAGTGACGTCATAGAAACATGAGAAAACATTATTACATATTACGGAGTAGTCTTACGACATTATAAAGTCACAAAGCAAACAATGAGGGAAGCTTCAGGGATATAATTTTTAAAGCATCCTTTATGATCACTAAAATTGTTAGGTTGTATCTGCTTGGCTTCAAACGACTTAATAGAATTTTGTAAACGTTTCGCTGGTAGAGTTCATTTTTGCGCGTTTGTTATAGTAAGTTGGCATTTTAGAATTAAGGTTCAGTCTAGTCATTTAAGATTTAAATATAAAAACAGTTTTTATATAAAAAGTAACTGTCGCCCGCGCGACTCTGTCCGCGTGGACTTCATACTTAGTTTACAGCGCGCGGTGGTTCCTGTGTCAGTGGGAATGCTGTGATAAAATGTAGCCTACATTACTGCAAAGTTTCCTCAAAATCCATCTAATAAACAAAATTGGTGTAAAATTTCAAAGCTTTGTAAAACCTTTGAAAAGAAAATCGATTTAGGATCGAAGGGACTACTATAGAGGCATGACGATGGTTGTGTAGAATCCACGACACGGCAGGTGCGTTTACGTAAAATCGTCTCTACGGTTACCCAAAGTGGTTGCGGTATTTGACCCAGCGCAGTACGGTGTAAATATCATAAAGTAACTCTGCAAGCCTTAAAAATCAACTAGCTCAATACAGACAATTTACGCATGTGCAAAGTACCCCATTTCTTTGCTACTAGAGAACTAATACTCGCAAAGGAGTACGTTGTGGATGCGCAGAGAACACACCGCGTGTAAGCGCGCTTCTA
The DNA here is from genome assembly GCA_905404155.3 of Plebejus argus. NCBI lineage: Eukaryota > Metazoa > Arthropoda > Insecta > Lepidoptera > Lycaenidae > Plebejus > Plebejus argus. The sequence continues at coordinate 5,076,185 of FR989946.1, read as the reverse complement.
ATACTTCAGGGTGTGCATTGACGGAAAACTCGTTTAAAAGATTTCCTAACATAGTGCAATGCAAAGTTCAACTTACATCCAAACGGATATGCATACATGCATTTTTAAGTACGTTTTTGAAGTGTTCACCGGTCCATTCATCATTCGGTTGGACTGGCGTACAGTCAATGCACGCCGCCGCAATCGCCCTTATTATCTGCTATCACGCGAATGTGTGCGTGCGTCCGAATCAAAGTAGTTCTAAGATGGCCTACTACATTTATATTGTGGCATATAAATCTCGCCGACCGCCAATTAAACCCTCCCCGGCACTTTGTCTACCGCCCCCGATTGCTCCCGCGCTGACGTGCCGACGCCACAATACATTACATCATTATTGCTATGTTACATCGAAATCGTTACAGTTATAACAGGGACATTTCTGAAATAGCCTGCTGGAAAAAGATTATTAGCGCCTGCCCTACGGCATTACCCGAAGAAGTGCGTTTTGTTTGCGTAGTTTGCGAACACTAAATGCCTACGCTTTTAATGGTTTACATATGGTCGTGATATCGTAATTATTTATTATTAGTACATGTTATGGTCTATAACGTAGGGATCATAGTAGATTATTATTCTTATAATAAGCTTGCATATAGTCAAAACCAGTGACTTAAGAAAAGCACGGTCTAGTAAGCATTCTCCCAACAATGCTTGATTTCGAACTTCTAAAGTGCGTTAAGGGGTATCTTGACTGTAGTCTGTAGGCCCTAATAATAAACACCTATAATAATAGACTTTGCTATCTTTTGATGTAGAAACTGTTACAATTTTTTTCAGCATCACTCAGAAGATTTTTTCTATCAAATAGGTCGGAAACTACTAAACAGATTTTGAAAAAAAAAATGGCACAGTTAATACCATAGTCCATACTACGAAGTAGGACATGGAAGGGCTTCCGCGGAATTTTAGCATACGCAATACGCACACGTTATTCTTCAGGGATAACTTGTCTGAGTAAATAAATGTTTATATATTCACTTATAATTTTAAATTCAATTGAACCTACAATACCAGATTTCGTTAGTAAACTAGTAGAATTTTCTCACTGTCCATTGAAGTTTCATCTTTCAATAGTGATAAAAATAAGTGTCGTTACGACGTAGACGCGTGCGATACATTTAGTGACGGTTTAAGGCGGCGTCGTTAGGAGTGTTCTCGTGTGTCATTTTAAGGATGTGCCAAATTGAAGGCCGGGGCTGGGGGAGGCTGATTTATGCCTCGCCCCCCCTCGCCCCTTGCGCCATCGATTACACTTTTATTTACACGCCCGAGGTCAGTTTTCCAAGTTGGCGTTTATTAAGCTAATTTGGCGCATTATTATAAGTTGGTGGCGGATTTAATTTGTCGCTATGGGTTTATTGACTAATTAACCTCTCGCACTAGCGGCTAGGCCGCCGCGGCCAGGTTGCGGTGGCCATCGAGATAGAAACTGTATGAAACCGCCATAGACCACGCGCATCGGGCTGCAACGCGGCCAGCGGCCAAATCAAGCTCTCGATGGCCGCCTCGACCAGTAGCTCTACCATGAGTTTAAAGCTATAGTTTTTATCGGTACTCGATACCGACTACGTATATTTTTAGTATGACAAATTTTACAGCGCCTCTTAGCGGTCACTTGCGGGACTAAAATTGCCATACTAAATATTTACGTAGTCGGTATCGATATCGAGTATCGATAAATACTATACCTTAAACACCTGGTAGAGCTGGCCGCTGCGTCCTAGCCGCTATAGTGCGCTATAATTAGCCATTGAAAAATAGCTCTTGAAACTGGTGCATGACAATGAGATACTAATGTTTTTGTGCGCGTATAAAAGAGAGCTCTAGTTCAATGAAATCTTTTTCCATTCGGTGACTGGATCTTTAGTGATAGTTGCTATAAAAGTCCATTTCGTCATAGTTCACGTTTCACTTTTCGTCTGTTTGTGCTCATAAACTTTAATAATATTAACAGTGGAACTTACAAAATATGGTGTAGGTACTATTATTTCTTTAATTCCACCTTGGATATCGTGGATAAACCATAATTTGGTTATAAGATCAAGATTTTCTCACCAAGTTGAGTGTTACTATAAAAGTATTCTGTATGTCACCCAATAAAACGCGACACACAGCAGACAAGTCGCTCGAGACGAGATTATAGCCTGTTTACGACCGGACGACCGACGGACACATGTACGGTGCACCTGGCTGGACGGCTTTATAATCCGTTTAACATCTAGAAAGTAGATTTGAAAAGTGGTAGAAAATTGTTTTATTTAATTAGAAATAGAAACAGAATGATTCGGACAAAAATTATATTTCTGGTTTGTCACAAAAATCGGCGAAAATACGATAGAGCGAGAGACAAAGTACATTGATTGCAGTTTGACAGTTAATATAATCCGTTAATATAAGAACAGTTAAACGGTTATAATCCGTTAAACTTCTAGATTTGTATGGTAGAAACTTGTTTCATTAAATTAAAATTTAATTGAGGTTCGGATGAAAATAATAGTTTTTTGGCCTATTTTTGCTTTATAATGGTACGGAACTCTTCGTCGGACTCGCATTTGGCTGATTTTTTGTTTGCTACAAATCGCAGCTTATAAGAATTGATCATACAACAACACATTTCCGTTTTATGTGAGGTTTTAGACATCTGTTCTTCCTAGTTCAGTCAGTTTGCATTAAAACTATTTTTAACCAAAATTGCTATTCGAAAATTCGTAGGAAAGTTAGTTTACAGTCAAGTTAGCTTTAAATTTTATACGAAAACTTGACAGATATGTATTATGTAACCTTTTTTGGCAAAATTGTTTTATTATTCTGTTGGTTAAAAGGATGACCCTGGACGAAATTAAATAAAGAACACTAATAAGTAATAGTTAAAAAAAACTAAAAACACGCTTTTTATATGTAAAGCGTCGGTTACAAACAAACATACAAACATACAAATTGAAAAATGAAATAATTCTATCAAATTACTGTACTGTCATCGATCCTCGATAAATCTACAAAGTTTGAACGAAATCTGGCCGTTTAAAGTGGGTCAAAATCGCGCCCAAACAAGTCGGTTACAAACAAATATACAGGTGAAGCTAATAAAAAGCGTATAAAAACTATCGACACCAAATGAACTTTTTATGAGTGACGTCATGATTAGCTTCTAAAAGCTTTAATATTATGTTATTTTCATTGGCGAAAGCAAGTTGTCAATACTTAATAATCTGTGGTGCGGCGTGTCCGCTCAACCGTGCCGATGCGCGGTGACGGCTGCTAACCAGCGTTAATTACGCTCCGACAGTCACACACAACACCCGACCCGACGTCACACATAACCGACCCGACGATAGGCGGGGGACGCCTTGTCGTGACACACATGTCACCGATTAAGAGTTTGAGTAGGACATTTTAGTGAAGGGACGTTTGTTCACCGTGATGGTGCTCTTATATGGTTTTTAGGTTACTATAGGATGGATCTGTCTGGAGAAATGTAAAGACATGGAGCAATAGTATTGTAATTTGTAGTTGTAAAAAGTCTGTAAGGATTGTCACTTCTGTAAAATCAAACTGTCACTTTGTATACACAAAGTGACAGTTTGAAGAATAGTCTTCCGTAGAAGAAAAAAGTTCTACTGTGGGCTATGGCCATCTAAAGCGTACTGAAGCGAAGTTGTATTCGATGATTTCGACAGTGAAGTTAGAAGTCAGAGTTGTCTGGACTTGACACGAACAATGAACATGGTCATTTTGTTGCCGTACTAGGGTCAATGTAGTTTAGCCGACTGATTGGTGAACACAGCAAATGAGTCAACGCGAACATAATCGTCACAAAATAATCGCAAAAAACCTCGTTAATGCCAGTCGCTCACATGAATATTCAGCAGGGCTTCCTTAAACAAATTAACGGGCAGCATCTTGACGTAATAATGCCTAATAGTTGGCGATCGTCGAAGCGGCGCCCGCCCCGGCGCCTCCGCTCATTTGCATCGATATTTCACGAGACACGAGACACGAGCAGTGAGCACTGAGCGAGCAACAAGTGGATGAATATTGTCGGGAATTTCGTGTCAGTTTGTATTTTCGTTTGCTGCTTACTGAGATAGATAGTCATAATAGTTTAGAATTTAGATTTTCCAGCAACGTGAGCCATATTCAAATGGACTGACAGAACTGAAACCTACGGCTCTAAATTAGTAACGAATTATTTGGTGCCGCCAAATTTGGCACACAAACATAATACTAGAAAATTGAGAGAAAAGCTAGTTTCACGTTTTGCGAAGATAAAACTTGTCTCCTGTGCTTAGATATTTCGATTTCAATGACATGAATCATGACTAAAGCTAAAAACAAAATATTATCGAACGTTTTCATAAGTCGCGGCTGACGGATGCGGCTTAACAATGTGCACGGTTCATCCTCGGACGACCGCGGATACAAAAACAGCTGGCCAGCCAGATTCTGTTCGACGTCCGAACGCGACGCTAAAGGTCCGCGACTTATGTCAGACAATGTGCACAGTTTAGTGTATTTTGTATTAATCAGATAGAAACAAGCCGCATCCGATGAAAACGTCCGGTAATTTTTTCCAGCTTTAGTTACTACATTTAAAAAGGCTTTGGAACATGGTTTGTTGCCTGTTGGCATGGTGTGAGTGGTTTTTATAATTTCACGCAACAATTTAGTAGGGCTACAACTGGCTTGGCGCCAGTTCCAACGACGGTAGTTACTCTCAAGGGTTTCGTTTTCAATTCTCTTTTAATCGTTAGAATCTACGGGTATAGGGTTATGGAGTAACTATAATTTGAAATATGATAATGAAAACATATCAATCAAATTCTAAATCTAACACTTGAAAGCCACAGCTTAGAAACTACAGTCCTTTCAGAGCTATACCTTAAAGTTTTTATAAGTGACCCTTATGTCTACGCTGCGAAGGTCCTGTTATATTATAAATTATTATTATATTATACATTATATTATACATTATTATAAAGTTATTATAAATGTTTTGATTTGATTTGATTTGATTATATGTGAAATATCTCTGAACGAATATTATGCAGGGTGTAACAAAACTAAGTGATAATCCTGTTTGAGTTCCATGTAGATAGTTTACTGTGAAAGTAGCAGCGCTGAAAGACCATTTTTTTCACTTTTTTTATGGGCAAGCGCCCAGCGTCACGAGTTTCCCCATATAAACGAAAAAAATGGTCTTTCAGCTCTGCTACTGTCACAGTGAACTCTCTACAAGGAACACGTACACACCCTAAAGTATTATCACTTGGTTTTGTTACACCTTGTATAGGACGAAGTTGTTGTAGGAAGCAATTACATTACAGTAATTATTGAGATAATTAAGTTAGTATCTGTCGCCGCGTCGCGGGCCTCAATTAAATTCTCATTACTAGAAGCGCGATTATGGTCCTATCCTTACGTTGTAACACTCCCTATAAAGTATAAGTTTATCACCATCTCATCTATACTAGTGTATTAAAAAATAATGGTTTCTATTCATATTTCATAGTATAGTCTTCCGAATTACTGCATCTATTTTAATGGCACTTATTTTGCCTTTTTGTCGGGCAACCGGCATCTCGGCTATGGAGTATTCTACTAATAACTTTTTAATCACTTAAATATCTACTCTATTTACTGACGTTGTACTTGTACAGTGTTATGTCCTTTTCTGATACGTTAATACAGCGTCTTAACTCACAAGGACATTGTTTAACTACCATATCTGTCTGTATGCGCTTTTTGGCTTTTTATCTTTGTAAGGTGGCTAGTATTTAACTCATAACGCAGTCAAAATCTTAATATTATACATGCCACGTCCTGTACTGTACATTAGCTCTAGTATTCATAGCTCAACCACAAATTTTATAACGTGCTTTATTATTTATTGCGATCCCGACACGTAGAGACCGTCTTATGAACATGTACAAGACACTTTAATTTATCGTACTAGTTTTAGGGTGCATTAAATAAAGAAATCTGAAATTTTCGATTCTGTGCATGAGTAATTCGTGTAGCATGTCTGAGACCCATTTGCGTCATTCTGGATTACTGTTATCTTTTCTCAAAATATCCCTCTCTTAAAAAATCTAGACATCCTATTTAACCCAGGGTTAACTTTGTCCCAGATCCGTGCAAATGAGGTAGTAGAAAATTTCTTTTACAATTCTAGAATCTTTACAACATCATCATGTAATCAAAATAACACATAGCTTGGCCTAACGAGTTAAATCAAAATGAACGTTTTACTCACATAAGAATTTGGAAGTAGAAATTGAAAACACAAAGATGTCGCAAAATTTTAACCCAAGGTTAACCTGGATCTATGGATCCTATTGTATTAATAATATCTTGCTATATTGTAATCATAGCCCGAATGTTTGTAAGCCTAGGCCTAATTGTATAAAGTCAATTAGTACAATAACATAGGATTAACAGGGCCTAGATAATTAAATTAATTATTAGCTTCTGGCGCGGACCTCTCATCGAATACCCGATCAATTAATCTGTTATCTAATTTGTACAGATTTAGGGTTTGTGAATTTTTTGAAAGGAATGTTATTGCTAAAAATTCATAATAACGTTGCATAACGCAAAGATGTGACGTTTAGATATAGTTTTGTATACTTAAAATAAAAAAATAACTGACAGTTTGTTTTAAAAAATAAAAACTAATAATTTGATAAAGTATACAATGGAAGTAGTTTCAGGTTCAGATTAACATATGCTACTTTCAAAAGTGTTATTTGAGTTACCAATAATTTATAATACAGTATCTATTAATTTCAAATTTTATAATCAGCAGGTGGTAAAAAATAGTTTTACATTACATAAGTTAAAGTCTGAAATAAGAACAATGTATTTTTTTCTGACATATAAGATCTGTGTAACGACTTAACTTTACTGCTAATTCTTTACCCTTATGCCCTTATAAGAACCTGTCTTAGGTCTTCAACGACGTTACGTTACTCTTAACCCTTAAGAAGTATTCCTGGGACATCTCACAACATTGATAGTATCAAAACTGCCCACAAGATTAATTACACTCGGTCGATTTGAGTGGTGCTCATTATATTTGTGCGGGCGCGGCCGCCGCTCCTCTGTTTGTCCGCGGTGTTTGACCGCCTTCTTTACGACGGCGGTGTGCTCGTGTCGCGCAAACATCGATTACGTTATTGGAATCGAAAAGTTAGGTGTTTTGTGTAATATAATATGATAGAAGACTAGATGTTCCGTGCGGCTTCGCCCGCGTAATTTAGGAATTTCATGGAACTGTACATTTTTCTACAAAAAATAGCCTGTCTCTTCACGTGGTCTATTCTTCATGTGTTCCAAATAACATAAAAATTGCTCCAGTAGTTCATAAAATAATAAGCAATTTCATATAATTTCCCCCGTTTTTTCCACGTTTTCCTCTGTTTCTTCGCTCCTATTAGTCTTAGCGTAATAAAATATAGCCTATAGCCTTCCTCGATAAATGGGCTATCTAATACTGAAAGAATTTTTCAAATCGGGCCAGTAGTTCCTGAGATTAGCGCGTTCAAACAAAGTACAAACTCTTCAGGATTATAATATTAGTATAGATATTGTGTCAAGTATGAGTTTATTTCAATCAATCAAATAGGCTGATTTGATTGATTGAAATAAACATATACGTCCACTGCTGGACACAGGCCTCTCTCAATAAGTTTTATATCGTGTTTGTTAACACAACTACCTGCTGCCCTCGACTTCATCTGCGTGAAGGCTACAGCACTAAAAGAAGGTGATAGCGTGATAATATGTAGCCCATAATATGTTGACCTGACCTCTTAGTAATATTAATGCGAAATTTGAAGTTAATTCATGCAGTACTTTTTGAATTTAGCCTGGACATACAGACAAACAGAAAAAAGTTCTAAAAACTATGTTTTTGGCTTAGACGTCGATTGTAGATCACGCCCCAAGTATCATTTATAAAAAAAATGACTTTCCTATGATTTTATTACATAATGAAATAGATATCATTTGAATACGTAAAAGCGTTTGGGTGGGCTCTTTTTGTGGTAGAGAGGAAAAATAACTCATTTAGCAGGAAGTAAGAACTGTAAGCAATAATCACGTTATTTGATCTTGGTATGTTAGATACACGTATGAAACAAGCATACATTTTATACCATGTGAAATAGTGTGGCATATTTTCTATGTCTTGAACAAGGTAATATAAGAAATAAACGTTTTAGCTACAAGAAAGTTCTTGATAAACTGTTAAAAATGTGCATAATAAAAAAAAATAATTTAAAGTTCAAACTGTGCTGTGGTTCAAACATTAACTTCGTAGCATCGTCGTAGAGGGTTGCTACGTCGTCGTAGACGCGCTACGGTGTCGTAGACGCGCTACGGTGAGCTACGGCGTAGACGGTATTTCGTCTAAAAACTCCTCCTTGAATAATTTCGTGATATTTCATCGAGCTTTTTAATTAATATGTTTATATTTAACCTTTTGCGCTATAAAATATTTCGCTCCATTAAAAAATACGTGGAATTGCGAGCATATCAAAACTTCACAACATCGTTTTCGGAAAATTCATTGTCTCCGGGTTTAAAATGTCGGGAAAATGAATACTGAGCTTCACCTGGGCGTTGATAAATATCGGAATAATGTATTTTCGTAGCAAGTAAAGTATTGCATTGTGCAGTTTTTGTAGCGGGCGCGGCGGCTCCCTATGATTTCATTATTTGCTTTCAATCAGCATTGTGAGCCTGGGGGGGAGGGGGGGGAGCTTTGACCCCTCTCCCTCTCCCCGCCCCTCCGACACCTCGTCGTCGATTTTGTTTGGTTTCGTTTTCGAATTTATCGTTGAGCTACAAAAATAATTGTTAAGTTTCTGTGTGCGTTCGAATTAAAAAAAAAATGCCCAGACTGAGTCAGACTGTACGAAGCGCTCCGTACTCGTTTAACAACAGTATAGTAACATCACTACCATTTTTTGATATCGAGCAAAAAGTAGGCAAAATATGACGTATTTTGTTTTTACCCTTTGGTTACAGAACCCTAAAATTAAGAATTATTTTTATCCCAAATCTGTATCTCTATCTTTTTTCGTCTATCAAAGTATGTTCTTCGCTCATATTGAAATCGCACGTACATTACGTGACGTACAGACAGACATATAGGAGCTATGATGTCTGCACCATACGTGATGCACCGCGTTTGATGAAGTATCGTACTATATTTATTGCATAGTGCATACTAGCATGTGACTGATCAAATATTAATCCTCTTTATTACCGCCGGCAAAAAAGTGGGGTAAATTACAAGTTTGACGTGTCTGTCTGTAGGTTTGTGTGTTTGTGGGTGTGGTATGTGCCTGACATGGTAGCACCCAAACGGGTGGACCGATTTCGATATCGTATTTTTTTATGTTTCAAAACCGACACGATCGAGAGATTTATTTTTCATCCTCGAAATAACGATGTAGCATACCAAACAGTGCAGAGTCCTGGAACGTGCCTAACGAAGTATCTGAGATCGCATATCATAACTCATAGACAACTTTTCCATGCTAACGCCAAAAAAGATAACAGTGGGCTAAGCATGTCATACATGTCACACATTCCATATACCGTATACACCGTGCATTATGCAGCATGCTGTATAGTGTATATTATGGCAAAACAAAATATGCTGAATCAGCTAGATTTATAAGTTGTACGAAGTTGTCATTTTATCTGTAAACATATTTTATGTACAAATTTAAAATGTCACTAATGCTGTTCTGTTGGTCAGTCTATAAAATAAATAAATAGACAGCCGAGTATCGATAGTATGTCGCTTCTACCGTCTACTGACGGTTATCTATGATAAAAGAAGATATTTCTCGCAGTATGTGTCGACATACTGCGTCAACATATATTATGTCGCGTCTACCGTTAGTGTCTATGATGGAAGAAGATATAGGTGGTTATCGTTAGTCTGTCGATTGTCGTCAGTATGTTCTCATTAAAGTTATTTACGATTAAAATACTAATAGGTGAGTAATTCGAGAGTATGCATTAAATACTTTTCTTTCATGCTACAGCGTCTAGATTGTACTAGTTCTAACATCTATACTGTGCAAGAAAAAGAGTGTCGACAGTATGTCGCCTCTACCGTCTACCGTCAGTATGATAGTTCTCATTAAAGTTATTTACGATTAGAATGCCAATCGGCGTGTAATTGTAGAGGATGTTTGCGCCGGCGGAGCGTGTGAGCGAGTTTCCAATTACAGAGGAAAACCCCTAGGGTTGCCAGGCTTTCTCCCCGATTCTAGAAAACAAAATGTTTCTCGATACGGCGAAATCACGAAATTGCTGGACATATAATTGCTTTATATCTCAAGATAAGACTTGTACCACTGTTACTCTGGTAAAATGAATTAAAATAGTATCGAAAATCTTAAACTTATAAAGTATAATTTTCTTGAAATGTATAGCCTGTTCCTGCATAATTATTCTCTAGATACATAGAAACTGCTGCTTACTGACGTCACATTGTAGTTGAAGTAAAATAATAAAATTTTACTTGACGACTGCTGCCACTTATAACAGTCCCTGAACATTTCTTGTAAGCGTTTTAAAATAATAAATACAATTCTTACTTCATTGATTTCCTAACTCAACAGACTTGTAAGTATTTAAAACAATTTATAGCTAAAAAAAACTAGACAAATGAAACGCGAAATTAAAGAGGGAATTGAAAATGACAACCCTAGACGAAGCTAAGTGAATATTCCTAGACGTTTCTGCAATACATTAATTGCACCCTACTTACTGCGTTACATTCCTAATGAGTTTCTGTTTATTCTCGCCCTGATGCTTGATTCATTGACTTTTAAATATAACAGTAATAAAAAGTAAGCGCTTCTTGTATTTTATGGAAATTATAATATTATCTATTTATCAATATCGGGACCAGTAGTTTTGAAGGTAGATCCCAAACCGCCAACGAAACTGCCAAAATCATGATTCTTTGTTTTGGCTTCGCCTGATTGAGTAAGAGTCAGAATCATAGACGAATACGCACCTCTACAAGTCTGTTTAGTGTTCGAAAAAGGGGAATAAACGTTTATTTATTTGTCCATCATATACCAACGCGTAGAAGCTACAGACTTCCTCCCAAATGTAACATCAAATTACCCGATGACATTTAAAATATTGGAATACATATCCATGGCGTTCCACGAACCCCGTGAAGCGCAATTGAAAAGAAATCTCACAATGCGACCACTTTTCGCCTATCCAACTACTCGTAACTTTCACATTTACCCGCTGAATACTGAATAAACTTTGTAAAGTAATATCATATGTCACACTCGATATACTTTATTGGAAAATATGATGTTTCGTAGCGGTCGAGACGAGGTATAGTTATTTTATCAGTATGTGAAGTTTGTCTGTCTCAAGTTTATATCAGACGGTTCACTCAAGTGAACTTAAATAAAATGACGATTTTCAACACATTCGGCACTTAAGTTTTTATTTAGACGCTGCTGCATGCTGTGCTGAATTTAGGAATATCAACTGTTAGGAATAATTAAAATGTATTTATTGCCATGGTATGTAGCTAACTGTGTTTGCAACTGATTTAAGAAACGACAAATAATATCTTTTATATTTTGATAAAAAATATCCTAAAAAATAATGCTAAGTAGTAGTTTTCGCGCGGTAAAATAATATCTGAATGTTGCGCTAAATAAATAAATTTCACGGTTACCAATACGTGTCTTTCTTTCCAGCGGCCAAAAATAATATATCCCACAAGTGTTGTGAGCTCGTTTATATGGCAGCGATCGTTTAGCGTAATGCACGACCAGGAAAAGCTCTCTCTGCCCCCCGGTGCGGCTCGACTGCGTTTACTGCGAAAAAGTGCAATATAACAGCGAAGCCACATTAGTACCTTGCGGTGCGGTTTGTCGCTACAGCGGTTTCGAAAGTTAAAAGTACCTGGAAGCCCGAACTGTACCCACTAAAAACATACCCAGAAATATTTCAATTTATTAGCGAATTTCGTAATCGCGGTTTGCCAGAATAGAACCTAGGCAAATTAAACAAAATTCCTTGGAAATACGTTGCCGAGATACATATTTCTATATTATACTACTATATTGTGTATTCTGACCAAGTGTATATATTATAGAACACTGTAAATAGTTTTCGGACGCGGTGTTTTGACTGAAAAACCGACAGGAGATGAAGTGGGAGGGTAAATGATGCGCTACACTGTTATATTGTTTTTTGTTAACGTCCGTCGCCACTACTCAGTAGAATTCAGTGCGTATTCATTTGCGACAACGCAACTAGCCAGAGCGTTATGGCCTCGCTCTAATACTGTTCATTCATACGGGTATTCGATAGATTTTATCGTCCCGCATAAAGTGATATTTTTAGGTGTGAATAGACCAAATCTATGCTACAATCCAAAGTTATGGATCGGGATATAGAAGTCTGCATCGTTAGTATTAAATAGTACTGTATTCGCTTTTCTTCAAATAGTGCTTGGAATTCCTTAGATTTTGGAATTTAAAGTTCTTTATTATGAAATCAGCTTGGGGAAGTCGTGTGCAACAGTTAGTTATTTAATATCTTTAGCGTCGGCGTGTTGCTTCCAACTTGTTGAACACTACTGCAATATATTGAAACCGCATTTCTCACAAAGAGTCAGAATTCATATTATTGCGACATGATAAGACGATGCCATGCGTTTTTGAACTAGGCATTCAAAATAGAATAGCGCAACACGGTGGGTGGCAAGTCTGTCAATTCAATGTACTTATACTCTTATGCTAAGTGCTCACATACGGTTTTGCTCAATCGAGCAATAACGTCGAGCAAAACCCGTGGCTCGGGCTTTCGTCCACACATTCAGCATTGCTCGATAGTTTTATTCTAAATCGATATTCAAATCGATTTCATTCCATCAATCCGGCTCGATCCGGTTCCATCAATCCTTCGAGCGGCTCGATGCGAGCCTTCGAGCTGTAAGTTTTGCGGTCCACACAGTAATTATTACTTGATTTGAAGTAAAACTATCGAGCGAAACCGTATGTGAGTACTTAGTATTATGCAGTAAATAAAGTTCTTGCTACTTTCACATCGAACTCTATATACTGGACCCATACACTCTAAAGTATTATCACATAGTTTTGTTACACCCTGTATATGTATACGTTGGATGTAGCGTATCGTTTCTCCGTAACCTGAACCTTGGTTGAGGCACAATTTTTCTCTACCATTTCTCGGAGGGTTAAGTTTTAGCGTACAAACAATAACAAGACCGTACCCGTACCCGCGAGGTGTGTTTGTGTTGTCTGTTAGGCCGCTGTGGGCGCCGAGAGGGTTGAACATAACATATCATTTGGCTGTCGGGTATTTTTCCTCTGTCAAAAATCAATAGGTAATTCTTAATCGAACGTTACATTTGAACATGTTTTTGCTATAGAGTATAGTTCGCTTCAATTCTGAAATGATTCGTCATAAGTTGTTTTATATTTGGGGCAGTCGCTTTGTGGTTTAGGCGCGTCGACATTTATTCATTTTCTTGTTTTATTATACATCATAATATGAAACCTCCGTTTCTATAAATCAAAACCTTTAACTGAAACTCTTTAGTGATCAAAAAGATCATTAAAGAGTTTTAATTAGGGTTTCGATTTATAAGGACTTAGTTTAGAGATTTATACTTATGCGTGACATCATTAAAATTAGAAGCGTTTATGGCATATACTGGGCTTTGTTGTTAACATAAAGATTAAAGATGGTCAGAAAAATATAACAGCCCAACAAAGACCCTTCTCTTTTCGAAAGTCGGTTAAAAGTGGATCGAAGTATACATACGAAGTAAAATGAAAATAATAAATGTTGATGTTGAAATTAAAACGAAGCAATTTTATTTATGAATGGTCGTCTAACAAGTTCGCTGGAGAGTCGTCAATAACCGTAATCGACGACAGCGATATACGATACCAATAACGTTTCAATTTCATATTGATTAACTGTACACTCTGAAGTTATTTTGCTCTCTAACAGCGCCTCTAATGGCGGCTAATTTAGATAAAAATTGGTATGAATTGGTATACAAATGAACTGGTATAAACAAGATGCTTAGAAAGCAACAAGTGAAGACGACAATTTCTAAAATTCAAAAACCAGGGTGAACTTTTACAGTGTGACTCAAAGGAAATAGGAATCGGACACCTCGTAAGTTAAAATCCATTAAACCGATCAGTCTGCAGAGCGTGTCAAACTATTATACAATATACATTATACATACTCTATAAAAACAAAACCCTTCTTAGCGCAGTACTCCATAAAAATCTAGTTCATACCATTATAACAGCAGTTCATTGTGGCTGGTCGCGGCTCTTATGCCAACGACGTAAATATCTCTCTTATTAAGTTTAGAGGTAAAGAAACAGTGTATGTAAATATGTATGTAGAGTGCAGACAGGCTATGATTGGCTTCATAGCGCGGTTTCGATAGTCTTCGAAATATTGATATGTTTACAACATGTCTTACTACGGAGGCGGCAGGGATTGCAAATGTGCGTCTGCACCTTACATTATATTATGTTTTGTGTTAAGCCGACTCGAGTAATAATGTTTTCGAGTGAAGGTCCTCAGATATTATGTGAGTAAATTTATTTCTTTGACTTTTGAGCTTGAGAGTAGCTATGTAGAGGGAGGGGCTTCCTTAAGAAATGCTTAGATTATTGAAGGTCTCTACAAAAAAATGCCATTTTCTCTTAAATTTTTTTTCCATAATACCAAGATGTGATCGCACTAATTAGTCAATGGTAACTTAATATACTGTATATATATTTAGCGCAAAGATCACGTCTCACTAAATAATGGAAAAATACCCAGTCCATTATTCTCAGTTGTGTCACATATCGGTGTCGGGCAGCGCCGCGGCGGCGCCGCCCCCCCCCCGTCGCGATCATCACTATTACCCCGCCCGTATTGAGCCACTTAGCTCAATCATGATTAATGCGACGACGCAAATAGAAATAACCCCGTAATTAGGCATTCACGACGCGCCGCGGGTCGCGTTCGTTAGGGTTATTGAAAACCCGGGGTGGTTGAAAGATGGCTAAGAAGTGTGGTTTCACTTATCTGAGAAGTTGAGTCATGGGCAGTCGGACATATAATTTGGTTGCAAACGGATCACAACTTAAGCTAAAAACAAATTATCGGACGTTTTCATAAGTTGCGGCTGACGGCTTAACAATGTGCACGCTGCATCCTCGGACGTCCTCGGATGCAAAAACAGCTTGCCAGCCAGATTCTGTTCGGACGTCCGAACGCTGAAGGTTGCGTCCGCGATTTATGTCAGTCAATGTGCACAGTTTAGTGTATTTTGTATTAATCAGATAGAAACAAGCCGCATCCGATGATGAACGTCCGATAATTTGTTTCCAGCTCTCACCGACCGACAAAATGACGTAGATCTGCCACCTGACAATGAATTTTCTTGATGATGCATTGTTCATGTAATACAACTGTACCGACTGTACTGTATCGAGACGTAACGTCTACGTACTACGTGGGCTTTGGTGCTTAGAGACGAAGTTACGTCTTTAAGGTGTTACCTAGTACCTAGGTGCTAAAAATCTTGAAATTATCATTCCCAAACTACTTCGGTAGATCGGTACGACATATTTTAATTACGAAACAAATAAATACAAATACGTAGATATTTATAAATATCTTGTATTGTTTACCGGCGCTTGTTCCGAGAAGCCATCGTCTCGGGGTATCGTTACGCCTCCAGCTCGCTAATTAAACGGATTATTCCAGATTGTTCGATTTCCAGATAAAGTATCCACGTTTTATGAGCACACCGGCGCGGCGAACTTCTCGTTGTACTCGTAGTATGAAACTTTGCCGCGATATCGGTTACACAAAAACTTTTTGATTACAATCTAATTTAATGATTTCTTAGGTCTACGCGTATATTATTCATTTAGTCGCTTACGGATTTTGTCGCGGAGCACTTTTCTTATTCCCGACTTTTCGGTTGCTTTCCAAGCCGTCGTCTCGAGTTGTCCACCCGTTTATTAAGATTTCAAAATGTCAGCGGAGTGTCGAGTTTCTCTTAACCGCGATTAATTTGTAGAACTGTAGGATGGGTGACCAAATTGGAACTAAAACCACTATATTTTATGCGGCCTCTTCGCTTTGCTCTATGTTGGACCAATACGAGCGATTACGGACGTGTTTACAAACCGGCTTGTCTATACTCGCCCGTGATTGACGTTGACTGTACTTATACGTAGATAGTTTCGCAATCATGGTAGTAATCATAGTCCCATAATACGCTCCAACGTGGGGCCTTTAAACATAAAAATGTGCTGCGAAAATACGTCAGTGGCACTAGTTGTTCGAAACACTAACTAGGAAAATATTCCCGTTTCGTGGAAAATGGAATCAGGAATTCACAATGGAAATATAATTTTCTCCGAAGCGAGCATTCTGTTTCTATGTCCCGGTAGTTGTCTTGTTTATTAATGTTTTTTTCCAATTAACTAATTAATCCTGAGAACTGAGATTTTTTAAACAAATTAATTCGCCCCCGGCTATTATGACGAAAATAGAAATAAAATAGAGTTTTGTTGGAAAAAGTTTAGCCTGTTGATTAGATCTTTTTAATTGGCTAGCAGAAGGATTAAGAGATGTTTATTTTTTCAACATTGTGCTAATTGAAGGACTTACTCGTGTACCGAAATAGAAAATAAAAATACTTGTATTTTGAGCGAAAGGATGTCGGGATTTGCTAAATCCCAAAATTGTTTTCCGTGAAATGCTATTGCTTCGACGAAATACTTACTATAGACCTTGCTAATTACTAATGTACCTGTACCTGTATAAAGATTTTTAATCTAGAGAGAGGCATATTCGTTTGTGATTGCCCATAATTAGCATCATCTCAATCGTGGTTACCTATCATGGCCCCCTCCTGAGCCCAAATATGTCTCAAGATGGTGATGCAGCTGACGGAAATAATGCCAAATATAGGCGATAATGGATCTAGAGAAGCAATGATTTCTTCATCGTGGCCCAACCTGAAGAGCGGCCTAAATATTTTTATGGTTCAAGATGATGATGCAGCTGATGGAGATAACGGCATTATGTGTCGCTGCAGCGGTATTCGCGTCACGCGCTCTCTTGTTTGCGCGCCGTCTGCTGCTCGCTTTAACGCGTAATTTGTTGTGAATGCCGAAAAATTGATGTTGACGGCTCAAATGTTGTTGTATTTGAGCTGTAGGGTCAGCAGATGCAGTAACGACGATATGCATGGTACAAGAAACACAGATGCGACATTTTTAAGTCATTCAAAATATTATACATCGTAATCTATGTTAAAGAAAGATATACATGTTTCAGTGCAAGTTTGTTGCCAATGACAGCTTGTTGTTCGACGCTCTACTGCTGTACAGTATTACCATTATATCGAATACGAATAATATTTGACAGTTCATTTCACATTTTGTTATGGTTAAAGTTAAATTTATAGTTAAAGTAAGCCGGTGCAACCCACTCTAAATGAAACGGAACTTTAACCCCCTTACAAATAAAAATATCTACAATGGCCATTTATTCTTTATTGTTTGATAGGTTAGTGTTAGTAAAGTTTTTTTTTTAATTTATTAATTTTAAGTCGCAAGTTTTTTAGTACAGACTAGGACAAAAAAATTGACGTCTATGACGTCTATCTTCAGAACGTAAATCTTTTTATTTCTAAAATAAAAAAAAAACACATAGTCCCATTTTATCGCAGTTGAGTAAATTAAACCTATTCTCGTCTTAATTCTAAATATGAAGTTGCATTCGATAGGTTCTTATTGAGTTTGCTTCGGCTTTAGCCGGCTGAAATTACCATTAGGTCTGCGGATGGACGCAGCGGGGACACCGGACAATAGGAACGGCTATATTAGTCCACTCGGCCGCATTAGATGGACCCGACACAGCCTTATTTATATATTGTATACTGTATACAGTCTTCAGATTTATATAGTATACAGCTTTATATATGTAAGGACATACAACACAATAACGTGTAAGGAGTATAGGAATAGTAACGTGTAATTACAGTCTGTTCTTGTGAGTCACAGGCATTGAATTAACATATTATTGTGTGAAATAATCCTGTAAGTTTCAGAAATCCTTAAAAACAACGGGTAGTACTAGTACGGGTGCCCTAGAACAGTAATCAACCAAGTTTTGTTGATTACAGAACCCTAAAACGGAACCCTAACCAGCTGATTTTTTGTATATTGGTAGGCTAATAGTTATATTATTTAAGAGCAACCTTGTCCTACAAATAAAACAATCCATATTTTAGGACCATCAAGTCAAAGTATGAAATCCTTTCTATCTCTGTTAGCTACCACTTTCGAGATTTTTCGAAAATAAAAATGTTCGTCTTATCAAAATGTAGCTACTCACAAAAAATTAGCTTGTTAGTAATCACAAAAAAATTTGTTCTAGGGCACCCTGACTATACTCTAAGAGTGCCACAGTAGAAGAGCAGGAGAGGTGAACATAATTTCTTCTTTTCCTGACGCGAGATTAACATCTTCTTACCCTTAACTTACCTTAACTTTTCATTTAATAAATGCAATGCCGACTTTTCATTAGACTAATTTTATAGTTACTCAAATATTATGTACTAATTTAATATAACATATCAACCTCTACAACGAAACATCTAGAACAAGTCGATCACAGAGCTGGTAAGACTGTCCGGGATATTCATTACGCGGTAATTCGGTGGCCGGATCAAGGGTATACATCTCGGCCTTCCCTGTTATTAGGGCGCACTCAAACAATATGCCGCAAATTGAGTTAACTCGATAGTAATGATATCTCGGGTGCAGGGGAATACCTTTTATTTGATTCGCCAAGATTAATAGCTGCGACGTGCGTAGATCACGTATGGTTTTGAAGAGGATGTGCGGATGATTGTGAATTTTGATACTGTAATATTTGTTTCAACCCCCCTTGGGTTGGAGAAGTTTACTTCTTGAAAATTATGTCCATATTTTCGTAATGTTGATAATTAGATTGTTGCGTCAGAATGTATTAGATAATTTATACAGCGAAGTTAGTGTCAAAAGTGTACATTAATACATCCCTATTTTAACATGGCGCTTACGCTGTCTTATGTAGAGTCTCATACATTTTTATTTATATCGTTGTTGTTGAAATTATTTAATTTGAATTGCGGCGTTTAATTTTTCTCAACACAGATTACAATTATTAGGCGGGTGCCGCGGAAGGGTTTCGGCAGCGAAAAGACGAAGCCGGAATAAATGAAAGTTTAGAAACGAGGGGGCGGGGGTAACAGCGCGCGGGGCCGCACGGGTACGGCTTCGCGGCCTCCCCAGAGCTATGATTTCAATTATTGTTTGATGTCGTTATTTTTCTTGTGTTTATTCGGGCCGCGTTTCCCTGTTTTTTCTTCACCCTTCCCGCTGTTTGCGGAGGAGAGTGCGTCGCAACTGATATGTTTGGCTGTTTGCTCGGCTCACGTGGAGTTACTTGGCGCGTCTGAAGCGTCGGCGGGTATATAAGTACTTACAGGTTTGTGTGACCAGTTAGGGTAACTGAAGATTTGGGGAAAAGATTTGCGGGTGTATCAAAATAACATGTTCAGATCGTACCAATATAAAAATTCAAACTTATATTTGTAGTCTTAGTAAGAAATAATATCATTGATTCTTTCCGAAAAGAGCTAACCTCTTTGTAACTTAGATAGATTGGAGATGCGAAACAAATTAATATTATAACACTAGCATACCATGCAAACCTTGTTTTGTCATAAACGTCATAGTTAAACAGTGTTATAAAACATCATGCATGTATTATACCTTTCTCTTGAATATCTCTACCCATTAAAACCGCTTCAAAATACATTGCGAAATATCTAAGCACACGTAGGGACAAACATAATATACCTACTTTGTTGTGACAATATGACCCTAGTCTATCACATACTAATAAGTAATAACATTAGTGTCAATCTTGTCATAGAGTTGTTACATACCTGTGGCCTGTGGGATATAATTACGGTGATAATAAGCTCCATCTCGCTGGTATCGGTTACTGACAGTTGCCTTTGTGAGCTATTGTCAGCTAATGGACTTGGCGACACACGGCTACATTAGCAAGACGAAGAAGTGTAATATAAGAGCTTTATTAAAAAAAAGGCTTGCTTGAGATGAATAAACACTCATTTAAGGCTTGCTTAAATGAGTGTTTATTCAAGTCAGGTCAGGAAGGTATTTAATAAAATCTTATTTTATAAGTAAAACAAGCGCTTAAGTTATAGGTTATCATTGTATATTATATTATACTGTTATGCTGTTATATAGATCGCTGTATAAATAATATCATATAAAAGATATTACGTAAATGATCGCGCGAGAATCGTACATTTTCCGAGATGAAAACTATCCTATGTTTTTTCCCGGGACTCAATTGGTATCTCGGTATCTTCTGGACTAAAAGCGTAACAGACAGACGGGCAGACACACTTGCAAAGCATTAGTAATAATAATAATACTCCCCACACCGGTTTCGGTGGCGGTGGCCGGTTTCATTGAAACCAGGCCAGGTACGCAGGAGTAATTTTATAGTGCCCAGGTGTGTGCGCAGCATAGAGATATAGAGCACTCTCTATTCCTTTACTCTCATAACCCAGTGGGACGGAAGTCCGACACGACTGGCGAGAGATCAGGCGCAGGACCGACTTTACATGCCCATCCGATGCATGGATCATCTTACTTGTCAGACAATCAGGTGATCAGCCTGCATCGTCCTAACCAAACTTGGAAGGAACATCAACACGACCTCCGAGTCAAGAGCGACGCTCTAGAGTCTAGACCACTGGACCACGGAGGCGTTACACAGCATCATAAAAGCATAAAAAAATCAAATGACGAATCACATTAATATCGATCCGGCGGCGTAGCAAGGCGCCGAGCTCGCTTTGATTTTAATTTGTCTAAGTTGTATCTTAAGTGGAGTGCATGAAAAAAGTGCACAAAGAAGCGACTAGAAGTGGCACCCTGAGCTGGATAAGATATATGCGGCCGTGATTCCCACCACAGACGTAGCACCTGTGTCCTCTACACCACCACACCATTCTGGCATCTGTGCCACTAAAAATACAGGCGTTTTTCACGTGGGATGGCTGGCAGACTCAAGTTAGACACTATAAGTTTTGCGGCGAGCATTTTTGTACAATGGATTCGCTCGCCGAGCGTGACATCACAATATTTTAGCACTCTCGAGAAATAACATTGGCGGTTTAGTCTAGCCGGTGTTAGACCTAGGTCTGGGTTTGAAAGCTGGGTTAGGTATAGAAAATGTTTCCAGAAAACTTGAATTTCTTAGAGAATCGAAAATGTATAAACAATATGATGATTGATGGGCCTTAAATGACTTAATGATCGCCATGTCATTTAAATATACTAAGTTTTAAATTTTAACGAACATAAGTTATTGTAATTATAGTTGTTATGTCGCTGATATCGCTGACTTTATAAACGCTACTTATAATTTCGATTCCAGTGTTTGTTACACCGAAAAAGAACCTAATGATTTTTTTAATGATCAACACCATTATTAAATGATGATGATTATTGTATTTTACGTTTTTGTACTGAAACATCGTTTAAGTCGCATTAAAACTTCTTTACAATTGAAAATATAACAATGAGAAGCTTGCTCTACGTACAGACCGTTCGCATATATTTTACATCTTACAGGTCCTTATCTCAAGTGTATAAGGCTAATTATAAAAAATACGTTGTTAAATAACGAAGTAAGCCCTAACAGGTGTCAGACAATACAGGAATCAGCGGACATAATATTGGAACGTGAGAAAATGTTTTGTGTGATTTTCATTTTGTGTGTTTTTTGTTGTGTCGGTAAAATCTGTACGGTTTTATATCTTATTTTATTGTATATTAGAGGAAAGGGTTGTATTTTAAGCGTTCAATCCATACTAATATTATAAATGCGAAAGTGTGTCTGTCTGTCTGTTACCTGTTCACGCCCACTGAACCGATTTTTCTGAAATTTGGTACGCGTATTAAATTAGACAATAGGAATAATTAACGTCACTTCGGAACCGATTTCATTTGTCGATTTTTCTGATTTTCTGGTGATGACCACCAGAAAATCAGAAAAATCTAAGCTAAGCTTACATACTCGAAGTATCTGCATTCCTATCAAAATCCTTGTCTTACCGTTTCAGACACACTTTCGTTTTTACATTGTCAATAAGATACAAAAAAAACTCGATTCGTCGTTTGGACTTTAGTATATAAGAGCCTTAAGATAATATTATTAGCGCCACAGGTAAGGGAACACGATACTCCGTCATAATTAAAGCTTCTTAACAATGGCGAAACAAAAGTAAACACGTATCGTTTACGCCTGAGATGCTCATTATATCCCTTTTTAATAAGCTCCAATTGTTTTCCCTGTAAGCCAGTCCTTCCCAAAGTAGTCCAGGTGGACCCCCAGGGGTCGACGGAGGTCCACGTTGTACGCGACAAAAACTGGGGGTCCATCATCGTAAACTGAAATGTGCATGAAATTGTAATTTTATTTCTATGGTGAAAAACTGAAATGTTGGTTTGACTTCTATTAAGGTGACGCCTTGATAATTTAGCTGTAGCGATGTCCATTTTTCTCAGCAATGACTAAAGCTAAGAAATTAAAGTTCACTGTCAGTATTCATCATGTCTTTGTCTTTGAATTACCCATAGCATAACACGATTGGTCAACGTTTAATAACACAGAATAATTAATCAAAAAGACCTCTGTAAAAAAAGGGATTCCTATTTTGCCAACAGAGGAGAGTGATATAAGCTTCTAAAATTTGTACATAAATTGTTTCTAGTATACACTTTGATTTGTCCATAGCTTAAATGAAATGTATTTATGGTTTATAAATTACGCGACAAAAACCATTTTGTCGCTACGCCCTTTCAATTTTTTGCTGTTCCATTGCTTGCTTTCTATGAATAAGAATAAGAATAGGCCGGGTCAGCCTCGCATAGAAAACAAGCAATCTAAAACACATCCAACTCGGTTTCTTACTTTAACATGGTGTCACCTTAATATTGGCGGATAATAAAGCAAATATTATCTCGCTTAATCGTAATATAATATTATGTTAAGAAGTTTAGATACTTGAAAAAAAAAAAACTAAGTGTACAATCGATCTAATGTTTAATTTTTTTAGATTTAGGAATTGGTAGTAAATGTTGGGGGAGAGATCCAGCAAAAATTTTGAAAGTGCTATTAATTATAATTATTTTAAAATTGTTAATAATTCTGAAAGTAGTCTATCAAACAAAAGAGTTTGGGAACCTCTGCTGTAAACAGTATCACAAAACATCCCGTCGCATATTCCGCCCAAATCGCATTATATGTGCGGTCGAGGGTAACTGACCTGCTTTTGTGTTTAACATTTTCATAATATGTGTATTGTGTAATATTTAAATAACCTTTATTTTAAATGTTTTACGCCTCGCCCAATGCATTGGGCGATCTCTAGTTCAAATTAATTGCGAATTTCGACCATTGCAATGGTAAATAATATCTGGCTACACAATACACATATATAATGCACAGTTTTATTTATTTCAAATCATTCTCCGGCCCTAAAGCCTCAATTTATGCAAAAAAATCGGCCAAGTGCGAGTCGGACTCGCTCACGAAGGGTTCCGTACCGGTATAGGGCGAAATTAGACAAAAAATTGTGTTTTTTTGTATGGGAGCAGGGATTATTAAATATTAAATTACACATATAACCAAGGATTTTGTGAAAAATTCAAGTACCTACCTGTTGCCATTTTTGATATAGAGCAGAAAAGGCCAAAAAATCACGTTTGTTGTATGGGAGCCCCCCTTAAATATTCGTTTTATTTTATTTTTAGTATTTGTTGTTATAGCGGACACAGATATACATTATCTGTGAAAATATCAAATCTCTAGCTATTACCGTTCTTGAGTTACAGTCTGGAGACACAAAAAAAGGCCAAAAAAATCACGTTTTTTGTATCGGAGCCCCCCTTAAATATTCATTTTATTTTATTTTTAGTATTTGTTGTAGCGGCAACAGATGTACATAATCTGTGAAAATATCAAATCTCTAGCTATGACCGTTCTTGAGTTACAGCCTGGAGACAGACAGACGGACAGACGGACAGACTGATAGAAAACGAAGTCTGAGTAATAGGGTCCCGTTTTTACCCTTTGGGTACGGAACCCTAAAAACTAAATTATAAGTTTCAAACTTCAACGCTGTTCTATTGACATAATATTCTATTGTCAAAATATTGACTTTATTATTTTTAGACATAATTCCTGCGACCGCGACAGTCTCAGAACTCTCAGATTAATTACCTGGCCGTGTAATAATTGTCTAACAGTGTTAAAGATTCAATATAAAAAAACTAAAATCTATTTTCAATTTGACAACAGACTTCAACCATAAATAAAATAAAAGAGTATCATTCGTGTGTATAGGCATTGTCAATCAAAACATGGTTGTGTGCGCGTTGTAGTGTGTGTAATGTTTTATTTATTTAAATAATGTACGATAAGATAATAATTTAAAACAATGTTGACCTCGATGCACTCCTTCTCCATATAAACTATAACTATGCAAAATTTCATGCTCCTAAGTTTCCTCATTTTTCGTAAAAAGGGTTCCAAAGTTTTTCGCTCGCGTATTAACATATAGATAAATAGTTTGACAACGTCAAGATCTTTTCTTTTTTTACTTTTCTGTGGTCGTGAGCACTTTTGACTGCTTCCAAATGCATTGATCAATCAATCGTGCTTTTAAAAATAACATAAGTAATGGCATTAGATACTCTTTCCGTAACCTACCCTTGGTAAAGGTAGACCCTACTCCAACTATACTATAATATATTTTACTACCATAATATATGTAGGGAATTAGCACCTAAAAACAAAGTGTTTTGTTTGCGTAAATTATGTTAACAAAACATAATTATTAAATAAAATCGCCGAACATAATGCTCGGATAATGAAACGTAAAAGCTTATGTTTGTCAAGTGAAATATTTCGTGATACGGGGTCCGATGACCGCTCGGGGCCCCGGGAAATAATGCCATTGCCGATGGCGCCCCGCGGGGCACTCCGGGGCACTCGGGGCACGGGGCACAAGACGGGAATTTAATAACACTACTCTTATAAACACTGCCCCAAAATGCCCCCTGATCCATCACGTCGAATACACAATCTTTTTAGGCTTGCATTCTTGATGCGAACATCTTGAGATGTTTCACAATTTATACAAGTACATTACAGTTAGTTATAGACGGTTTACAATATTCCAATCCAAATAGTCTAATAATCCAGCGCTGGATTACTATTGGAATAATGTAAACGAGCACAGGAATGCAATGAGTGCAATTTATAACATTCCAGAGTATTCTAGTGGCCGCTTACATTATTTCAATAGTAATGTAATGTAGCGCTGGATTGGATTACTGGATTGGGATAATGTAAACCGGGCATTAGAGATAATAAGTTCATGTCTGATGATGACTTTTTGTTGTAAAACAAAACACGGAGTAAGTATTGTTTTATATTTAAGTATTCTGTTAAAAAAATAAATTAAAAAGCTTTATTGCCTATCACTTAAAATGTCATGCAAATTCGCAATAATTTAGTCTTCAAAACTTTATCTTCAAAAATAAATTTGATACGTACTAAGTACATAGGATAGGAAAGCAATAAGCATATTTTCTAGAAAATTCCGAGCACAGAAAATTCTGAAAGATATTTATATATTATTCTGTTGAGTGATATTACCAGCGCTTTCCGAGAACATGATAATATATTTTGTAGCAGTGTTAAATGGAATCACGCTACTTGATATTAATGTGACTGATGATCGCCGTGCCGCTAAGTGGCCACTATTAGTTGGATGTCGGTTAAACTATATTCTATGTTATATTCATTTTCAATCGAGAAAATTGTTATCATTTAAATTTTAAAATAACATTTTGAAACTTGCCGTATTCCTAGTTTGTGAGATTTTTTGAGCGAAGTGTATAATATATTCAATTAAGTTGTTAAAAAGTAAACGTTTTTGAAATTAGTTATAGATGTGATACTGGTACGGAAATATGTATATTTAATACTTTTATACTATACATATATTTAAGTTTTTTTTTATTATTTCATACACATATTTAATACCTACACATCCATGACCCTGGACCCGTTGGCTGGATTCGAACCCGCGACCGCGGCTTGAGCTGCCACTCACTCAACCATTGAGCCACAGAGGTTGTCGAGGATTACAAGCGGTTACATCATTCAATAAAGTTTCTAGATTTATTTCGTGGCTAGAACTTGCTTGAATCTTTTAAACACCTTTAATATACCACTATAATCTGGAAACTGAAAATAAACTTACCAAAATACATTTTTAAGTAGATAAGTTTATACGGGAACTATCAAAAATGTACACCGTCGAACGGCGCGACCTACGGCGGCGACAGACGATCCGTCAGCGGTTAAAACTTCGTCGTCGCTGAGTTTACATTCGGTTAGTTCACACTTGGCGAGTGGCGACTTAGGGTGTGTATGCATGGGCGTAGCCAGGATTCTATATCCTAAACTTCTAATTGGCGATATTTAATATATTATATTATAAAATAACAATAGTATTGAAGGTGAGGTAAAAATTAAAAACAAAATAAGAGCGAGCGAACTGGGATTGAATGCCTCCCCTCTCACCCCGCAACTCTCTCCGCTCCACGTTTAGGTATGAAACTCGTGAGCATTAGGGTCAATTTATAATAGAGCAGAGTCGAAGCGCAGAGAAGCGAATTCCCAAAAACTGAACACAGAAAATTCAACCTTTACTCCAGAACGTAACGCACACATTACTTCTGCGAGACCAATCAGCGTTGGTCGGGGGCATGCGCGCGAATTCGCGCGGATGCGGCACACGCGCGAGCGCCATTTAAAAATCTCAGATGTAATGTGTGCGTTAACGCTTTGGAGTTAAGGTTGGATTTGCTATGTTAGGTTTTGATACTTCGTTTCGATGCGCTTCGACTCTGCGCTAATATAAATTGACCCTTAGCGACCGATCGCTCTTGTAGCGGGGGGCAGCTGTCCCCCCCCCCCCTGCCCGTACCTCGCTACGCCCATGTGTGTATGTGTCCCATAATAGAGTTCACTGTGAAAGTAGCAGCGCTGAAAGGGTTTTTAGGGTTCCGTACCCAAAGGGTAAAACCGGGACCCTATATTGAGACTTCGATGTCTGTCCGTCTGTCTCCAGGCTGTAGAGAGTTCACTGTGAAAGTAGCAGAGCTGAAAGACCAAATTTTTTTCACTTTTGTATGGGGAAACTCGTGACACTCGGGCCCTTGCCCATACAAAGTGAAAAAAAATTTCGTCTTTCAGCGCTGCTACTTTCACAGTGAACTCTCTACAAGGATCACATACACACCCTAAAGTATTATCATTTATTTTTGTAACAAACTGTATTATTTATACATATAAAATTCTCGTGTCACAATGTTAGGCCGCGTACTCCTCCGAAACGGCTTTACTGATTTTAACTAAATTTTATATGCATATTCAGTGGGTCTGTGAATCGGCTACTGGATCCTTTTTATTTTGATAAGTGCATTTGTTGAATAAATAATAGTAAATTATTACAAGTTACAACTCGAGACTGACGGCGACCATTGTTTGTGCGACGGGATAGCGACGGACGTTGCCATGGTGACATACTTATTTAGTCACTTTTTTTTTTTTTTTTTTTTTTCGGGCAAAAGGCCCACCACACATTCCCACCACTGCAACTCCTGTGTCGCCAGGATCAACAGTGGTAACCAACCACGAAAACCCTTTGATATGATCTCAGGGATGCCCGAGGGACAAGCTAAATCTGTCTTGGGACCCGCAACGAAATTAATCAGAAGAAAGGTGGAGGAGTAGGAGATATCCAATTTCCCTCCCCAAGCAAAGCGGGAGACAGCCAAATTGTAATGACATTGATGTCCGAACAAAGGGGGAAGCACCACGGGAAAAATTAAATTAAACTTAATACAATAAGCCTACTTTATACAAATCACATTTATTTATAATGGCAAACTTATGTTCGATTGTTTCCAGTAGTATTTATGACAAAAACGTTTGAAAGCACGGAAATTCTTTGCGCTGCCTACGAGATCATCGTAATATACGACTCTAGAAACACATTGGAGGCTGTTTAATAAATCGGTTCTTTCCTCATGCCAGAGATCGCACTCCCAGAGTATGTGATGAGCAGTTTGTTCTTGCGGGCTGCCTTCGGTCGAGCACTCGCAAAGAGGAGATGGAACTAACTGAAATCCATGAAGTTTAGCTTTAAAATTGCCGTGGCCAGTTAGGAATTGTGCAACGCAGTGATCTATTTCTATCCAGTGCATGGCGAGTCGTTCACGAACTGAAGGAAAGAAATTATACAGGTGGCGACCTTTGATCGAGTTATCCCACCGATCCTGCCACTCAGATATAAGGTTTTGTAGTGTAACGTCAAGTGGCTCAAATAATCTATTCACTTTATTTCTGTCTCTCATGCTTAAGAAATCTGGGGACGTAATTTTTTTATTTTTGTAATATAAAGCAGCTCGGCGCTGTATTTCTAAGTCAACAGGCAAAACACCTGAGAGGACGGGAAGTGCTTCAGTACTGACGGTTCTATATGCCTTACATAAGAATATTAATGCGAGACGCTGGCTTTGTAAAAGCTTACGCCGGGCTGCGCCTATCGTCGCCCTATCTGCCCAGACCGGTGAGCCGTAGCATATTCTGCCTAAGTACGTGGCTGTATATATAATTTTTAACGTTTTAAACGAGAGACCCCATGTAGACGTCGATATTTTAGTAAAACTATAGAAATTTCTTTTTGCTTTCTCACCCGTTTGTATAATATGTTCTAAGAATGTGAATTTATTTTCCAAAATCAGTCCAAGATAACAGAGCGACTGTTTACGTTTCACATTATTTTCGTTAAGTTTAATGCGAGGAGTTGATATAAGAGAGCCTTTTAAAAGAATTTGATAAGTTTTGTGCGCCGCAAATTCTAAACGATTTCTATGACCCCAATTCGCAATAACGCTTAGGCACTTGTTAGCCTTATTCTCTATTTCAGTTCGCGTATTGCCTTCAACAATGAGGAACCCGTCGTCAGCATAGCCTACCAGATAACAAAGAGGCGGTAAAGGAATACACAGCAAATCGTCAAAACTTATATTCCACAGGTATGACGATAGCACCGACCCCTGTGGGCAGCCGCGGGTTAAATCTTTGACATAGATGTAGTGACCGAGTCGTAGTTTAATTACGCCGTGACGAAAATACGATTGTAGTAAATGATAAATATTGCGGTAGCAACCTCTGTTCCGTAGCTTTAGTAGTATCATCGGCCACCAGGCATTATCAAAAGCCCCTGCGATATCTAAAGATATACCTACCACGTAATTGCATTCCGATGTGTTCACTATTTTTCTGACTTCGATTGCCGCATCGATCGTCGATTTTCCGGCGGTAAATCCAAATTGTTGGTTATTAAATTTCAGCCCGCCAGGTATAAGGCGGGGCACAACCAGACGTTCTAATAATTTACCTAAACATGGTAAGAGTGTTATTGGCCGGTAAGATTTCGGGTCGTCAGGTGGTTTATCACCGGCTTTTGGAATTAGTTTAATAGTGCCGATTCGCCAAATTTTAGGGAACGTGCCTTCTGCAATACATTTATTGAATACTTCTAAAATCGCTGGACCAGCTGTTCGACAAGCCTGCTTAATCATAATGTTAGAAATTTTGTCTTCGCCGGCGGACTTTTTTATAGGTAATAAATTTACGGCTTTAATAAACTCATCGAAGGTAGGCAAGTCGGAAACCGGGGTGTTTACGGGGTCAAATAGTCTATGTCGAATTTCACGGTGATGATCGTCGTCAAAATCCGGTTCGTCGTCAGGAATCAGTATGTCCATGTAGGCCTTAGCAGTGTCTTCTAAACTATGTGTAAATGTGTTATTAATTTTTATATTCGAGATAAACTGTGGAGTTGTAGTATTGCTCGGTTTTAATTCACGATATAAGGAGGACCACGGGCCCTCCCTATCTAGTCTGTTGGCGGCGTTACGTAACATATTATTTTTCGCCAACACGACGGCGGCGCGGTAACGCGACCTTGAAGCCCTAAGGTCGGCTAAACAAGAAACGTAGTAAACGTCTGATGGACCGAGTCCCTGTCTACGAATGATTTTAATTTTTCGTCTGGCTTTTCTAAATTCCCTGCGTAAGCTGTATAAATTATCGTGCCACCATTTACAACTTTTGTCCGTCTTAATCGGTTTCCGACCGAGGGCAATATCGGCGCAGTAAATAAAGGTGTTGGTCATTAATTCAGCACTATCATTAGAATTTAAGTCCGGTCGGGTGAAGTCTCTGGAATGGGCGGACATAAGGTTCTTAAATAAGTTCCAATTACCATTTTTAACATTATAATTAAAGTCGTTCGACTCAATCACAGAATCACTCGAGGAAGCGCATGAGAACTCGTAAACAATCAAACGGTGGTCGCTGCAAGACGCGTCTGGAATGACGCGCCAGTTAATAATATTATTACTATGGACGTACGTTATTTAGTCACTTCAATAAAATAATATCCAGGGCGAAATACTTTATATGGCAAAACATACGTTTGCCGGGACAGCTAGTTTATACATAATATAAGTAGTACACGGATATTACAAATTATTGTTGTACATCGCCAACTGCGAACGCGCCTCACCAGTGGCGTATCGAACTCGGAGTGCTAGGGGCTTCCTTTTGACAATCAATCGCGTCGGGCTTTTCACGGCGCCCGCCGACCCGCCAGGGTTTCGGTATGTTGACATTTTCCGGAGCTGCTTGGTTATAATTATACTGGATTTGTTTGATGTGATTCCCGACCGTGTAACTATGTGCTAGGGACTATTAATTATGATTTTCGGAGTCGCAGTATATTTGTTACACGAATTAAATGAAAATAATACACTAATAAAAACAAAGAAATGTAAAAAACATCTAAATACTCGGAAAATGTTTACGTCGTAGCCTTTTCTTGCGACTTCGCCCGAATTTGATTGTAGTGTTTGACCATATTTAACCTCCTTGGTGGTGAAATATAAAGAAATACTTTTCTAGTATTTACGAATATTTAAGATAAACTTATGATTATATGGTATGAAGATATTTTGAGTTCCGGGAAAGGACATAATATGATACTTTTTATCCCGGAAAGAAGTACGGCTACCGCGTGATAAACGAATTTTGACGCAGCGGAGTTGCGGGCGTCATCTAGTTTACTATAATATTAATGCTTTCATTAATAAAATGACGTGGGAGAGCCATGCTTCGGCACGAATGGGCCGGCTCGACCGGAGAAATACCACGTCCTCACAGAAAACCGGTATGAAACAGCGCTTGCGCTGTGTTTCGCCGAGTGAGTGAGTTTACCGGACGCCCAGTCCTCTACCCTATTCCCTTCCCAACCCTCCCCTATTCCCTTCCCTTCCCATCCCTACCCTCCCCTATTATCCTATTCCCTCTTAAAAGGCCGGCAACACACCTGCAGCTCTTCTGATGCTGCGAGTGTCCATGGGCGACGGAAGTTGCTTTCCATCTGGTGACCCGTTTGCTCGTTTGCCCCCTTATTTCATAAAAAAAATAGTTTTTGTGTTAAAATTTAGTCAAGTTTTCTCAATCGATAAAAAATGGACTATAATAATTGATAGGTTCTACTCATCCCTTATGATGGGGCCGGTACATAAATTGCGAATTCCGCCAGTGTATTCGGCGGAAGTTGGCCCCAAGTTTCGGACCGCATTCGACTGACTCGATTATTAGTTCCGCCCCCGATTAGTTTCGACACCAACTCAGTCCGGAAGAGATAACATCGTTAGGGCTCGAATATACTAGGATGATATTCAGAATGTAAGAGTGTTAGTTTGATAGATTTTCTTTATTCTCGAAAGAGTGTTAGTTATATTAATCATTATTTTTAAACTTAACAACCAGCCCATGGAATATCTTCATTATTATTTTCTCATAAAGTGCCGAATAGGCTACTCACAGCTTTTTAGACAGATTCTTCATACTTCATCTGTCAAGTTAAGTGGTGGACAGCCTATTCGGCACTTATCAGGAAGAGGTGAAGCAGGCCCTTTTACAGAATATTTTTGTCATGACCACGCGTTAAAACTACAGGCTGTTTTGACACGTGGTCAAGATTAAAACTATGGATAAATTCAGACCGCAACGCGTTACGCGACGCGTAGATGCATTTCTAAATTTTTATGGATTTGACAGATTCGCAAGACGTCTCACGCAATTGAAATCTGTCAATTCAGATTAGCTATGTCCATATTATGAATTCTATGTCCATATTATGAAATTTCATCTTCAATTTTCGTCATCTTCTTTTTATTCAACTTTTGTTTGGCATATTATTCAATAATTGAATGCGTCAAAATCCACCCGCGTTGAAAGAAAAGTGTCATAGCGAGCGATACGATTTCAACGCGCGGGCATGCCGCATGCCTCACTTACGCTGTTGACAGCGCTATAACGCGTGCCCTTGACGAACAGAAAAAGGCACAATGTGGACAAAGCTATTCATCTTTTATTTTTTACTGACACATACACACCCTAAAGTTTTATCGCTTAGTTTTGCTACGCCCTGTAGATAATTATGTAAGAGAAATTAACGAACGCTGGTGTCCGCTAGTATTTTATTGTATTCTAGAACCCTTACAACACAAATCAAAGGCTGAAAATACCTATGGGCTATCAAATATCATGAAATTAATAAACTCAGTCAAAGCTTATAAATGCACAGGCTAATAATACAATGTCCACAATAATTTGACTGCACATTCGGACCTCGTAATGATTTCATAGTACGACTATTTTACTATAGTTAAGAACCCTGCTCACTCATAATTGTTGTCACTAGAATTTTTGCAAAATCAATTTGCTATAG
Organism: Plebejus argus; assembly: GCA_905404155.3. Lineage (NCBI taxonomy): Eukaryota > Metazoa > Arthropoda > Insecta > Lepidoptera > Lycaenidae > Plebejus > Plebejus argus. Next base: position 5,043,034 of record FR989946.1, on the reverse strand, counting down.
GTCGTTTCGATGTTGGTTTTCAATGAATGTTCTAAAATCTAAAGTAACTAAATATAATATTATTTTAGTTTTTAGTATATTTTTGCACTGTATCCACTAATTACTTTTTAAAGCACGATGTTTAATAATAACCAGGGTGACAAAACTAAAGTGCTGGAAAGTCTGGTTTTATTTTGTCTTAGAAATATTATTTAAAATAAAATAAAAAATAATATTGTCGTCCTATAAATGGCGCCATAGTTAGTCAATGTTACAGTGAGCAACGGGCTTTGGGCGATGACGGGTGTTTTTCCCTTTTGCACTTAGGCTACATACTGATGTCGCATTTAATTGAGTCCCTCACAATGGACATAGGCTGGCGCGCGCGGAATTTCATTTCGTTAGCCCGCGAATACCTGCGGCCGACCGGCCCGGCGCTTTGATTGATATAATATCATTATCCTGGAGGGGCACACCAGATCATTATCATTATTCTGTATCAAGGAGCGGGATTAAGTGTGCCCCACACTCACTGCTAATAAATAATACTGTTCAGACAAATCCATTTCCTATTTTTAAATACTTTTTTGGTTGAAAATTTTCGCGTTAAGGAACGTCAGATATTCATACATGCAAAACTCGTGCACAGGCCGTGGATGACGGTGTTGTTGTCACAATAGTATCATTATCAATAGTATCACACACTAGTTTTTTTTAGTTTGTTCCTTTGTTGATTAAAAACTCTTCGTTATCTGTCATGAAATGAAATTTATAAACTTTTTTTTTTTAAAAAAACGGCCCCTACTTTAGGATATATACCTACTTCGATTCGATTCATTAAGACATTGTTATCATTCATGTGCCTTTCAATGTCTGAATGCGTGGTTAAACATTTTGATCAAAATTAATTTTAATTTATATGGATATTCGGAAGCCTGCATAATAAATTGTAAAAGGTTTAAAAACATGTACCTATGCTTTATGAATGACACACTTATCGTATAAAATATCAACGTAAGAGAGAGGCCATACTGCTCTCGTGCGTTGCGGCGTCGTAACGAAATCACGCAGCGTATGCCACATAACTGCGTTGTGTCACGTCAACATAATACAAGACGGTGACAGCGCTAAGCGTCATTAATTTCGCACTCAATCTCTTGTCCTTTGCTCCGCTTGCAATAAAAAATGTATCAATGTGGCATATAAAACCTTTTAGCAACACCGCCAAGATATTTCATCTAGAAATAAAAATTGCAAAAGAAGAATAAATGGTTTTAAAAATGGTTACACGGAACGCCATTAAAATGCACACCTACTTCGGTTGTCATAGAGTCGGTCATACAATTTACGTTATCCTCGTGAGGTTTTTGTAAAACTAACTGCAGCCATGTTTAAGATATAATACGAGAGTCGTCGTTATATACTACAACTATATTTTGATGTGAATAACACTTAAAGATCGTTGTAAAACGTCTGAGCAACGTCGCAGCGGCGACGCGCCGCACCGGAGCAACGTGGCCTCGCTTCAAAGCAATTATGACAATCTCAAAAGGCGAGACGTTACGCCACTTATGTATTTATGTAAAACAGATACACTCGACTTAAATAAAATACGACCCCGAATGGATTTACATTGTAACGCCAGGAAGTTACTGCATAACCTAATTTGGTAACAATTTCATTTTTAGCGATCCATTAGTGTTAAGATGGAAGTCGTAAAAAATTCACTGTGGGAATAAAAGCGACGCGAGTAACACGGTTTATAAGATGTTTATAAGGGGTAAGGCTTTGTAATATTTTATGCTGTGAATAACAGGAAGAGTATAATAGACAGGTCAAAATAAGGTCAAACATATTAAGTTGGACCAAAAATGTTATGTGTGAAAAATTTAGCTGTCACGGTTCAAAAGACTGGAAGTCTAACTGAAATGGGTTCAACTTCCAACCTTTATTAAGAAATTGGGTATTTCAATATTAAAAATTATTACACAATCAAAAAATTTATACTAAAAAACATCGTCGAATATTGTTGTATGTGCTACGCCGTAGCACCTCGTAGACTGCGGCCTACGACGGCCTACGCCGTAGCATCTCGTAGACTGCGGCCTACGACGGCCTACGCCGTAGCACCTCGTAGACTGCGGCCTACGACGGCCTACGCCGTAGCATCTCGTAGATTGCGGCCTACGACGGCCTACACCGTAGCACCTCGTAGACTGCGGCCTACGACGGCCTATGCGTTTTGATACATACCCCGGCCGATGTGACATCGGCGATGTCCCCAATCCGCCGGGGATGCGTAAAGCATTTAAAAAAATGCATTTTGATAATAATAATTTTAAAAGTGACCTTTTCAGTATTTCTACTGAAAGAAATACCAATAATTTTACAGAGTATTTCTTATTACTGTAATATTATGTTCTTATTCACTTAGCGAAGTATGTAATATAAGAAATATGCATGATTTTTCAATATACTCACGAATATGTGAATGCAAAGGAATGTTTTTGAACGCAACTTCGATATTCGATACTGTAGAAAATAATATTCAGTGTAGCTGTGCTGCGGGCGCTGCGGCTACTACGTCATGATAGCGGTCGGTCTATTTAAAGACTTCAAGGTAAATCCTTTACAAAACTGTACTGTAGATTATTTGATGCAGTAAATGGTGGTAATTTATAAAATTGAATCAATGATTTGACTAAAATATTATATATGTTGTGAATGTATGTTTCTGGTATTGTTAATTTTTTGCAGTACAATAGGGTGTAAATTAGTAAAACTATGTAATAGATTTGCACCACATATTATTTTCATAACTCATTTTTACATACCTACTGCTTCAACATATTTTCATTACTGTTCTTCATTTTTAACAGACTTCAAAAAGTTTTTCAATACGACCGTCGACCATATTAAATAATGTTTTGTTTTCTAGATTCTTTTCAGTATTCATATTGCTATCTAGCGGTATCTATCACCAAGATACGTAATACCCGTGGCTCGGGCGGGAGCGCCAGCATCTGATCCGTAATATTGTGTTATACTTTATCGAATTTGCATGTTTTTACTAAATAACATTCCTTTGGTAGCGCGACATCAAAGCGTCAAAGAATGATTCGCGCCGGCCATCCCCTAAGAATAAGATTTACGCTGTTAATGGCCAGTTTGTAAAGGCCATTTGTAGCCTATCTAGTAAAGTGGAAAGGCAGAAATAGCCTACATAGGAAAAGATTAAGGCTAAGCCAAGAAGTGGTAGTGATTCTCTTGGTGACATATTAAGCCGTCCATACCCACTTGCAATGACGTGTTGATGAAAAAATAATTAAAATTAATTAAATATTTACACTGCCTGCAGAAGATTACAATTTTTGTACGTTAGAAACGAACGATCGTTTCGTTGGTAAGAACTAAACACTATAATCATTATAGTATTTAGTTAGTCTAGTTTAGTCATCATAGTAAGTATAATGTAATGCGGATCTTTTAATTTATATAATCTAAGGCAGGTTTTTGTCGTTATTTTAAAATTATAATTTTTCCTAATTTAAAAATTACGACGAAAACCTACCTTACATTATTTTAACAAACATTTAAATTTGTTTTAAAAAGAAGGCTCGCATAATGTGAGAAGAAGGGAATCTTCTCCATGTATGTTTAATGCGACGATCTTTGATGTTCAAAGGGCCGGCCCGCTTAGCGCCGGACAGCAAAATTATCGCGTCTTTCGACCCCCTTCTTCGTTTCCGCGGACGACGAAATTGCTTTTTAAAACTTGGGGCGGGTACGGAAGTTGCTGGGCTCCTTGACCATAATTTTAGGTGAGAATTGGTAATGTATAAACATGAAAGCGGCCCACGATGGACAAAATATGGTAGAGAAGTAGCACATGTAGAGAAGACTCGTCTTAACGTATGACGATTGTGCATACAGAAAACTAACGCAATCGTGGTTATCCATTAGGGCCCAACATGGAGAGAAAACTTTATATTATGATACACAAAAACTATTATAATATGTATGCAAATGTGAGGTGTCTTATTGTCATTTGGACGGACATAAGATTTCCACGTATAAAGTTCTGAATACAAAATTAAATTGAATTTAATTCGACGAAAACCTAACAAACATTTATATAATATCTCTGTGAAAAGGAAATCTTAAAAATATCCGTAAATATGAAATCATTCTGAATCATAAAACATATTCGACAAATATTTTATAAATTCCTAGTTCCATTTTAATGGAGTATAACAAACACTAGAACTAACTAGCTTTAAGCCTATTATGTTATTAACGAGAACGTGAAAAGCGAAAAATATGAAAACGGCGAAACATTGTCGGAGCGGAATTGTTATAGCAATAATATTTTTCCAATGAAAATAATCCACATATAATTGCCACTTAAACACGGTAAAATATAAGTCCTAGTAATTGCCCTAAACTTGAGCAAGCGCCGACAAAGGCATCACTCCACACGTCTGATATCGAGAATGTTGCTCTCGATGTACTCGGAAATGGCTTGCACACTGAACTGCGGCGTCGCAAAATAGGGGTGAAAAAGTTTGCGATATTTTTTATGTATGTACTCGTTATTTCTCTTATATATCAATTCTTCTTGGGTTTCTTAACATTATTAACTGCCTCATTTTTGGAAATCGTCAAAATACAACTCTTTGAATTATAATGGGGTGTAAAATTTTAAAAACTTTCAAGTTAACCGGTTTTCATATAGCGACGAACGTTGCTATATGAAAACCGAAACTCTGTAATATAGCAACGAAATTATTTGCAAGGACATTTTGAATTTTTATCTTACCCAATTTGAATAAAGCAGGGCTTCAAATTCGCGTCGCAGCGCGCAAAAATCCGTCGCGATATCGCACTCCAGTGTACAGACGAGTCGCGTAGAAAAATGTATCGCACTAATGCGGGGAGATATTTCTCACTGAATATCGATTTCAAATAAAATTGCAACCTTTAAAGATAACGAGGTGACGTTTTCCCCTTTGGACCTGGCGCCCGACCCCGTATGGGGAATTTATCCACCGAAATAAGAAGATAACGAAGCTAATGGTCGCGCCGGGGTGCGATTGGCCCGTGTAACAATGTACACGACTGTGCCACTTCGGATTATAACATTTGTGATTTATATCGCGATTGTACTTTTTGTATTTCTGTGTTGATTTCTGAGTTTCTTTTGTGGATGTATCAGCAGCTTTGAAGGTGTTCGCCAACTTATGGTGTAGGATTAACCACCAGAATGTTATTAAGGCGCAATTCAGTATGTTGCTTCTCCACACAACAATTGAACTAATTTTAATAAGGCATGCTTTTTTAGGCTCTAGATTACGACGAAGAGGCTTTTTATTTTTCATTTGCAATACAGTTATCGCAGCATCGCATGGAAATATTTTTTATCCCTAAAAGCTTCAAACAATATAATAATATATCAAAATAAAATTTCGTTATGGATACGGAAATTGCAGACTTAAGGTTCATAAAGTCTACGTTTAAAACCACAGCTAACAATCACTTTACACAATTTTTTTCTACTTTCGTATCTTAAGAAATTATTTTAAGATTAACTGTGTAATAAATCTAAAGCACAAGGCGACGAGGTGTTAGGCCCCCGATTATATTAACTAGTATAATTCGTATAACTAAACCGTAGCTGAGGTAAATTAACGAATTAACTTGAACTGTACAGTGTACACTCCTGATAACGGTTTACGGGGTCATTAAACACTGACTTGTTTACAATTAGTGCGGAATGGGAAAGATTTTGATGTGATTTTCGAGAAGTTTTTTGATGAGGTGAATACTTTTTTTTAAAGCTACAGCTTAACATATGAAATTTTAATTCTTATTGATAAGTAAACTGTTTATTCACTACAAAATACAAAAAAAAAACTCAAAATTTGAATCCTATAATAAGACAAAAGTACTCAGGGAGTCGTTTTCGGTAAAACACCCAGTTATTGGCGCAATTACTATAGTAATTTAATATCTAATTCATACTTCAAAATATCGTGTTATTGTCATTCCTAGTATTTTTAAATCTTAGGCCAACGATAAGGTAGTTTGCCTCTAATAAATTTATTATTAATTACATAATATTATGTATCAACCTTTAACTATGGACGCGCGGTCTCACAGACCGCTCGCACCTACCCTGCCACAATCGTATCTACCCTACCTCCCCGTATGCTTCACTCTTGCGGCGCTCAATGAATTCAAAGAAATATTCTTATTTGTCCTCAGGTTCTTCTATCTGTACCACTTCTCGTTCTACGCGTACCACTACCGCTTCAACGGCCAGTACAGCAGCCTCGCGCTGGTCACGTCGTGGCTCTTCATACAGGTAAGAACGGTGTTAGTTTTGAGTGTTTGAATATTGATACGTTTATTTAGGAACATATTATGGTGGCGTATGTAGAGATGAGTGTTAAAGGTGAGACCGCACTCATTTAACGCCTAAATATTCTTTTAATAGATGACGCTCATATTCATATTCATATTCATATTCATATTTTCTTTATTTGCTCGTAACTGCCTTGCGCCAAAAAGTATAATACAAGATAGATAGCCAAAGATAGCCTTATGTAAGCTTTGCGAAATGTAAATATTTTTGTTAGTAAGGGGTTTAGTGTACATATTCATAATTAACAAACCCAGCCTACTGTCCGGCTAATTCTCGTATATTAATATCCCACTGTAATTAACATAATATAGTAGACCATAATATGGTCTACCTGTATGGTAAGACTGCGTTATTTATGTAGCAGAGCAATAAAGTGTTTTTTCGCAGGAACGGCCGGGACACAAAAACACGATACGACTTCGTGTCGTACCACGATGCGACGTCGCGTCATGGGAATCTACGACGAGCATCGCAAAAAACTACGTTGCGATATCGTAACGTGCCACGACACACGACACGACGCCGCGTCGTAGAAACTCACGATGCGTTGTCACAGTTGTTATTCAAAATTCAAAATATGACGCGTCGTGACTCGTGAGTTAAAGAACACGACACGACTGAGTTAATCTAATATTTGCTGTATAATATTATGACGTACCAATATATTATGTACTATCAGAGAAGTTGATTCCTAGGCAGCTGACCTAAGTAATCCGTCGTAGAGTCGAGAAAAGATAAAACTTTTTCTATGAGACTGTTATAGGTAATAAACGGCCGTGCATATTGGGCATTTTTCCCATCTTCGTGTGGAAGTGATGCTTATGTCAACGCTCGCGCTCAAACTTGTTTCTGTGTAGAGCAAATTTAATTTCAAGGAAACGGCTGAGTTGGTCTACTGCATGTTATTTACAGTGTGTTAATATGTTGGCGGTATTTGCGCCGCTTTGAAGCGGCGGCCGCGGGCGCCGGGCTCTCGGACTACACAAACTGTTTGCGCTCATATTAGCTTGCCCAGACCTCGCATCGGTTATTAATAACGCGTTTGACATCACCTTGCCGGACAAATGTAATTTATATTACTGTATTACTCACTGGACTGTGTTCTAAGGCCTGACCAGGTAGAGCTGTACGATGTTTGTGTTCTTGCATAGAATGTCCAGAAAAAAAATGTAACACGTAATAAAATAAACATATTTATCGTTGTCTTTCGAGAAACTTTTTTAGGGCGACGCCTTGATAATTTGGCCGATATCGATTTTTTCATTGTCAGTGTTCATCATGTCTTTGTCTTTGAATTACCCATAGCATAACACGATTGGTCAACTTTCATAACACAGAATAATCAATCGAAAAGACCTCTGTAAAAAAGGGATTCTAATTTTGCCTACAGAGGAGTGATTTATGCTTCCAAAATTTGTACATAGATTAGTTCATGCATACACTTAATTTGTACAAATCTTGTATGAAATATATTTATGGTTTTTAAATTACGCGACAAAAACCAGTTTGTCGCTTACGTCCTTTCCATTTCTTACCGTTTCATTTCTTGTTTATTTTCTTCTTCTTCGTTCTTATAAAAACATTTAATATTTCTATAACATTAAAACGGCATAACATGTGCTAATCTGTATCATCTTTTATAACATGTACAAAAAACCTAGAGTATTAAGTTTTTAGAAACTGTGTGTGACATATAATAAATATTGTACATTATGAGTTTAATAATTAATTTTCCAATGGACACAGAGATCGATGTCCAAAAATAACCGTTTGCGTTAATGTGGCTGTAATTTACTGTTTCCGCCATATTGATATTTCGATACCGCGGTCCACGTACTCGTGACTCGGTTAACCGAATTATAAAGTGCCGTGTAGTGTCCACATATTATTGTTACGAATGCGGACATGTAGTATCATCTAGCGGAAACCCGGCGAAACTATCGTGGATACACAGACAGCGTAAATCCCCTATTCAATACCAGATGCCGCTAAGTTGTATGTTTTTGTTTACACTAACCTGCGCGTACATGCTCGAATTTTCCCACGGTTGTTTACGTGTTGATGCGAATTGTGGAATGTTCTCGTACGGTCTAGAGCTCGCCTCGACCCGTATAAATACGCAGGTAGACGGGCCGGGAGTCAGTTTTCGAATGCAGTTTCGAATGAGCGATCATCAAGACGTCTTCGAAGTGAGAAACAAGTGACTTAGTGAGTGAACCAGTGATAGTGCATAGTGTTTGGACCTAGTGAGTTGTGTCACCTAAGTGTAGTGTAAATAAAGCCTTCAAGAGAGTCACCAAGTCTTTTTCTCCGAATCATCGAACCTTAGCACGCAACATTATTATCACCGACAAGCGATTGTTGACTTTATTATGATAGTGATAAGGTTCATAACTGACGCGTCTCTGAGTACACATATGGCCACGAACACGCGATTGTCGCCTTAATGATTATAATGATAAGGTACGCGGTACGCCTGTTAGGGTTACCAGTGACCGTACGTCAAACAAAACCAATTAAGTAAAATTAAGCCATAAATAAAAGTTTTGCCGATATTTTGGTGATTGTTAAAAGAGAGGGACTGAGACGAATGACAACTGTAGCACATTAATAGGCACTAGAAACACTTAATAATTACATAAAAAAATCTCGTCGCGCTATTTGTTGCTGGGTCTGAAAATCGGCCGACATCTTTTTTAGGATTCCGTACCCAAAGGGTAAAAACGGGACCCTATTACTAAGACTTCGTTGTCTGTCCGTCTGTCCGTCTATCTGTCTCCAGGTTGTAACTCAAGAACCGCTATAGCTAGACTTCTGAAAGGAGATTGACCGTTTTGGACCAAGTGCTGCCCAGTTATGGTTTTACTTCTATTTTTATCCTTACATTAATAGACATTAAAAAAAAATATTAAAAAAAAAAACATCCACGGAATTACAAAATACCTACAAACTTATATTATGGCATTTTAGTGTTTTAAGTGTTGATATTTAATATATTTCTTTAATGTTTACGTTAAAAAAATATTATTCTGTGACATATTCTATTCCTGGGCCCGGTTCCGACATCGCTAGTCTCGATAACCAGTTTTTTTTACTAGGAGTTGTCGGCTGCACAACAAAATCACAGCGAGAGTTGCGAGAAATAAAAAGTCTCGCTTGCTCATATTCATGGGTATGTGTCTATCTCTTTCACACACGTTAGGCTTGTCTTACCTGCCTGCGCGCGCGCCCCTATGTTTGTATCGCATCGCACGCAGTCTAACATCACCCTTGACGTGAACCGTTGTGTACTGTGCGCTTTTCTAATCCTTATTCTGTTTAATACTTTTGACCCGGCTATTCATTTAGGACTATCGTATCTGTATCACCTGTTAACCCGGCTATTCATTTTGGACTATCGTATCTGCATCACCTGTTGACCCGGCTATTCATTTGGACTTTATGATGTATCAACCACATCACAGACTGTGCTTATTTTGTAATCGTTCTGTGGAACGAGTCAGGAGACATACGTCAGGAGACATACATACGACATATGAACTATGATATGAATCATATCTATAATTATGTGGATAACGATTAATTGTTTTGTTGTTTTATGTCATATGAATATGACAAACATAATAAATGATCCCCTATGATACGGCATACATTGTTATATCTGTATTGTATAATTATGTTGTTAAATACTATGATATTATAAATACTATATATCTACAATTACTATCGACAATGATGTGGATAATGATTGATTATTTTGTTGATTGATGTCAATCATATTATGACAAAAATAATATATCCCCTTTGATATGAAAAACATAATAATGTATGCCATGTCATAGGGAATAAATGTTTGTCATATGATATGACATCATTCAACAAAATAATCAATCGTCATCCACATCATTGTCGATAAATATTATTTATATCATAGTTCATAGATAGCGAATAAATGAAAGATTAATAATATGTTTGATTGGTAATAATTAAATCCATTGTTTATAATCCCTGCCGTCTTTTTTTTAATAAATCACCAGTAGATTATAATGATTTTGTCAATGTAAAAACTATAAAATAAATAATTTTTTTCTCGATACTCCTCGGATAGATTTTGAAGCGCTCTGGGTTACGGACTAGTATTATAGTAAAGAACATTATGCAGTAGGTTTCAATGCTGGGCAGCACTTGGTCCAACGTCCATACTAAAATGGTCAATGTCCTTTTCACAGATTGTGTACATCTGTTGCCACTGTAACAACAAATACTGGAAATAAAATAAAGTTAATATTTAATATAACAAACGTACTTTTTTGCTCGTAATCAATAATGGTAACAGCTAGGCACTTGAAATTTTCACAAAATCCTTAGTTATATTTGTACTTTAGTAATTAATAATAAAATTAAAATAAAGTAAATATTTAAGGGGGGCTCCCATACAAAAACACATTTTTTTTGTCTACTTTCGCTCTATACCGTCTATACCGGCACGGAACCCTTCGTGCGTGAGTCCGACTCGCACTTGGCCGATTCTTTTTCTTTCTCGCTGTAGTATACAAAACAGTTTACAGTTGTGAATTGCGTCTATCGAATACGGAATAATGCGAAATCGGCGTGACAAATTATGCAATTTACAACGTCTTCAGTTTGTAGTTTTTTTTTTGTAATATCAAATCACTCATAATTAACACAGTTTACAAAAAGTGCACTGCCACGCAATTTCAAGTGCTCCTTTAAGTTAAGCTGTAAAAATGTACCATTCCCGCGCAATAAACTAATTTCGGCACAACGAATTTGTGAAAAACATCAATATGTACTTTGTTGCTCAAAAGATACTTCAAAATGTTCAAATAAAATTCTGATTTATGATTTATAAAATGTTATTGTACTCTATACGTGCGGAAATAATTTGATTATACTAACGGCCATTTTAATAAAATTACAAGCGGCTTAGATAATAAAATTTATGCCTGCTCTCTTAGATAGAAACCTTATTTTTCATTGCGTTTTTAGGTAATAATTATACTTTGTATTCGAATTAATAAAGGATCAGTAATTATGAGCGATAACAGAAAAAATACAGTGTTGATTGTGGTTATAAAACGTTGGAACCATACATGATAGAATAAACTGTATACTTTATTTATATTGTAACAAAAACATATATCAATGAATGTTTTTATTTCATTTAAAAGGAAAACTAACATTCTGGGTTAAACAGTAAGCCCATAATAATGACGATCTACTGTTTATTATTTATATTGTATTAAAAACATATTAATTAGCAAACAAACATATTCCTTGAAGGACAAACATGGCGGATACTCAGGAAAAACAATTAATTTAATATAACACGTCGATATGTGAGTGGACTACTTGCGCTGTTCCCGGTGCATGTCTTGGCCGGATGTTGCTGGCGATATCCGGCCCGGGTAATCATGTCCGATACCCGGGTACCCGGGTGGAGGGTGCGGTTGGTTTCATCCGGTTGTAGCACGAGAGATTGTCTCTCGGAGACAAATATGACTTTTTTGTAGGTTTATTTTTCTCTGACATTGAATTGCTTTGAAAATAATAGTTAATAAATCTATTTTTATATCACAATAATATTGTGAAGTCGAAAGAGGTATCACTGCTCAGGATTTTCATAAATTGGTTTGTTGGCTCTGGATTAACACAATATAGGCTACTTTTTATCCCAAGAAAGTACAATGCTCTGGTAATGTTTGTTAATATACTAGGCTACATGTAAATAAAGCCAACAAAGTCGTAGTATACCAACAGTTTTACATAATTATATTTATTATGTGATTTTGCATATTATTTAATGAGCTTCTGTTATCACTCCTGTTATTTGTCAAGATTAAGGATTACTGTGAAGGGTGTAAATTGTAATCAAGAAACTAGAACTGATTCGAAGAGCCTTAAATGTAAGCAGGGCTCAAAGCAATGATTGCTTTGAATAATTATTATAATAAGCCTAGATGACGTGTTTACTAAATGTTATGGTGCGTTTCCGGGACTCCTGTTAAAGCGGTTTAATCCTGAAAAGGCTACAGACATACATACACAATATTAGTATGTATATCCTAAATCGTCTCTTTTTTACACTTAGACACTTAGGCCTAATTTCACCAACATCTGTTAGTGTTAACAGCTTGTTAAAAAGTCATGTCTTCTTTTTCATTCATATGAAACACGAGAGAGGTAACGTAATTCTAATTCGAGCATTAACTTTAACAGTCGTTGGTGAAATTGGGGCTTAATCTAGACTATTGAAACCTTTCTGTTATGTTATATTATCTCTATGTTTGACGACAGAACTAAAAGGAAGGAATTTTCATTTCAGAAAGAATATATTCTACATGGAATTGACTTGTTTTCACTCTGTCCCATTTGCTGTCTGAAATCTTGCATAGGCACATGGTATGAGAAGGTTATACGTACTTAAAATACTTACAACTTAGGCAGTAACCTATACTTACCAATTTATTTTTGGATATTTATGTATATAATAGCAGCAATGTACGTTGTCTATTGTCAATATAAAGTCGAATAATACCTGCGCAAAAGATTGCCGAAATTATGCTGCGAAACTACAAAGAAAACACGAAATGTATCACGAAGTTGTAACAGAAATGGCGTCCCCCGCCCCTCCTCACAAGACGAGCCGACAGAATGCAAAGTGGGAGCTTATCTTATAATCATCGACCGCGTCAACTTATTAATAAAAATCATATTTCACGGAGCACCCGCCCGCCGCCACCCGCCGCGCACGCGACACGCATAATACGACATATTATTTTAAAATGGTGAAGACAGCCTCCTTTACACAGTGTAATCGTATACAGTAGACGATGTGATTTTAGGAGGGGGGGGGGTCCGACCGAAGCCTTAGTTTTGTGTACCTTCGGCCAAAATAATTACAGTACCTGTACTGTACAGTAGATTAACAACTCTGAGTTAATCTACTGTATACATTTTGTATTGTGGTATCCCGATTCCCGACATACTTTAAAATGGTTCCGGCGACAGCCTTTGATGCAAACTCGTTTTGAGTTAGCCATTTTTGTTTAAGAAGTGATTTGGGGATGTTGATAGGTGTTATCCGATGTTATCGAAATGTAGATAATAATTTCAAATTTACTTTAACCGAAGCCAAAAGGAATGGTAATATTTTTGGCAATCTGCGTGTTTATTTTCAGTAGCGTTAAGGGGTTTTTGATTATGTATTGTTTTGCTATAGCCACACTTTAGCGCTAAACTAGCACTTATCTAAATATTCATATACAACTGAACGTGACAAGTAGCTAGGAGACAATAGTTCAATGATTTCTACGCGTTCGGTGACCGAGCTATACGTTTTACAATAGTAAGATTAGGTCTACTTTGCTAAATAATCTCATTTCTCAATTCGTGAATGAACAACTCAGCAAAACGGGAACGCTTTAACGTTGAATATTTACAAATGTAATTCATAAACATGGTCCCTTTGTCTGTGTCAGGATTAGTTAAATGAAAAGGGATTTTTTCCCTTCGAGAAAAATGTCTGTCGTCCGCGGGTGCTGCCCTTTTGTTTTTTCTTTGCATTTTAAAACGAAATAACTTCATTTTCGTTTGAATTTTTCACCGTCTTCGCATAATCAACGCGAAGAGTTTGAGATAATTTGGCGGCTTCGAATTTTATAATCACGAAAAGGTCGCTTTGAAAAGTTATGAGTGCTGTTGAGACACTTTCACACTAGTTTCGAGCACTGTAAAGGACTCTACATATTTTGTTCAAAGTGAAGTATGTTTAGTGAATAAAAAATATTATGGTGTTCATACAATGATTCCTAGAAAGGCCTTGTGTTAAGTCAACAAAAAAAGTTGTTTGGAATGCTTTTCGAATTTGTTTTCTATAGATTTTAATGGTGGATTATAATTACAGAATACAGGGTTCCACGAGATAACTATAGGTAATTTCTCGGGATGAAAAGTAGCTCATGTATATATCAAGTGCCACAACTACCACCATGCTAAATAACTATTATAGTGTGTATCATCTTCGTCACATTACATTTCAAAAAAAATAATAATATGATGATACCCACTATAATAGTAAAGGTGATCGCACATTTGCAAGCAATGTACGCGCCGCATTTTGAAATGTGCGACCGATATCGCTACGCGTTAAGGATGCTCCAACCGGAGAATTAGCAGGACGGATGTCTGTCAGTACGAATATCGACGTTAATGACATTAAAATAAGATTCATATTAGCGCGCCTTGTACAGTGGCGGTTACGATGCTCGCCGCGTTCTTGATATGGCGAAAACGTATGAAAAAATTTGAGAAATTTTCTTATTTTTCTTATAACTGGAAAAGTTGTTTATTTTTATATAACATTTTTAGCGGACTTTATAGAGGATTAATTAAGCAACAATTTTTTTGTATATTTATTTTCCTCAGTTCAGTGTATTTAGATATTAAGGTACCTAATCAGACCCCATTTTTTCATATTTTGCGATTATTGTGATGGTTAAAACGTATTTTATGTGAAAATTTTGTATGCGGCTATAGAATTTTTATGGTACAGTCGTGGAGATGAATATATTATCTTTCATTTGAAACCAAAATATCCTCGCAGTTTGACTCCTAATTCTTTAATAGGGTACCGGAAAATCGCTGATATTTGTAATAGCGTCCTTAAGTCCGCAAAAATAAATCGGTTAATAAAATAAAACATACGATTCATCATTAGCAACGGCCGGTCGTGTCGAACACTGGTGAATCTGGCAATTTTTAATGGGTGCAAAGGGTCGTTACTGTCCATTAAATACCCTTAAGCGTTTGATCCCTTTTTTACATTTGCCCCGGATTGGGCGTTAATTAACGTTCACTGGGTCACCTATGTCATACATGTCTGTGTCAATAGTATTAGGAGGTTTCAGTGTCACAGTAACAAAAATTAATAATAAATGCCATTAAAAATGCCGAAAATAATTGGGAGTTAGACAAGGTCGGAACTCGTCATATAAAACTCGAAAGAACGAAAGTGGATTTCGAAAAAATAAAATTTCAAACACAAGTTGCGAGTCGTAAAGAGCGGACGCAAGTTTGTTAATTAAAACTTAGGTTGGTCGTCGGGTAGGGGGAAGGGGGGTAGCGAGGTCACAGACCAGAAATAAATAACGCGGAGGACGTCGCAATATGTCCCGTGAGTCAGTTTATTGCGTTTTGTAGATACGAGTGTCTATTAGTTGACTATCGTCTATCGAGGGTGAACTAGGTTGGCGTAGCCTTGCCGGTGTGGGCTAGTTACTCATTATCATTTTTGTGTGTTTTATAGAGTGCTCTATTACTACACAAAACCATAATTAGTAATGTCATGTATAATCATGATACTGTCTTGAACCTCAATTCTCATATTATTTAACTTTGAGTTTGTCTAATTGTATACTGTCTTTAAATTTTAGGCGACTCGTCTTAGTGATATTAACTTTTTTTTTTTATTTTGACCAGTCATAATGCGTTTAACGTTGTTTTTCCATTTTATAAGAAAACTGTTTTGCAGCATCATTACATCAAATTATGTCGCAGAATATTCCTACAGGTATTTTAAATAGGTCAATCCTAAAATTTTATTTTGAAAATTGAGATCGCATTAGGTAAAATTCCTAGGTCTACTAGGTTACCTATTGTAACCTCAATTTTCAAAATTAAATTTTAAGAATGCAAATTCGAAATAGCATCGTCGAATCCCTATTCAACGATGATCCCTAGGAAAACTGATTGGATCCCTATCCAATCAGTTTTCCTAAAAGGGATGTAACGCTAGCTAGTAATATGCTGCACGCAGAAATTCATAATATAGTTATATTTCCAGGATGATGCAGCTATTCAATTAGTTTTCAGAGAACCGATAAAATATAATGTCAGATAAAAATTGCATAATGTAATATTATGTTTTTGCTATGTAGTATATTCGCGGTCTCAGGAGTCAAGCGGCGTGACCATTGACCAATTCTCTCTCCAAAATGTATATTATTTCTAACCTAACCGAACCTACCTACTTGCGCCAGTCTGGATTAAGTTTAAATTAGCTGACAGACCATAGGCTGCTTCTATATAAATGTACCACATTTTACATACCTATTGTAAATTAGTTTAACTCTTAAGGCTATTATTGTAATTTTGCACCTTTTTGGCAAAAGGTGGCCCCGTGCGAGTTTCTATTACGCCGGTTCTTCTCGCCGGGTTAGTTGCCGAACCTGTGGTAGGCCTCATGTAGACGTTGTAAAAGTGTTAACTTTGTTAACCTATTTAGAAATAAATATTTTGATTTTCTTGGATTAAATATTATAATTACATCATTCGCTATTCACATAATATTTTATGAAAGTTATAAATTGTTAATTATTGTAAATTTATAATTTACTAGCTGTCCCGGCAAACGTTGTTTTGCCATTTAAAGTATATTTTCTACATCATCAGTTAATACATGTTTTACCCCCTCTTTTTTCCCCTAAGAGGGTGTGGGGGGGAAGGTCATACACCAGATGTTAAGTTGAAAAACACAGTTAATACCTAATATGAAGTAAGTCCACTAAAGAAAAAAGTTGTATACAAAATCTGACCCCTCTTTGGTCCCCAGAGAGGGTTGAGAGGGGAGGGGGGGGGGATTTTTATACACCAGATGTTGAGTTGGAAGAAGACAAATATAATATATCTGTGAAAACCGTATGCAAATCCGTGAAAACCGTATGCAAATCGGATCAGTAGTTTTCGTGTTAAAGAAAAAAGTTTAATACAAAATCTGACCCCCTCTTTTGTCCCCTTAGAGGGGTGGGGGGAAAAATTTTATACACCAGATGTTAGGTTGGAAGAAGATAAATATATCTGCGAAAACCACATTCAAATCGGATCAGTATTTTTCGTGTGATGCTGGAACAAACATACAGACAGACAGAAAGAGTGACAGACAGACAGACAGACAGACAAAAAACTAACTACATTTTTGGCTTCTATAGCGATGTAGTGACAAAGGTGTAATTTCGAGTGTCATTTCATATCTTCTAAGTATAGAATTTTCATTTCTACAACAGAATATTGTCTTCCCCGCACGCGCTTTGGTGACGCCCACTATCGTTAATATTTTAATTTCGCCTTAATTTCAAAACCAAACGTCCAATTTTAATCATTCAAAGACCAAATATTATCTACATAAACTGTACTTAGTGATAAAATAATTTATTTTGATAAGGATTAATAGCGTGAGTAAAATATATCCGTTTTAATGTAGTCCAAAAAAATTCAGGATTTTTAAATAAATAAATGGTTATTGTGCCTCACTCGACATAGATAGGTATAGTGTGTCGCGGACTTTTTTGTAGATATTTATAAGATCTACAATTACTTAGAACATTTTATGGTTCTATCTTTTATAGTTTAGGCAGCGTACGCAAAATAAGTAACTTTTCTAGCTGATTTTTTACACCTTGCGTCCGAAAAACTCAAATATCTTACGGAACCCTACTTTTTTCCAAAATGAAATGTGGCCTATGTTCAGCAGAAATAATGTAAGATTCCAATAGCAAAAGAATTTTTCAAATCGGTCCAGTAGTTTCGGAGCCTATTCGACTCAAACAAACAAACAAACAAACAAAAAATCAAATCTTTCCTCTTTATAATAGTAGTGTAGACAATAACCTAGACTGGACACAGGAATATGAGATTGACTGCTGTCATCATATTATAATAATCAATTTATCATTAAGCCAGTATGTGAAATAACTATTGTTCTTCATAATATGTCAACAATTTTATATTATCCTTTCGTGTAAGTCTTTTTCTATATTTAAAGTATATGTCAAAGGTTTGTTTGTGAATTGGTTAGTATGTTGTCGTCAGCTCTTAATACTTACTATACCTTGATTCAACGATATACTTATCAGAATTTTTGTTCACAGCACTCGATGCTGTACTTCTTCCACCACTACGAGCTGCCGGTGATACTACAGCAGGCGCAGCTGCAGCAGCTGCTGCTGCGCTCACACCACGGCATGGGCGGCATGATGCGCCTGGTCGGCATCGCCGCGCTGGCCAGCGAAGGCGCCTACCACGACGCGCCCGGCACAGGTAGGGTACTAGTAATAGGAATTAATGCTGTTTTCTATTAATTTCGTTAACATGCTAATTTTGATGTCACAGCATGCTAAGTATTATTGCTTTGCTATTTGCTAAAAACGCGGTATCGTGAATTATCGGTTCGCATCGCACCGCACGCGTCGAGTAATAATATTTCGCATCGAGTCAAAACTAGCAATTCATTAGTTCAGTTAGCGCCGCGGTGAGTAACAGCGCGGACGTGAATTTTTTATCATGATCGCAGACTAGCTATTGCTGCGCACGATAATATTAGCAATCGTATTTTTTAGCAAGTACGATTAATTTAATTATTGCTATTGGGCATTTAACAATTGTTTATTGCTAATGGTATTTTTACCAACACAAACAGGTACCCAGGCCACTCCGCCAACCACCCAGTCCACCACACAGACTGTCCAGAATACTGTACAGTCGACCACGCAGACCACACCGTCTGTGTCCACGGTCCAGACGAATACGACGCACACGGGGGAAGTGCGTGCGTCGCCCGAGCGTCAGACGACGCCCACCGATCCAGAGATAAAGATAGAGGAGATAAAGAGGAGGCTGTCGGTCGAGAGTATCAACATCATCAGGCGGAGAAGGAGTTCCCCGACCAGCCCCGATACGGGTACAGCCGGGGCCCCGAGTGCCCCTAGCCAGGGCGACGACGCCAGCTACACCCTGGACCGCCGACGGTCACCCGAGGCCACCTCCTCCGCCCTGGCTCCCAGAGCTTCCCCCGAGGCTGACGACCTAGACTAGAATATCATACTTAAGATTTATATTGAATATCCACGAGGAGCTTGTTTTATTTTCACGATCGACGGTACGTAGACACTAGACTGGCTGAAGTACGGTCGCGGAGTGCGTATAAATATGTACGTTGACCGTTCGCTATATTATATTTTTATCTTTTTCACTCGTACGGAAATATTTCTTTCTCGCTCTTTTGCGTGCTTTTATTAACGCGATATAAATATATTCGTGTTAATTGAAAAGATGAATAGTGAAAGGTCAATGTACGAATTTCTATCTGTTCCGCGACCGTACTCTTGTAACAAGTGTAAGGCCATCGAGCTATTATGTAAGTTATAGATCCCGAAGATCCGCATTTAGCGACGCGTAACAGAAGAGTACGCAAGGTATTTCTTTTTTGTAGAATATTCATGGCTATATAACTACAGGTTGCAGTTAAACCTTCCTGCCAAATTTTAATATATTGATTATTGTTAAAAATAAAAATACACGTATTTTACTTTTATAATCACTTAGTACTAAAATGTTGAGAAAAAGCTTCCGAAAATTATCCTAAAAAACACTACAATTATTAATGGGCATGACGCGTCGCCCGCGCGTGACGTGCCCCCGCGCGCGCGCCTCGCCCGCGTCACCCCCTCTCATACCCACCGCCGCGAGTGACCGTTCTGCAACGATTTGAAATGGGATAAAATATGTCAGTAAAAAAAATAACACCCAAGTTTTTTGGTTAAATGAATTCTCTTAATGATACCTAAGCCCTGGAAAAAATTTGGCAGGAAGGTTTAATTGCACCCTGTATAATCTGTTGATTTGTCACACGAAATTCTACTTGCTATTGTCTCGATGGTACAAATGAATAATTAATTATTGATACAGCAGTTATCGTACACAATTAAACACAGGCCTGCGATTTTTTTTTCTTCCAAAAAAGTAGTTGAAATATAATCAAAATCTAGACTAATCTTATGATTAAAGGTGACATGAAGCGGCAGCGAGGACGTGTCGTCGCGACACTACTGGTTTTTATATATCTCTATGAAATACCCTCCGCAGCTTGCGACACAAAGCTAACGACACTTTCATAGAAATACATAGAAACAGTATGTAGTGTCGCGACGACACGTCGTTTGCTGCCGCTTCATGTCGCCCGCTGCCAATCGGCACCTTTATTTATATTGGAGAAACATTACTAGTAAGCTTGATTGTATATTTTTTTGTATTTATTATTTGAAGGTTTATTATTTATTATTTTAAGGATTATATTGTTTAAGATTATGATTTTGTAAAAAAAATATAGAATTTGTTTATTGTATTGTATAAAATATTTGTTTGATTGTAAGTGTTGCTTTTTTTTTCTAAAATGAATAATTTTTTTTTGTCAATTAAAACGAAATATTGTTTCGTGTTTTTTGGCTTTAAAACTCAAACGTAAAAAGTAACATCTTGGCTAATTTTACAAGCATTTAACTACTAGTTTTTATTATTATTATTTTGTAAAAAGGTATGGAATAGTGGATTTCGAAGGGAACGAACCGGAACTTTATTGATTTATATTTATTGGTTGTTTTTAACTTATAATCTGATTGAAACTTATTAAAAAATACTAAAAAATGTAGAAAAATGGTGACTTGAATTGAGAATGGCAAAAGCCTTGCTTAAATGACATTGACGTCGACCTTAGAAAAAAACAAATGGCACAATTTAGCCCAGCCGCACATTATACGAATTTCTGATCAGAAAATTTCCGACGCCCCGCCGGAACGCACTTTGTTCAAACATTTCGTTGTGGACCTCGCATACTATCAAAATTTTGACGTGTCAAAATGTATGAGCGTCCAAATTTTTCTGATTAGAAATTCGGATAATTTGCGGCCGGGCTTAATCTATCATAAGCCATCCGTCGCTACGAATAAGATATTTTGTTTTCAATGCTCATTCTATTTTATAACATCGCAGTCCTGTGTTAGTCTTTATTTATACGAACTAATTTTAATGGAAAAATTCTGAACTACATTTCTGTATATTTTCATATTCTTCTCTTCTATGAAAGCGTTCGTATAAATGTAGTATACTGTGTAGTACGAGATGTGTAAATAATTAGGAAATATTGTAAGTACTCGCTAACCAAATATGAAGTAAAGACAGAGTTTTGTGTAACTGAGGCATCTCAAACTACGCCTTGCTTTGTAACTCAAGCTGTTGTAGTGTGCGTGCGATGCTCTACAATCAGATCTAGATTTATATATTTTGTCGTGAACGCTCCGGTTTAGGGTTGGACCTCGTCTGGCAGCACGGAATCGCTTTTTTCCGTTGCCTTTTCTCTTTCTGTCGCTTAGAACTGCCATTTGCTAAACCGAGACAGAAAGCATAATGCCGATCGCCTCGAGGATTCCGCCGCGTGCTATCGCATTATGCTTTCTGTCTCGGTCTGCAAACTGTCGATTAGAACTGCAAATGGCAGTTCTATTAAGCGACAGAAAGAGAAAGGGCGACGGAAAAAAGCGATTCCGTGCTGCCAGATGAGGTCCAACCCTTAGCCGCTACACCGCGTTCACAAGCTAAACATGTAGCGCAACCGTAATCGTTACATATTACAATGATGATGACAAGGTCAAAGATTAGCGAATTTTGTTAATAAAGAAATAACGGTAAAAAATAAGTGTTTCCAAAATTTCAGCTTGATAACTTTTGTTTTTTTTTGTTATGGTCTTCAAAGTTGGACATTTAAGTCGATTTTTTTTAATTTCTTAATATTTGATAATTTATGTGAGTTAAAGCAAATTTTCTTATGAAACCACTTTCATTTCAACCACAACGCAATAATTAATGTAGCTATCGAACAAAGTTCCCCCTCGATGCCTACATAAGCTACTCTACGGTGACTAAGGTCAATTTTAAGGTCTATTTTATGAGATGTTTGAATTGTCATATCTTGGTGAATTTTTAAGCTATCAGAGTTATTCTTTCACCGATGTTTCTATTTTAGAAAGGTCTTTTAATTACCAATAAGTAAAAAATAGTCATCATGCCTATTGCTTGTGATCTCACGGTGTAGCGGCGAAACCGCTCGTTCGCGCGGACAAATATAAATCGAGCGTAAAATATACAAACCGGCCTCGGTTTTGCTCAACAAAACTCAGTCTTGTCTTTATATGATGTGAGTTAACTCGTATATTTTGTTGTTTATGATTTATAAGTTGTTACTGTGCAGTGGTCTGTGTCGAAGGTGTTGGAAGATGATACTGTTTAATGATTTAGTTCATTAAAAACATTCATTCAATTTATTAGTATAGTATTATTTTATCCTTTTTCTCATATGGTAAAGAGTTTGAGTTATCTGTAAGTATGCTTTATACTTTTATTTCCTTTACTAATTAAAAGATCCACGCTTTATTTATATAGAAGTTGTTATAAAATGTTACGATAATAATTCATAATTATATTATTTAAATGTTGCATGACCGTCAAGCCTAAAACATCGTCCAAGTATGACATAGGTAATTACTAATTAGGTATATATAGTTATACATATACTTACTGTGTGGATCTTCGCATTAGTTGAGGTGTAAGAAGAATTACTTGTTATTAATACTTCAGAGCATAAAAAGGAAAATATCTTCTGATATTATTTTATTCATTTTTTAATTAAATTACATTATAATCTATAACTTTTACTAATATTTATACTTGGGGATAGTATCATAAAAACACAAATATATACTCAAAACATTTATTTTACTTCAGCATCTTTTCTTGAATTTTCTCTGTGGTGTGGCGACGACTACAGTATCCCTGTAAACAATAGAAGCAGGTAAGTGATGGTTATACCTATAAATTCGTTTAAAAGAAAAACTAGCTGTTCCGGCAACGTTGTTTTGCCATATAAAGTATTTCTTCTTCATCGGTTGATACAAAATCTTACCCCCTCTTTTGTCATCAAGAGGGGTGCGGGGGGGGGGGGGTTATACACCAGATGTTAAGTTGGAAAACACAGTAAATAATATGAAGTAAGTCCATTAAAGAGAAAAGTTTGATAGGTACAAAATCTGACCCCCTCTACCAAAATATGTTAAGTTGGAGCAGACAAATATATGCAAATGGGATCTAGTTTTCATGTTAAAGAAAAAATTTTGATACAAAATCTGATCCACTCTTTTGTCCCTTTAGAGGGGTGGGGGGGAAAAAATTATACGCCAGATGTTAAGTTGCAAGAAGACAAAATATATATCTGCGAAAACCGCATTCAAATTGGATCAGCAGTTAGTTTTTATTATTCGTAGAATAGACAAAACAAATCGTGTTTTACAATTTAAATTGTATATAAAATATGTCATTTCTTGATGTACGTAATTTAAAACAAATTAGTTTAATGTCGTCCTGAGCGATCAATCATGCAGAAGACGGCTGAGCGGGCTGACGCATGTAGCTTGCTTGTAAAACATCCAAACGACCGACAAAAGCGTCCGTAGCATTGTGTTGGCCAAGTCCAAGACCTAATTTGATATCGCTTTCTCCTTTTAATCGAATTATAGAATAAAATATTTAAATAGTTAATAGAATCAGGCGTTACTTTGCGGAAATCCATAGCTTAAAATTTAGTTTGTTATTATTTTTAGCAATATTCCGCGAAATAAACCTCAACCTTTAAGTAAATGAGTGAGTGCACGCATAGGCATGCGTACAGCACCTCCCTCCTCTCCCACACTGCCTATGTGTACACTCGCATGCAAGAAGCTGCAAACACCACCACCACACAAGCAATAATGTTGGCAAATCCGTGCAATCCGTGTAAAATATTTAGGTTATTAAATTATTTATTAAAATATTGACTTAGTTGAATGCACCGTTTTGAAAAGAAATGAAATATTCGTGAAATTTAAGTGCATCTTTTTTTTTCTATCGAGAAAAATTTAAGATGTTTTAGCTAGTAGGTACGGACCCTCGCAAATATAATAATATAATATCTTGTTTGTGTTTAAAAATGAAACAGTACCTACGTATAGCTTTCAAGTATAAGTTTTTATACTTATAGACTGTCAAAAAAGTGAAGAAATTAAAAAGTGTGTAGTGTCAATATCCCTTTAATCGATCTAAGAAAAAGACCGGCCAAGTGCGTGTCGGGCCACGCGCAATATAGGGTTCCGTAGCACCGTATGTACATTTATAACATGGTTTACACTACTAACAACATCATCTCAAAGGAATTTGAACGAAAAGTTCCTTTATACTTCGCCGAATACATTTTTTTTAGTTGATCGACTATTACTCAATAACTTACGAAGTCTTCTTAGCTGTGATAGTTTTCCTTTTTTATTCAGGATATTTCCTACTCCCGTGAATTTTTTCACATTTCCAGAAGCAACCGTTTAGCTGGTAGAAGGGGGGACACTGGAATCTAACGATTTTTTGCACTTTAAAACTTCATATTTTACAAATGGATCCCTAAATTGGAAAATGATCCATAAATACTCATAATATTTTTAAAAAACCTATCCAACGACACCCCACACGATGAGGTGGGCGCGAAAAAAAAATTCAACCCGGCTTGATTTGTAGGGGAGGAGGTACCATAAAAAACAATTTTATGTACCATTTTGTCGGCATTATTAATATGTATTGTGTATTCATGCCAAATACAGCTTTGTAGGTCCTATAGTCTCTGAGCAAAACCGCAGACAGACAGACAGACAGACGGACGGACAGACCGAAACTATAAGGGTTCCTTGTTAACTACGGAACCCTAAAAAGAGATGACACTACGATGTTGCCACTTTTTAATTTCTTCACTTTTTTGACAATACTTGATAGTAAGCTACGAATTGTAAGTTCATCAATTTCGCTTAAGCCGCTCACTTAAGTTATTCATTATCTTCTTTATTCTTCTACATTTGTTCTTCAGTCTTCTCTTTTCTTCTGTCCACCGTTGATCGTCTCCTTGTCAGCTACGTGTATTCTCAAGCAATAACATCTCGTAATGTGTGTTAATTCCCCAAGAATACGCGTGACCTCCAAGTAAGATATATCTTCTGTATTCTTCTAGATTCTTCTAGCGCTATTTAATTCTTCTTTTTAATTTTCAAGGGTTTTCCGTCGCCTTTTTCCGTCGCCCTTTCTCTTTCTGTCGCTTAGAACTGCAATTTGCTAGACCGAGACAGAAAGCATAATGCGATAGCACGCGGTGGAATCCTCGAGGCGATCGGCATTATGCTTTCTGTCTCGGTCTAGCAAATGGTAGTTCTAAGCAACAGAAAGAGAAAGGGCGACGGAAAAAGGCGATTCCGTGCTGCCAAATGTAGTTCAACCCTCATGCTGACAGGCTTTTCTGATAAAAAGAACATTATAAACAAGGACTAAATGCAACTTTCTTTCGGTGCTTGTTTTAGAACAAAAATATTAAAATTAAGATATACATTATACAATTATACAACTCGGTCGAGGTAACTCCGTACCTGGCGGCCATACTATGCACATGGCCGCCAGGTACGGAGTTAACTCGACCTAGTTGTATACGTAGATACTGATAATAAAATTTATACAATTCAGTCACATTACACATACTTAGTCACATAAAATCTAGTCATAATATTGTAATAATAGCTAGTCGTTACAAAATATGATGTACAGTTATTTATATGTGTGCTAAGTTCATTTAGCTAATCAACTTTTTCGACTAAATTAGTACTACCTCATAATCGTAACTAATTTCATACTGCTACAGACATACTAAAGATTACTTCTAACATTATATTTTCAAACATTTCTTCGATTCCATACACTTATAAGTTATAGACACAAACGGAACTATCAAAGAGACATGACAGTCAAAAGCGTATTGATACTTATCTGATCCGGGCATGAACCGGCCGAATTCACGAGGGCAGGGGGCTAATCTTGGCCTCGTATGCCCCGGCACGGACACCGGAGCCCTTAATCCGCCCCTGCAGTGGGCCCCCGATGGGCCCCGCCGGCGGATTTGCTGCGAACGAAACAGATTGTCGAGATTAAACGCTAGTCTGTGTAGTGGCGATGGTACTAATGGCTGCTGTTTTCATTACCTCAAATTGGATTAAAAGATCTGTTTAGATTACAATTACTATTATAGTGTAGATTTAACCGCTAATGGTTTAAATGTAATCATTAGCGATTTCAATTAAGTATATGCGACGATAGAAACCAAATTCGCCTTAGAAATCATTGCATAGATTTCAGTATTTTATACATTGATATGATTAAAGTAAAATAGCTATTATTTTCTTGATGCTATTGTAATTTATAAGACATTAAAAATGTACCATGTAAATGTTGTTATCAATTTGTGAAATTACTAAATAACGTTGCCAGAAACATTTTAATTATGTATATTTAACTACTTTTAGCCTTAAAATAACCTTAATCAGGCCAATTATTACTATCGAATACTTTTAAAAAAGGGTTATTACTAATTTCCATCCAGCTCCAAATATTCAGCTGTTTCAAAAGACATCCGGAAATATCTAAATCTATAAGTACATCTATACATATTATAATAAAACTGTAGAAATGTGAATTCTGTACATTAAAGATATTCACAAAATAATAAGCGGGGTATGTCACTAGATCGCTATAGAAGCCAAAAATGTGGTTAGTTTTTTGTCTGTCTGTCTGTCTGTATGTTTGTTCCACTATCACACGAAAACTACTGATCCGATTTGAATGCGGTTTTCGCAGATATATTTGTCTTCTTCCAACTTAACATCTGGTGTATTAAAAAATTTCTCCCCATCCCTCTAAGGGGACAAAAGAGGGGTCAGATTTTGTATCAAACTTTTTTCTTTAACACGAAAACTACTGATCCGATTTGCATACGGTTTTCGCAGATATATTTGTCTTCTGCCAACTCAACTTCTGGTGTATAAATCCCCCCCCCCCCTTTACTTTAAATGGCAAAACAACGTTTGCCGGGTCAACTAGTATTAAATACATAATGTTTTTACTATAAATAGGCTAAAACAGCCATGAGATAAATCTTATTCAGAGAGCGGTGAACGAGGACTGTTTCATCCTTATCTCTTTTGAGTGTTCACTTTGAACTCTGCCTTTGTGGATGTGTGAACAAAGTACCCCGTTCGGTCTTATTTTACCTCGGAGCTGTTATGAAAATAAACCTTACGACGTTAGCATAGCGACGAATAAATAAATACTGACTAAGGCCTGAAACGATTCGTGCCCGTTTAAAACATTTCCTACATTATGTCATGGTTTGAATTGAAAAGATGGCTTATGATATTCTAAACTTTGAAAATGTTAAAAATATCTTTCGTTTTCAGATAAAAATAAAAATTTAGGCAGTAACAACTTGGATATCAAGTACATAACGCAATCATTAACTTCACACCTCACACCTACTTCCATGGTTTTATTGAGGTGCAAATGAGCTAACGGGTCACCTAAGGAGAAGAGTTGCAGGTGCGTTAATGTCAGCCTTTTAAAGGTCTTATTAAAGGTTTACATGTCCTATTGGTTAATTAGATCTATCGCCTTGTTAACTTTTGCGTGTTAAACATCACAACAGCTAACAGTAAATAAGTAATATACACATTGAGGTTTATGCGCTAAAGAGATCCCTATGGAACTGTACATTAGCCGCGATAGTAAGTAGCTCTCAGCCCTAGCGACCTATTCTAAATTTCATCAGAATCGGTGTAGACTTATTATTTTCTACTACATGATGCCCGAAACTCCGTTGCGCCAAAAATCGTTTATCGCGCGGGAACCGTACATTTTTTTGAGATAAAAAGTATCCTATGTCCTTTCCCGAGACTCAAAGTATCTCTATACCAAATTTCAGCAAAATCGGTTGAGTCATTTGGGCGTGAAGAGGTAACAGACAGACAGACACTTTCGCATTTATAATATTACGTATGGACGTATGGATATGGATTTAGTATTAGTGTAGACAAGCTTATTTTATATTTTCTATTTTCTATTCTACTAATACAAACAAAACACCTATTTTAGTACAAAACATTATACCTACCTGTAATTGTTCAAAGCGTTAAAATGTTTGATACATTTTTTACGCTCGAGTACTAAGATTCAAAACAATTTACTTCTAAAGGACCTTTATGTTGACGACTTAAGGGTCAGTCTCATAGATTTCGAAGGTAAAATATCTGTGAATGGACCATAAGCCATCCACAATACGTCCCGGGGCGGCCGGCTGTATATAAAGGAAAATTAATTTTGGAATACACCCAAAGAAATTAACTTCTATCCGTGGTAAAGTTTGGAACAGGGGAACAAAATACATTTTTGCTCGTACAGGTTTTAAATTTGCCGTGCGCGAAAAATACAATAAGTATTAAGTATTTTGGAGAATTCTTCAAGTTATTGTGTGTATGATTAGCTATAATTTGGAGATTTGCCTTTTTATCTAAAGCCTGATTTTAGGCCCTAGCATTTAAGTATCGACTGAAAAAGCTACCTATTGCAATCATTCTAAGTAATAATTATAAAAGGATTGTGGTATTAACAAAATTCTCGTGGAAGCGTGGATGCGAAATAGCTGCCACTAAAATGACCCTAGCAATTTGGCTACATTCAAAATGACATTGACAGTAATTACAAGATAGTGTAAATAGTTCTGACGGTTACGCGCCAAAACCTTGATTTATCTTAAAATTCTTATAAAATCATTCTAAAAAAATTTACAGACAGACACCAAAACAGCAGCAAATAATTACATTTCGTATGCAGAATCATTTTTCTCAGGCGTAAGGCAGACTGCAGATCGGTCCCAAGGGTGAATTTAGTCTAGAATTAATATAAAGACTGGAAAGTCTAAAGTCTAGTCAGACTAATTCTTATATCTCGGAGTCGGTAATGGAGCTGCCAATCACTACAAAGCGAGCTCGGATAAAGGAAGCCAATAGGAAATTGCATCTTGACTATCATAATTTATTGTTTCCTACGAGGGTAGTTTTAAATATCGATAACTTTCCTCAGAAGTCAGAACAACGCACGGAACTAAACGGCCATCTGCCGTCATTGTGAATCAACTAGACAAGGAAATTATAATTATATATCCGTCTCTTTCTTACAATATTACGATTATACGTTGGAAAACATCTACAGAATTTTCATCAGCACCCTCTTTGTTGGCTTCAATGTACTTTTGCTGTCCTGGACGCCATTTAGTATTTAGTTTCTTTTTTGTTTACATGTAAAAAGTTGTGACTGTAAGATTCTTATGTTTTTCCCGTGTTCTTGGCTTCTAATAATTTTGGTTTGCATAAAAGTACATGTTTAGGGCAGTTACAGGATTCTATCAAACATACTTTGAGAAGAGTTTGACATGGTTTGACGTTTATTGCGAAGATAAAACTTACGTTATAATTTTGCTACTTTATTTCTAATTTCTAAATTTACCGTCGACCGCACTTTTTAATAACCCGTATGACACGAAATAAAAAAAAAATTAATTGCTCTCTTGCACAAAGACTTAGCCGCTCTGCTAGCTGGCTAGGGGCGCTAGCCGTAGCCGGCTAGATGATCGCTCGCTTCATTAGCATTTTAATTAGCTGTCACCCCCCAGACTAAACCACCTGCGTCTTGCGCTTTTATGAATATGAATATTTTTGTTGGGGTTAATTTGTCTTGGAGGCCTTTGACAGGGACGAAGATTAAAAGGCTACTTGTTCCAATATTGGCTTTATTATAATTGTATTGTTATCAGCTTCTTACTCCCTCATTTAGGTGGTAAAAAATAACATTTTATGGGTGAGACGTAATGCGAAGTAAGAATAAGATTTAAAATCTTATTGATACGGTTTTATTTGACAATACAACATACACACGTACAATACAAATTTTTGTTTCATTATATATTTTTTAACGTGATTGACGAGTCATGAATACCTTAATTTTTAAATTAAACTCTGGCAAACCCTAAAGTTGAGTGCTTCTGCTTGCTCTATCTTTAAAAATACCTAAAGTTGAGTGCTTTACACAGGATTTGTCACAAAGTGTAGTAGCTGCAGAGTGCAGTATTATTATTTGTATGTAGTGTACGAGAAACAGTTTCCGTATTTTCGCAACACTACCGTTTTAACTAATCTCCATGAGCCGGGTGAATTACCCGACTTGATAATAAACACATCATTACAAGTCGATTTAAGTCACCTTTGAATATCAAAGGGCATGTGTAAACGCGCCTTAATTACATGTGGTGTTTGCTAATATTATTAGTTTTCGTTGTAACTTGTATGTTATCTTTAAAGTGGAATGGGTTTCCATACCCGTCTTCAGGAATAAACAGTTTAACTCAAATAATATGTATATTATTTTCAATTCTTTTTTTTTAATGCTTAAAATTATTGTGTATTTGTTATCTAATGAAAATCTTTAATTTTAAGTATCACACAATATGTCACTATCATTTTTATTTGCAGTGAATTATCATAAAGAAGTTATAGCTTCGCAAAAAAGAGAGATTTAAATGAGGGCGCTTTTATTTTATTAAAGGCAACCCTACGCTACGCTTGAACGCACTTTTGAGACAAAATGTACTGGTGTTGACAAGTATTGTAATGTTGCCATAAATAAAAACTTAGTTCTATATTATGTCGCCTTGTACTTGTACCACGAAACCGTTTTGAGACTCAAACAATCGAACGAGAATGCCGCATCCTACTCTAACAAACGTGAAATGGCGTTGTTAGAGCAAGACGCGGCATTCTCGTCCGGATGTTTGAGTCTCAAAACCTTTTCGTGGTAGGCCTACAGACGACGCCTTAAATCAACCTTATGTTCGCCACCTTAACTTGTCTTATCATTTGCAGTGATGCTATGTACCGTGACTTATTTAGTCACAAAATTTATTTTTACACATGACATAATTGATGATTTACTGTATACAATGTATTGTAACTTATTTAGTCACTACGTAATATATCCTAATACATAATTTATAATACCATAAGCTCAAGTGTCGGCTAATCTCGGTGTTGACTCTCAATAACTAACTTCAAACATAATTATCTCCTCGATTTCCCCTCAAATTGGCGCCGCCCTCCGAGGGATTCCCCGATATTGGGATTGCCGATATTGAGACCGATATTGGGAGAAAATTTCTTGTACCAACACGATATCAGGGTCATTGTTTGCCTATTTCATTTAATACAGATTGATCTATCAACATTCATTAAGTCTTTATTGGATAATTATATTTCGTTGGGATTTTTGGATAAATTGAGATGTAATTTCGTTTGTATCGTGAATAGGGCTGTGTTGATCACGGTAATTATTATTTTGTAGCATATAGCTATAATAATATCATGTTAAAATGGTTTTGTGAATGAAATGTGTTTATTGCTATAAAACTGTGTCGTCGTTCTCGTTCTGTCGCACTGTATAATAATAATAATATTATTAATTTGACGCTACAATTTCTCATCATTCAAATATTTTCTATATTATTGACACGGTTATTTTTAAACCAAAATCAGTAAAATCGATCACATGAATCGCAATTCAATTCCCACTTTTCAAAATTCCAAGAACAGGTCTCTCTTTCTCTCTCTCTCTATCTCTCTCACACACACATACACACGCACAGACAAACACACACACAAACACAATGCGCGCGTACAAAACCTCGTAGCACGTCCGTAGCGACCGTAGCAGTGCAGTGCTACGAATTTTTGTTATGGTCATAAATCATAATTCATAATCTACAAAATGTTGATATTTTATGTTATTACATGAAACAGGAAACTATGTCATACTATTGTCATGATATTTTGGTGTCATAATATGCATTCTAGTTCAACATTAAAAAAAATTAAGAAGTAACTACATAATACTTGATTTCAATAAAAATAAAAGATAAACCTTTTGAGTTTATAAAAAACTTTAAACATTATTCAAAAATATAATAATATCATTCTAAAATATCAGGTGGCATTATAAGCTGTAAATATTTAACACAAAATTAATATGATTCGCGAATTATTTAAAATACTGAAAGTTGTATTTAAAGTATATTTTGATTTCAACGTCAGGTAGCGTTGAAACATGTGACGTGGAAGTAATATTAAAATAATTCAACAACAAAATAACAAACAACACTAATTTGAACTTCTGGAATTCATATCAATGTCATCTAGATAGAATTAAATAAATTCAATTACGAACAAAATGACACCGAACTGAGTGAAATTAAGCAGCAGAAGTGGCTTTAAGGCGGCGTCACACTTCACGCTAAAATTAACTTGGCGAGTGCTTCTATATTTTGCTTAGAAGACGGCAAACAAAACACATTACACAACACATTATGTGTAACAAATGAGACATTGATATTTATATATAATATTACAAAAATTTAAAAGCAATTTAACATTTTTCTTAAAATAAAAAACAATCCTTTTCTATGTTTTTTTCATTATTTAACAGTTTATTGCATACAAAAACATTTAGCGAGTGATACTTATGAAGAATAATCGGCCAAGTGCGAGTAGGAATCACGCACGAAGGGTTCCGTACCATTATAGAGCAAAATTAGGCCATAAATTGTGTTTTTTGTATGGGAGCCCCCTTATTTTTTATTTTATTTTAATATTATTATTAAATATTAAAGTACACATATAACTAAGGATTTTGTAAAAAATTCAAGTACCTACCTGTTGCCATTTTTGATATAGAGCAAAAAAGGCCATTAAAATCACGTTTGTTGTATGGGAGCCCCACTGAAATATTCATTTTATTTTATTTTTAGTATTTGTTGTTATAGCAGCAACAGATATACATAATCTGTGAAAATATCAAATCTCTAGCTATTACCTTTCTTGAGTTACAGCCTGGAGACAACAAAAAGGCCAAAAAATCACGTTTGTTGTATGGGAGACCCCCTTAAATGTTCATTTTATTTTATTTTTAGTATTTGTTGTTATAGCGGCAACAGATATACATAATCTGTGAAAATATCAAATCTCTAGCTATTACCGTTCTTGAGTTACAGCCTGGAGACAGACAGACAGACGGACAGACAACGAAGTCTTAGTAATAGGGTCCCGTTTTTACACTTTGGGTACGGAACCCTAAAAACGATACAAAAGGTACTGCTTATCTCTAAAGAAATTTCTTCCAGCAGTCCTAAGAAGAGACATTTGAATACAAACATCAGATAGGGGGTGCATGAACAGAAATGAAAAATATAAACTATGTATAACTATTCTAACAAATCTAATCTCATAAACGTCAGTGTTACCCATAGTTATTTAACATTAAATTTAAGTAAAAGACAACGCACTCACTTAAAAATTAAATCAATTATAAATTATTTCAAGTTGAAAGTCTGTGTGAATGGCTAGTGTTAAGTGTTTATCCGTTACGACTTTTTGCAAACTGAATTGATCACAGTGTAGCGGCCGCTTAACAGCCTCCGAGTTTGTAATCCATCAGTGGCTGTCGGCGGCAAATTTTAATTCTGAATGAAAGACTTAAGGCGGTTTATTGCCAGAGTTAATGTTACGCGTGACTCGACTGCCAAGATATGATTTTAATTTAGGGCCCTATCGGGCTCCGTGGCCCCTGCGCCTTCCCCTTTTGCCCCTATCACACTTTACATATTTTCGAGAAAATCTCGTTTGATGAAAAAGTATTCCGATGTAAACAGACTAATGGAAAATTCATTTTAGTATGCAGCGTGTTGTCTAGAATATATTATTTAAAATCGCGAGTCGCGACTGTGTGCTTTTTATCATGTTAGAGATCCTTTTAAGGGGTGGTGATATTTAATTTTTCCAGTCTTTTGAACTACGTAAAATCTGTTAGTTTCTCTTTTCTATTTTCTGTATAAAATTTTATATTATATAAAATTCTCGTGCCACAATGTTAGCTAGCGTAATCCTCCGAAACGGCTTTACTGATTTTAATCAAATTTTATATGCATATTCAGTGGATATGAGAATCGGCTACTGGGTACTTTTTATATTGATAAGTGCATTTGTTGAATAAATGATAGTAAATTATTACAACTCGAGACTGACGGCGACCATTGTTTACATGCTACGGAATAGCGATGGACGTTGCCATGGTGACATTATTATTTTATTACATTTAGTACATACACATTTATTACATTTAGTCACTTGACACTTCAATAAAATAATATGGGCGAAATACTTTATATGGCAAAACAACGTTGCCGGGACAGCCAGTACTATATAAATATGTAGCTTTATAGCTACGTGTGCAGTAGTTGCAGCCTTAATTCATTAGTGTTTACTGTTTAAATGTGTTTCGAGGTACAAACGTTATTTTTAGGACTAGTCTATCGTTCTACGCCAATTTATGAAAGAATGGAGATATATTCTCAGAGATATATTCCATACTAATATTATAATTATGCGAATGTGTGTCTGTCTATTTACCTGTTCACGCCCAAACCGCTGAACCGATTTAGCTGTTTGGTATGGAGATACTTTGTGTCCTGGGAAAGGACATAGGATAGTTTTTATCCCGGAAAAATGTACGGTTCCCGCGCGATAAACGCAGTTTTGGTGCAACGGAGTTGCGGGCGTCATCTAGTTTATTGCTCTATGCAATGAAGTGAAGGTAATATAACTTATAAGTATCTAAGGTTTCTTTTCATTATTTAGATTCTAAAACTATTCAAAATGTTTCCTATTACTATAGATTCTTTGAAAAATCCCTTGTTTCAAAGTAAATTAAAAAAAACACTGAAATAAAGGCCCGATTCTAAGGTGCTATTAATCATTTTACATCTTGGTCGTCTATAAAAACGTACGTCTAGCATACCTTGGAGTTTACGGTATGTCATAGTTTATCCAAGCCACGAAGCACGTCATTTCGGCGTAATTAAATTTAGCAAAGTTTGGCTGCAGGTGCAATCTTCAGTGGGAACATTCTGGAGCATTTGTTCCCTGTCTCGTGTCTCGTCCTAAACTACGGTGTAATCTACTTCCCGGCTTGTAAGCGCTAATGAGGTAACGTGTTAGTTACCTCAATATTATACGATGTACCATCAAAAATGTGTAGTATTTGTTAGCAATTTATTAATTACTTACTAGTTTTTTGGATATATAATATATATGGGTTATGTACCTACTGTAAAACATGTTATTTTCTGGCATGAAACGTTAAGTATAGTCTAAGTAAATATGTTACGATTTTGATATTTTTCTAACGCATGTTAAAATATAACTTAATTTCCGCTCAGTTTAATCCAAGTCACTAAAATAATGTTAGGTTTAATAGATTTAAGTATAGTGCATTTAATACGTCGCAGCCTGTAAATAGCAAGCCGAACACGAAGAATAATAACTTTTCACACCATCAAACGAAACGTCAATAAAGCGATCCCAGATGCCGCAAAGAAAGTGTTAAAACAACGGGTAGTCACATGCA
Organism: Plebejus argus; assembly: GCA_905404155.3. Classification (NCBI taxonomy): domain Eukaryota; kingdom Metazoa; phylum Arthropoda; class Insecta; order Lepidoptera; family Lycaenidae; genus Plebejus; species Plebejus argus. Next base: position 5,007,336 of record FR989946.1, on the reverse strand, counting down.
ATGGATAGCCTGACCACGGGTAGTCTAGCAATGGGTAGTTCAGCAACGGGTAGCGTCGGGTAGATTGCGGCGTGCTAAGTGGATTGGAGATCTCATCTGTCCTCCGTCAGGGCGGACTACGAATTGCGTTAAATAAAGTCAAATTGAGCAATAAAGTCCCGCTGTAATGCAATAGAATGCCGTCGCGCTCAAACTAAGTAATTTACACCTCCGGCTAAGGGCCAATACATACTGGCGCGCTAATTTGTTACATTTTTTAAGCTTTTGCATAGTTTTTATCGTGGGTTTTGAGAGCGACGACCGAATGAAGAAATTACGTAGCGAAAATAAACCTAACACTCGTCTAACGTCGTTTTGAGTTTGGCAAACTTCGGCACCGTGTTTGTGTGCGTGCGACTAGACTTATGAGTGTAGACCAGCTGCTAACTGCAATAGATGTCCCCGAGAGCCACACGTATTTTTCCGTGCCGCTATAAACAATTGTGAACTTGCTTTATTGATGTAGCTTCAAAACTTTTAGCAAAGTTAAGTAAGAGCGAGATCTACGGAAGGGAAAAGGGTAGGAGATTGGGCCTCCGGTAAACTCACTCACTCGGCGAAACACAGCGCAAGCGCTGTTTCACGACGATTTTCTGTGAGCCCGTGGTATTTCTCAGGTCGAGCCGGCCCATTCGTGCCGAAGCATGGCTCTCCCACGGGTATCTTTTTTTCTGTCTCCCGTACACTGTAGCTTAGAGAGAGTAAAATAAAGCCTTTGAGAGAGATCTCTACAACAACGTAACGTTAGCGAAGGAAAATTTGACAGAACTATAGTTGCGCAGAATTTCTGTATATTTACTCTTTAAAAACCTAAATTTTCACCCATTTTACTTTTAAAAATACCAGGGCGTAAGCTAAAAATTGTAATACGTTAAAGATATAATTTAATTGAAATGAATCAATAATAAATTCAATAGATAAGGAATATACTTCGTGAATCGTGATTCTGTTTAATTTCATCTACACAGAACGGTAATAAAAAAGATATGACACTTTTAAAAGTATTTAAAACACTGCAGTAGTGTATTTTTAAGGATTTAAAAACTACAGTATGTATTGACCCTTATATTCCGCTTAACCCGGGTTTACCGCACACTTTGTGGCCACTAGTGATTTGTGTTGTCTTTTATATTGCCGAGACGGTGTTCTTAGATTTGTGTTTAGAATCTAATCTTAGCTTACTTTAAACCGAGCTTAAATTTACATTTTAAATCCAGTATATTAAAATGTACAACTTTATCTAAGTAACTTTATTATTTCTAATTATTGTCGAACATTTTATATTGAATTGTATTTGCTTTACGTAAGTGCGTCTGTCGGTCTGATACCTCATCGCGCTTAAACCGCAGAACTGATATTCTGAATTCCAACTTTTCAAGTAAACATAATAATATGTATAATAGTTCTATAGGGGAAAATGTACGGTTTCCGCTCGACAAACGAATTATAATTGCACAGCGAAGAAACGGAAAATCTATTCTAATAAGTAATAGGTACTTCTTTTTAAATGGCACATTTCAATTAAATAATATAAAAACTACAAAACTAAGATGACAAAAATAAACCAGTTATTGCCAGCAGGATGTCGTTTCCTCATTTTCTTTGAAATTTGACTCCTTGCCTGGCGAATTTTAAAGCAAACCTTTTCGGTTCTTTACGTTGACATATTAGGGCGCTAAATAACATTCAGGCAATTTAGCTAAGGAACTTACCGGGGGTGAGGCGGAGTGGGGGAATGGTGGGGGAGTTTTTTTGTTAGAAGCTGGTCGCTTTGGAGAAATCATCTGTGGTAAGGTCGTCTTAGGGATGTGCTTTCTTGGTTTTTATTTACCTACTACAAATAAAATAATTAATCAGCTATAATATTGTTTAGACATTATAATCTCTGTAGACAAATCTATAAAACTTACAATTTTTTTGTACTTAATAATTATTTGATATTTAAAGTAAAATAATTTTGGAAGTCCAAATTCCTTGATTTATCAAGTTCTTTTACTAAACGTGTATGTTACAATTAGTTGGTGCTCGAAACTTGGTCGCACTGGGTTATTAATAGCGAAGAAAACCGCGTACCTTTTTAAGCCAATAATATTTTTCTAAATCAGTTCAATAAGGAAATAGGTTTACAGGGGTGGGACATATTAATTAAATTATCAGGATGATTAAAAAATAATAAAACTAATGATAATTACATAATATATAGCTCCCACACCGGTTTCGGTGACGGTGGCCGGTTTCATTGAAACCAGGCCAGCTAAGCAGGAGTAATTTTATAGTGCCCAAGTGTGTGCGCAGTACACAAGAGCACTCTCTATTCCTTTACTCTCATAACCTAGTGGGACGGCAGACCGACACGATCAGGCGCAGGACCGACTTTTTACATGCCCATCCGACGCATGGATCATCTTACTTGTCAGACAATCAGGTGATCAGCCTGCATTGTCCTAACCAAACTTGGAAATAACATGTTTCCAACGCAGGAATCGAACCCACGACCTCCGAGTCAAGAGCCGCGCTCTGTACCACTAGACCACGGAGGCGTTAATTTAAATTACATAAATTACGCCAATAAAGTATCTAATTTTGTATACAGATAATAATTGTAATTATTGGTAAAATACATCTTTACAGAATACAGCCCTACCAACCCTTTCTTCATCTCGGCGGGCGGCGCGGCGGTTAGGTTTAAAACTCAATTTATAACAATTTGTGTGTAATCAGAAGCGGGGGAGACATAGGCGCTTATTACGAGATTACCGAGACTGTTACTTCTTTAAATAACGTTACGATGCGCTGGCTTTTTCGCTTCTATTTTGTTGCTCTCAGATGCTTTTATTTTTTTTTCACTTACCGATGGAGTTACTTTTTTAGTTTCAGAATGGAAAATTGTTTCAGTTTTCTGCAAGGGCTTTAACATTATTAATGCAAAAGTCCGTTTGTTAGCTTTTCACGCCCAAAATGCTAAGCTGATTCTGCTGAAATTTGGTATGACGATACTTTGAGTCCCGGGAAAGGAACTTTCATCCCGAAAAAATGTATTATTCTCGCGCTATAAACGAATTTTGGCGCAACGGTAACGCCCGTTGATGATGCGATGCTGCAACTCGTCATCGCATCATCAACGGCGTAATCTAGCGCTTCATATTTTTTGTCTAGAACTTTATGTAGACATACTGTCTACTTTAATACGCGATTTACCGCCGTCCACATACATAGGCAACATTTTTTTTAAACCAATTATAAAGGAATAATTTTAACGACAAAGAATACCAACTTCAAATTTCAATACATTCCCAACATAAATACAAACTCGCGATCTCCACTCGTCACTTGTCACAATAAAAATTCAAATAACTCGTGCTCAGTGTTTTGTTTTAAAACGCTTTAATATTCCTCCGCTGTCTTTGGCAATTTCGTTGTTTAGAGCGGACGAATTGAGATTTTTTTGTTTATACAAGTAGAGAGTCGGGGCGGTAATCTCTTTTGGATTTGGTGTCGTTCTTTTGGAGCGCTTTGCCGGCGTCTCACGCTCGGAGGAGCGCTCAGTGCGCGTGTAAATTTTTAAGCGCTTGTTGCTTATTGTTGCTTACTGTTGCCCGCTGTTGCTCGTTGTCAGGGCGATTTGTTCCGAGTCTTGCATGCGCTTTGAGTTAGTGAATGTAGCGGGACGCTGACAGGCAATTTGCTGCGAATTTCGTCTAGCATTTCGTTGTATGAGAAGTATTTTCTCTAAAATATTTTATTCTGTAGTTATTTTAAGCATTGTAGATCAGAAGCAGATAGTAAGAAGTAGGTTCTCTATTTTACAATATACTAAAATCTGAAAAGTCATTAATATTTATAAATGATTTTTAAGTCCCGCTTGTTTTACTTTTAGGAACTACAAAATACTTTAAAAGAAATTCAATACTTGTTGAATGAATAATAAGTAAGTTTTCTCAATAAATAAATAAATAAATAAATAACTTTCTCATCAAAAGCGGAGTAGGTATGTAATAAACTTTACAACATTTTGATTCCAGAAGTGTTTCTATTAGCGGTATCAGTGCCGTCTGTAGAGAGTTATTAGACGGAATTAACATAACAAGGAGCCCTAACTAGTTGTAAGCATGTTGAATACACCTCTTTGGCGATGAATTTAAATTTATATATTACATTTCGCCCGCGCAAAATCGTCTAATTGGTTTATAACAGGAGGAGTTAGATGGTTTATAATATGCGATTTAAATACAACTTTTGAGATTATATAATATATTTAGTTTTCTAGATGACGCCTGTCGTTTATCGCGCGGTACCGTACATTTTTTTCAGGATAAAAAGTATCCCAACTCCTTTCTCGGGTGTCGAAGTATCTGCACAGTGCATACTTTTCTGCAAAATAGGTTCAGTATTTTGGGCGTGAAGAGGTACAAAGACTGCAGAAAAACAGACATACCAACTTTCGCATTTATAATAAAAGCATAGATTGTTCATAAAAACTATCTACCAGATTCCAGATAGGTTCCAGTGAGTTCTAGCCTAAAATCTTGCAGTATAATGTAGTCCTGAGCTAATTGACAACAAATAACAAAAAATAAAACGCAGAGGAACTCAAACTAGACAACATTATACAATTCGCTCGTAAACACGTTGGCTAAAATATTCGCCGAGTTTTAGAGTAAGCTCAAAGCTTCTATTTGAATTTGCCGGTGATAAAAACAAGCGAATTTCATAAAAGTAAGTGAAATAAGTTCACAATAGCTAAGACAAACGCCGGGGGCGAGACGAACGGTTTTTTGCTGCGTCTTCGCTCTTTAAGAATTCTCTTTTAAATTGTGTTTTGGTTTTAATCTTTTTAACGTCGTTTGCGAGGTCGCCGCCCTTACATTATTAATGCAACATGTCTTTAACTCGAGGTAGATTGGCTGGAGACTGAACAGGTTGAAATAGGTTTGCAGTTTATACTTTCTTCTGTATTTCCTAATGTTCCTGCTGTTTTCTGCATTAGATTATGTTTTAATATTAGATATGTGTGTTGTGTGCTCCACTAAATAAATATTAGTAACTTTCTTTGAACACTATATAAATATTTTAGCATTTAATTGATTTGGGGCTGATTTTTCAATCGTCACATAAACTTTACTATTGGAATAAATTTGGCGTTTTGACAGATTTTTTATGGAAAAAATGTCAAAGTGTCATATCGAAAAATCGGCCCTAAGGCTAAAATTTTGACCTTAGATTAGATTATAGTATTAAAATTGAGGGCTCCCACCATAACTATTATTTTCTCTTTGGACATAAGATGTTTATACAAATTTCCTAAATTTAATAGGTAATTCTTTAAAAAAGTGAATTTCTTTTAAGAAAACACAACATTAAGCACTACAGTATACGACAGGTGTTTTTCCTCTTCGATCTCTACTCTATGATAAATAGTTTCGCGGGTTTCAAACTCGAATCAAGACTCGGGGAGTCCCCGTGTGGGGAGTGGGGGTGGGGGCTTCCCCGGGCTTTGTCTTATCAAATGTAAACACTCGCTTCGTTCCGGCCGTTGAGCGTGAAAGCCTCTATCATTTTTATTTCCACACAACTCGTCAATACAATGGTGTTCTGTTTTTAGATTTCTTTTTTCGTTTCGTGTCTTGGGATTTTAGATTGAGATTCAAGCATAGCAAGACCTAACTGATGAAGTATAATAATACTGTGTTATAGTGTTCAAAATATATTTAGCCATGATTTTTTTGATAAGTTACACTAATTATGAATAACGAAAAATAAATTTCATTGCACTCAAATCAAAACAGTAAAGTAAAAAAATTTTCGTTGCGTTTTCGACTTAACAACTTAACATTCCTTTCCAAATTAAACATATAGAGATATTAAGGGTCCCACATACTTGGTCCCCTAAAAAAGTAATAAAAGTGGAATAAATCCACGCGACGTCCCCCACGGGCCACGTCTTATTACGAGCGAAATATTACGATGCTCCACCATGTGGGAAACTAATTTTAGATATTCCGGTGATCATCGAGGGTCGGAACTTATTTGATAATGTTCTGCGAGTAAATAATACGAGTGAGTCAATTGAACTAAATAAGTCGGTGATTCGGTTTTTTAGTTGTGTTGTTGTTATGTTACTAATTTCATTAGATGTAACCCATATTTTAAGGATTATAATATTAAGATTTATAAGTAGTATGACTTTACAGTCTACAGCGAATTTCATCTGAGTTCATTCAGTGTTTTAAGCGTGAAAACATAATAACACGAACTGTTTACTCTTGCGCTATTAAAACAGATAAATCATAAAGTCTTTTTTAAAATCGGACCGCTACTTTAAGTTTGTAGAGGTACACTAGACACTAATTGATAATACCTATTGTCAATTTGTTTACCCGCAAAATCTAAATATTATTTCTTATCGAATTTCTCAGCTACAATCGACACAGTGGACCATCTTCACTAAACTCGAATTACACACAAATTACCAAATGTAGCAAAAAATGTAATATCACGTGGCACGCACCCACAACCTGTCTCATCAATGAGCAAGTTTGATTTTAAGGACTTGACCAAGTTGCTCTACCGTATGCTCCTTATACTGCTTATTCTTATTCGATAAAGACTGCGGGTTGGCGTCTCCTCGAGCGAATAATTCAAATTTTCAGGTACCATGTTATGACAACGTTACGCGTATTTGTACTGTATAATGAGAGGTAACATAGCTTCATGAAACGGGTTACCCTAATAGGCGTATTATGGTTTTTGTTTTGAGATTTTTATAACCAAAGGGTTATGTTTTGACGAAATTCATGGATACTTTTCGGAATATGTGATGTTTGATTTAGATGTTTGTCAGTATGTGTGTTTTGTAGCAACAATACTTTGACTATTCGAAATTTATGAATGGGATCAATTGTGGCGTACTATTGGCCTATATCATAATATTATGTCCTTTCTCGGGACTTAAGCATCTATTTGCCAAATTTCAGCGAAATCGGTACAGCTGTTTAGGCGTGCAGAGATTACAGACGTATCGTTTATAATATTATGAATATGGAGTATGGATCTGTAAGGTATTTATAATATTATGGTCCAAGAAATAAATGATAAATAAATATGTAAATAAAAACACGCCGTTTTGTTTTCGAGTTCAATATAAATGCCTACTTATCATTGGAATGAATATTAGATCTTAGTAAAACAATAAAGCTTTGGAGAGGTCGCGTTAAATATTTTTGTTTTGCTACCAAGTTTTATCTCAGAAATGATTCAACAAAAAAAGGTAATAGGTAGATTTTTAATTACATTAGTAATATATATTTCAATTTAATTTTCCTATATCTAATCAATCTGAGATAAACTGTGTTTATTTTTATTCATTCAACCAGCACGTTTGAGCATTAAATATACCTTACTTTAGTAAAATATTATATTCATTGTCAGTTGCCATCTTAAACCATTTCTCGACAAAAAACTAATTGAATTCGACTCCATATATTTTAATAAGGCTAGAAGGGTGTCGGGCGCCCCTATTGATCAGCCAAAAGGCGGAAAATATCGTCTCGACGGTCGATGGGCCCAGATATATTACAAATTGCAAATCGGATATCCGATACACTTCCGATACGCAGTTTTAAATGTGGTGAATAAGGGTACTTATCTGGTCCAAACGTTTAGAGCTTGTCGTGACTTACTTGTGGGTTCGATACCCTCGCTGGATATTATGTGTTTTAAGGACGCTATTACAAATATCAGCGATTTTCCGGTACCCTATTAAAGAATTAGGAGTCAAACTGCGAGGATATTTTGGTTTCAAATGAAAGATAATAATATATTCATCTCCACGACTGTACCATAAAAATTCTGTAGCCGCATACAAAATTTTCACAAAAAATACGTTTTAACCATCACAATAATCGCAAAATATGAAAAAAATGGGGTCTGATTAGGTACCTTAATATCTAAATACACTGAACTGAGGAAAATAAATATACAAAAAAATTGTTGCTTATTTAATCCTCTATAAAGTCCGCATAAATTTTTATATAAAAATAAACAACTTTTCCAGTTATAAGAAAAATAAGAAAAATTTTCAAACTTTTTTCATACATTTTCGCCATATCAAGAACGCGGCAAGCGTCGTAACCGCCACTGTACAAGGCGCGCTAATATGAATCTTATTTTAATGTCATTAACGTCGATATTCGTACTGACAGACATCCGACCTGCCAATTAAAAAGTTGGAGCATTCTTAATGTTTGGTTTTCAATTGCCGTTTTTATTATTTATTAGTAACTAGATGACGGCCGCAACTCCGTTACGCTAAAGGTCGTTTATCCCCCGCAAATCGTACATTTTCCGGTATAAAAAGTATCCTATGTCCTTTCCCGGCACTCAATATTTTCTTTATCAAATTTCAGCAAAATCGGTTCAGCAGTTTGGGCGTGAAGAGGTAACAGACAGACAGCCAGTTAAACATACACACTTTCGCATTTTATTAGTACTTACGGATGTGGTTTTTGTGGCCCTTTGCCGTTCACGGCTTGCCGTTGCCGAGGCAGCTAAAATAAGAGTGTCGTCTGCATACGATTTAATACATTTTACTTTTCTATTTCACAGTCACGGTAAAAACGTGCGGTGTACCGTGCCGTGGCAAATTAGAAAGACCTCCGCTGACCTTAGAGGCTTTTGCCGTGGAGGCTGTTACTGCGTACTGCAAATTCTTAAACATTTTCTAGCCAGACAAAGTAAACCTTCTTAAAAATCCTATATCGATATACCGCCTATCCGAAAATCACAAAATGAAACAGAATTCGGCTATTATATGAATGGTTTGCTCTCGAAGACTGGAAGTGGAAGTAAGCCGACGGAGCAGACGGAGTCTCGAGTGGATGATTGAGGCGGGGAATAGGGGACCAAGGGGACGAACGGGGGACCAAGGGGACCAAAGAGACCAACATGTTGCGGCTTACAATTGTTGCTGCTTGTTTTCATTTGGCATTTCCCACTAAGAAGCTTATGACGAAAATTAAAATGCCTCCGTTTCCGAATTGCCAAGAAATGTGAATTGTATTTTTATTTTAATTTGGATATTTCTTGAAATGTTTATCTCGTAATTGTTTTTCGCGTTATGTTTATTAGGTGGCTATTTAATGTTGCTATTACAAGATATGAGGAATATAGAGTTTTAGTAATAATAAGGATCCGTAATACAAATTTTGATGAGAATATACTCATTTTAAACCCCTTGACCTCTATTACAATCTATCTTATTGATATTCTGGTAATCCGTGAAGGTCCCAAAGAAAGATCTTCTGGGTGAGTATCTCACTGCGACCGAAGCCTATAAAATCTTAGTTTTCAGCTATCAATATGAAGGAACTTTGATAGCGCGATTCAAAATAATTGTGATGCTAATTTAATCTCTTTCCACTATTATTTCCACCGTACCAAATACCAATAGAGCAGGTCTATTTATGCGTCTGTGTGGACGCAATAACTTCCAATTGGCCAGGTTTTTTGCGGGCGCACACCGGTACAGGCTTATGGAGATATAGTACGGATTAAATGTCCTCGATGGACGGCCTATACTAAACTGAATGTTATAGAACTGTACTGACCTAGGGATGAACAGAATTTAACAAAGCTTACTCCCCATAAAGCAGGCTGCACTTCGGGTATCCAGTAAATTGGGAGATTCAGTACCCTTAGATAAAGTGCATTCGTCAGTTTAGATATCGAAGTAAGATGTCGAAAAATGGGGTTTTATATAGAGTAAGTGTGATGACGCTTGCGATGCGTTTTGCGATATTATGTCGAATCCCATAGTTTTTTGAATGCGATATAAATAGCGAATGCATTTTGACTGAGGGTACCGAAACGAGAGCCTTCCAATTTACTGGATACCAGAAGTGCAGCCTGCTCTATGGGACGTGAGCTTTTTAAATTCTGCGTCTGCGTCTAGGTCGAGTCTAAATATACCTTCAATAGAGTTTTCATTTATTTCAATGCCGACTGCAAAAATAATATTATATAACATTATCATATAAACGCATAATTTGTTAAGAATTATGGAATTAATTTATTTTTAAAATTCGTTTATTGGATTAGTTCATTAGTAGATCTGGATCCGGATTGGATCCTATTAATGTTTTTTTTTTATAAAATAAGGGAGCAAACTGGTCACCTGATGGAAAGCAACAACCGTCGCCCATGGACACTCGCGGCATTAGAAGAGCTGCAGGTACGTTGCCGGCCTTTTAAGAGGGAATAGGGTAATAAGGGAGGGTAAGGATGGGAAGGGAATAGGGGAGGGGATTGGGCTTCCGGTAAACTCACTCACTCGGCGAAACACAGCGCAAGCGCTGTTTCACGCCGGTTTTCTGTGAGGACGTGGTATTTCTCCGGTCGAGCCGGCCCATTCGTGCTGAGGCATGGCTCTCCCACGTCAAAAATGTTGGATTAGTATATCTAAACTCATTTTCTATAACATTATAAGTACTAATTTGAGAATTATAGCCCCGCTTACCACTACTCACTAGCATTAGCATGCTAGTGTGACCATGAGTAATTTCATTAGGGGACACGTCTATGTAAATTGAAATCGATTTTTCGTTTAACTTTCCTTGACATTGTTTGGTCTTTTTTAATTACGGGCCAGTAAACTGTCCGTCTGTCCGCAATAAAGGCGATGATATCGGACGTATAAATTCTTTAATTAATACGGCAATCGAGTAATGACTATTAGCGGCTGACTCCATTAACACGTGTCAGGCAATAATGTGTTTATTGTAGTTGTGATAAGGTGGTAATTCGCCTCAGCACGACCGCCTAAAACTAGTGTTAGACTAAAACGTGTCTATTGTCGCGGAGATTAGGTCGTAATTCCCGTGAGCACGGAAGTCGGTCACTAATGAATGAAGTAGTCATGATGGATGGCGGGGCGCGGCTGCCGAAAGTGGATTAACCGAATTTTAGCGGCTTATTTATTAAAATGTCATTAAAACTTATCACAACGTTATAATAATTTAACTAACACGCTTTTATCACTAGTTAATGGGTTTTTAATGCGTTTTTATGCGGTTTCGACCCCAAAAAGGACGAATAAATGACAATAAACGTTTTATAGTCAATGTTTCGTTTTTAAGTTAAAATAAACTAATATAAAAATGAATTAAAATTTTGTTAGTCTCTCTTAAGACTAACCCAAAAAATCAAACACCGTCCTTTTCTCTTCACACTCACCCCCGTCTTTCATATGCCAGGTAAAAAGGATGACGCTGATTCGTCGTCAAATTAGTTTTTTTCCCAATAACTCGATAAATATGCAACTGTTTAAAAATCCGCTAGGTCAATTTCTCAATGATAAAATTTTATGCAATGTGTTAAATTAACTTAGTTCAGTGCACAGTTATGGCAATAAATGAAAAATTCATGAAAATTAGATGCATCTTTGTGATTTTTTTCTATCGAAAAAATTTTGAGATATCGTGTTTTTCTTCAGATCGAATTCTTGGAATTATAATATAGTAACTTATTTTAGAAAATGAAACAGTTCGGGGTTTATTTTCAAGTATAAAAATGAATTATAAAATCGAAATTTTTTTTCTTGAAATGTAATTAATATTATTATTATTATTATTGTTTGTATTGAAGTCCGGGGAAGGCTTATATTATTTACGGGTCATCTAGTGTGGTTAAAATAATATTTTTAAAATGTTTTATAGCAAAGCAAAACTATGTATAATTCTAAGAAAAGCCTCTACTAGGAATAATGGCAATTATAAGAAAATTAAATTACACCACAACCTCACAATGCAATTAGCTGATAAACATGCATTTTAATAATGCAAAACATAACAATTTTAAAGATATATTGTTTTAATAAAAGCTCGTGTAGCCAGGCCGCGCCATACATTTGAGCACTAATTTAATTAATTTTACCATTCCCCACATACTGGAACCCCGACTATATTTTCCTGTTAACTTACAAATTGCTCATATTATTACCAACTAGAAAGCGAATAAAACTAGGCCTTTGAATTCGTTGTGGATGATTTATACAGTATCTTCTGAGCGAAGTAACCATTTAACGTATACTGTAGCTCCTGGGATATTAATTTAAATGTCCGTATGGTTACCCAAGCGTTCTCGCAACATAGTCAACCTAGTCCAGAGGAAAGAACAGGTCAATTATTATACATCTGGGACCAACCATGCGCGGGTTTCCTCACCATGTTTTCCCTATCCAAGCATCCGTATTATGTACTTGAAAATCTGAACACACGTCCACTCGAACCTGCATCCTCTGCGTGTGAACCAGTCTACCCAATTGTTTTTTATTAAATAAGGGGGCAAACGAGCAAACGGGTCATCTGATGGTAAGCAACTACCGTCGCCCATGGACACTCGCAACATCAGAAGAGCTGCAGGTGCGTTGCCGGCCTTTTAAGAGGGAATACGCTCTTTTCTTGAAGGTTCGCAGGTTGTATAGGTCCGGAAATACTGCTGGTGACAGTTCGTTCCAGAGTTTTACAGTGCGCAGCAGAAAGTTATATATTATATTCCGCGCCAATATACCCGGACGCTCTTCGGAAGCGAATAAAAACGCTAATTTCCAAACTTCTCGATATCGATGGAAAGCAATTTATCCGAGTATCACTTTTAAATCATAATGCTTCTCACCTGTACCGAACTTTGCCAATTTAACTTTATTTGCATCAAAGTAATACTCAAACAACTTACACGGCCTCTTCGGGGAAAAAACAGATAACTGATTACACGAGATTATTATCGAATTCGGTTTCGGGGGACGGCAAGGGGACGGAACCGTCTCGGAAAGAACCGCCCGGGGGCTGGATTATTGAATTATCAACTAAACGTCCTGCCCTAATTACTTTACACTCCGTATCAGACGAGATTGATTTTAATTGCGGTGAAATTGTTGGTACTGTAAATAACGGGTTTACACGATTACATTTCACGATTCTTCTATTTTGTTACAATTATTCCTCCTCCCTTCCTCCCGTGTTTGCTAGATTAAACAAGGAAAGTTGTATTTTATACTAATAACAAGTAGTTTGATAAAAAACAGGCTCTAGCCTAATTTCTTATCAAACTATTTGTTATTGTGAAATGTAAAACCAATGTCAAACGTGTTCTGATTAGACAAAATAATCAGTCGTTAGACGTTTATTCGATGTAGAGAATTCTCCATTTCATTTTATGAGATTCGTAAAACTAAACACAAGAACTATATTTTGCTGTTTGATATAATAAAACGGATTGGATCAAAAGGTATCAAACAAAAAAAGACGTTGTATTAAATAACGTTTTAAAATAGTAGAATCAGGGTATACCCACGATTTTCCGGAGGTTGTTTTTGATCGCAAATGAAAAGCGAGGCATTGTACGGGCACATGGGATACATGAAGCACAATATACCCCATGTGACGCCCGGCCGGACGCCAATGGAGGGGTTAAGCCCTTTGTTAAGCACGGCCGATGTTAACGATACCTCAGTGGCGTTATGGGTGAGCACACCAGTATTATTCTAATCTATGGAAACATAATTTTCCATACTCCAATATTTTCTCAATCGCAAAATATTATACTTTTTACATTACTTAACTTTGTCATTAAATAAATATTTAATTGTATTTCTTAGCCCGACAGTAGGTACTAAAAAAGAATTAAAAAGCCGCTGAAGAACTTGCAAGTTGCAGTCGAAATATAATTCCGAATTTATCCCCTTCCGTATCCGAATTACGATTCGGAAAAGGCGCGGAGGTGTAAAACGTAAGCAGCCGTGTGACATTCCGCCTACCCGTAATGCCTTTTATTAAAAACATGAATACGCCCCTGTAAGGCGATCCCGGGGTGCCCACTTATTTTTTCCTTAGCGACAAATTGTGGAGGGAAAGGGTGCCCATTGTGAGAGATTTGCATTCAATTGTGTTTGAAACGCTTCATATCTTTTTGAGTATGTGATTTGCTAAGCGGGACTTTTCCGAGTTTCTTCTTATTTTATAATCACTAGATATAGCTAGAATTTTTTTCTTTTATTTTATTTTAATTACATTTTATTTTATGTAGAAAATAACACCTAAAAGTAATAACGCCCTATTAGAATATTCCAAAAATAATTTGGTTTTCGTGCTCAATAGAGTTGAGTTAACTCTGTAGCCCACCCTGCCCACTACACTTCCATTAGCTACCGTAATATAATTGCTGAAAAGTGCATGAAAATTTCGTTACACAACAAAAAGTCTGTCCTGGTTTTACAAAATTTATCGATACCCTACTTAATGAATTAAATATTTTTTCTATTAGGAGCTTCGCAAAAAAATTACGCATTTAGTAAAGTGTTGTTGTTTATAGAGAGAAGTTATTTTAATTTTATTTTGGTACCTAAATCATAATATTACCCGATGGCCGATACGGGTCGAGGGAGAGAGCTTGTATAAAACGTTCATTGTTCATCTCTGTATCATGCTGTATCATAATATTAACTTTATGTACCTTGATACTTTATAGAGTTTATACCATAACATAAATAGCTAAAGATATACAACCAATCTAAAAATTCATAAACATATTCTATACATTAGAACCAAACCGTCTTAAAAATTCTTCGCTTCGTTCAGAAAATATCATTAACTTTAAATTATTCAGTTCTTTAAAGACCTCAAAAACACTTGTCGCCCGCAAAGTTGTTGAAATTAACATAGACCGCCCCTCAGAACTTACCTCAAGTTACATTTTGGTACAAACAGCTGTTAGGGTGCAGCCACACTGGCGGCAAAAGGCGAGCATTACAGTAGAGTGTGATTGTTTCAGCTGTACTTAGATTTTTTCGTAGTAGTGATCTATCAACGTACATCCCAAACCACAGGACGGATCGGGCTGAAATTTGTCATGCAGGTAGATGTTAGGACTTAGGCATCCGCTAAGAAAGGATTTTGATCAATTCCACTCCCCGGGGATAAAATAGGGGATGAAATTTTGTATGAAACTTTGTCAATTTCAAACCGTTCGGGCTGAGACTTTGACACCTAATTAATAATAATACTTCTTAACAGGAGCGAAGTCGCGGGCAAGAGCTAGTATGTTATATGTTGAATATGCTAATAATATTTATTTATTCAGATTTCGGATTGCGAAAAACGAAATTATTGGAAATGAAATGTAACGTAAAACGTGTTTATGCAGCCATATCAGTCTTGAAGTTATTATAAGTAGTTATAAAGGATTGCGGTAACAGTGTCATCTGATCTTGACATTACATTTAGTGGGGTAGCACCTTAACATTAACGGTTGTAACCCAAGCCGAACTGAACCCTTATTAAAAATTATCCATTGTTAGTGGTCTTATTAAGCTTGTTAATTTTATAACAATACCTACTTCCCAAATTAATTATTACCTAATTCCCATTGTGACGGTAATCGGAAACTCGGAAATTCGAAAATTCGAACATTATACGTTTACATTTTGTGTTTAATTTATCGGAATTTTGACGTTTAACTTTTCCGTAAGTAGAAGCACTTGATTTCAAACCTAAATATTGAAGCTTTCCCAAATGTAATTCATGAATATTGGAACGAAATTAGTTCAGTGCTTTTACAAAAAGGGCATTGTAATAATTAATAACCTTAATTATCAAGAAAGTATCGCTCAGTCAGCACATCATTATTCCTCACACATTTTTACACAGAGTGTTATACTTTACCCCGGCCGCACATTGTCCGAATTCTGATAAGAAACAGTTGAATTCCGCCGGACCGCCACCCCGCACATTATCCGAAATATCCTTCCGGCGAGTTCTAGCTCACTCGGCTCAGTACAAAATGTAAGAGACAGCACGGACGTTCAACTGTTTCTGATCAGAACTGTCGTACAATGTGCGGCCAGGCTTAGGGTTTGCACTTTGCGTGTGTCCCTTGATTAGGTGCATGCTTGTGAAATGAAATAAAATTTAAAATTTTATTTTTCCAAACAGAATAACAAAATAGACAAAAAGTTTCATTTTCAGCACTGCTACTTTCACAATAAACTATATCATACATTGGACTCATACACACCCTACAATATAATCACTTAGTTTTGTGACACCCTGTATAATTTTCTTGTCGAAATTGATGTCAAATTCAAGTTCAATTATAAAAATTAAAATACCCAGCATGGTATTAACTTGGTCACCATAAGAAAAAGTTTCTTTCTACGTAAGAATAGACATAATAACAGACAAAGAAAATCTGTCATTTCGATCCTTAACCTGTGAATATTTCTTTCGAATTTCTACTCCACGCTTAGCCTGTACGATTTTCGGCAACGACGCGACGGGCTAAATCTACACTAACCATTAACTCATTGTCTATGAATAAATCCTGTTGTAATCTCACATCACCCACCTGATAACCTAACCCTCATTTAAATTACAAAACACGGGCCTGGTCCAAACGACCCACAACATAACACAAACAAATTAATTCTAATAATCGACCCCGATAAATAGCCCGTATTTACCCGCGAAGAATCTCGCAATTGATATTTTCGGGTTATAATACCGACGAATTCGAAGAACGACGCAAGAATAATACGAATAATTTTGTTTAAACTAACTTTTGTACCGCATAATTATTTTCGAAGTAATGAGTGTTACGTAACTTCGGTAAGTTAAAATTTTGAGATTTAAAGAAAATAAAGAAATGTTATTCCTAAAGCCGAACTTGGGAAATTTATGTAAGACGAACTGTAGCCCGAGCCTGCCTCGGGCGCAATGCTAAATATGGGTAGACTCGAAAACAAAGAAAATTCGCCCGCGACCCTGCCTGAACATAGATACAGGCTTACCAGACCAAAATAAACAGTACTTCTTGGCTTTAAATTGTCGACTTATCAACATTCGCACAATTTTCTGGATAAAAAGTAGCTTATGTCCTTTCACGGGACTCAAAGTAGATACTTTGATTTGCTGAAATTTGGTATGGAGATCCATACCAAATTTCAGCAAAATCGGTTTAGTGGTTTGGGCGTGATGAGGTAACAGACTGAGAGACAGACAGATACACTTTCGCTTTTATCATATAAGATTGGATTGTATGGATTCATTATTTTACTGTCTAAAAATAGGTAAGTACCTATACTATTCGTTGCATAATACAGAGTAACTGACGACTGATTATAGTTTATAATTTTATTTTAAAAGTCATATCTGGTGTTAAGAACGATGGTAGTGAAACTCCATCAGGAGACTCGTTTGCTTATTTGCGCTCCTAGTATCATACTGAAACCAAAAACAAACGTACGTGGCTATTTATCTCTGACTTTTCGAATTTCACCAGCCGGCCTTTTTAAACTTTACTTTTGGACTATTTTCCCGCCTGAAAACACATAAAATTCTATTCCATTGCACAAATTATATTTGAAAAAAAAAACTAAACCTACTTCAAATTAAAATTGTACGTGCGAATGTACGTAATTGAGAATTAAAATTCCATATATCCAATTTCCAAAACTATTCAACCGATTTTGATAAAACTTGCATTTTTCCCAAGTTGAACAATACCTAAAAAAAACCCCAACCCTCCGTCATGCGCCTAGTGCGGGCATGTCTACAACAAAAAAAAATCACTTAAATAGGACTTGTAATTCCGAAGATATGCGAACACAAACATAAAAACATACATACACTTTTGAAATTTAGCTCATTTGTTCAGACGCTGATATAGACTAACATAATAAACTAACATGAAAAAATCTTCGCAAAATGGGCAGTTCTGGAAATATTACATACATACGGGGGAATCATAACCTCTTTTTTAAGTCGGTTAAAAATCACCTCTTAACTGCTTTCCTCATCATCATTTCATCCGCGTCACCAAGTCCACCACAAAGAGTTTTCAATTAAAAGTTTCTATGGCGTCTAATGGCGGGACAGTGGTGAGTAACCGCCGGCACCCTCTGTTAATAATTAAACCATAAAAACTTGAATAAATAAATCCTTTCCCCTTCCTCAATCTTCAGGAGTGCTCCTGAAGGTTTCTTAAGCCATAAGATTCTTTAAGTTTAAACCGCTGAACCGATTTTGGTATTTGGTATGGAGAAAATTTAATACGCGACTAAGGAGCTGGATAATTTAAAAAAATGGGTTCACGCACGAAAAATTTCCATGCGAACGTCCATTCTATGAATAATTCTAAAATTGGGTGAGTTTCTTTTCGCAACAACATTAAACTTATTATGCCCTCTTACTAATAAAAAGTTACACAGCGTGTATAAAGGGTGCATAAGATTTTTTCTACTAATAATCATTTTTTGACATAAGGCCTGTATAACGATGCTGTCACTTCCATACAAATTTCTCTGTATAGACCATGTATAGACTCTGTGTAACGTGTGTATAACTTAAAAACTCCTGTATAACTATTTACACGTTGAACGCGTGTATAAGAAGTTTTTATTAGTAAGAGGGTTAGTCTATAATGGAGCGACGTGACACCTCCCGTTCCATAGACCATAAGGACTGTCAGAATGCCGTGTTTGTCTATCGCGAAGTGCCGCTGTCGCGTAGTGTAGTGCTGTTTTAGTGCGGTCAGTGGTACGCCGTACGTCTCATACAATTTCAAATAAAGAATATTTGGCAGTGCCATGTCTTTGCAGTATAAATTACTTAATTATCAATTCATTGCGTATTAACACGAGCAAATTTTTCAGAGACAACATAATAAAACGCATAAAGACAAGCTGCTGCCGACAGAACGTTTTCTTCCTATTTGTGGGCAACGGTCTTAACGTATTTTGAACCTTATTATATTGGTGATAAAGTCGAAATATGTTTTCGCCATGTAATGAGAAGCACTCCGCACAATTTAATTATTGGTTGCTTATTACCGATACTCGTTTTGCATTTGGTTTTAATCAGAGGGTGAATACAAAGCAATTTCTGCGGCTACGTATATAAAATAGGTATGTCTGTTATGTTGTATGTAATTCGTACAATCGTGCCTTTCTGTAAAAAAATCTAATAAAGAGGAAGGATTTAACCAATTTTGTGTGAACTGAAATTTGGTATAAAGTATAAACTTCGAGGAATGAACCAATGAAGTGGTTCAATTTAGGAGGCGCGACTAAAATGTAGTATTATTCAGTATAATATTGTTAGTTATTTTATATTAAGCCCGTTAAATACTAGATAACAAGGTGAACTGCCTATCACTTGCCTCCTAATATAAGCTCCCTTTAGCTTTCAAGACTAAAATCAGCCAAGTCAGTTCAGCCGTTCTCGAGTTTTAGCGAGACTAACAAAATTCAAAATTCATTTTCATAATAAATAGATGCAAAGCTTAGTCATACATTTATACCTCATCTTGAAATTTTCCTAATCCTAAACATCTAAACTAGATAAATATAAAACTGAAAACACTAACCTATATAATAGAACGTTAATCGATAAAGTGCGTTACAGACTACAGTAACATCTTGTTGTATAACCGAGTCCTTAATTATCACTAAGGGTGAGCCGTAGGGCACCATACATCAGGGGTCGCGAACCAGTGGGCTGTGAATAACTGATTGACCATGACCCGATCGCTGTGAAAAGGTTTCAACATCTGGCGAGATTAGCTTTATTATTAGAACACTGATATTGCAGGTTTTCTACCAAGTCTACCAAGACTCTACCAAAATATTTTTTCCTAAAAAATTTGAGATCAATATTAACTGTCGAAAAAAACATATCTTATATTTTTAAATATCTTTATTAATATTAATTGGCTCTTGCCATACATGGCATGCCAGCCCCATCGTAACTTATGATTCTTGCGGAAAACGTAAGTTTTAGAAGCTTTAAGTTACTATTATGTTCAGACAAATTACTTATTCAGAATTAGTAATGAAAACAAATAATGTAACTTATTCGTGAAAATTCGTGACAATAGTAATAGCATTTAATATAAGTACTTACTTTAAAAGGAGTTAAAGTGTTCTCATAGTGCAATTACGCGGTTTGCTCTCAAACGCGCAATCTCTTTGTTTAAAATGCCCCATTAACTATCGCTTGGAATTGCTGCGCTGGTAAATGTTGAACCACTCGCTTTCTTAATTCTTGTACACTCCTTCATGGATTTTTTGGATAAAGCAAAACGCCGCCATCTTGTAAAGTATCACTTGAGTGTCACCTGTTTCACCCTCGCTTCTTCTGACTATGTCAATAATGGTGCAATTTCACTGGTCGCATGCGGGGTGCGGGAGATTTCTGAAACGCATGCCACGAGTCACGACCAATGAAAATACGCCATTAGTTGTTATCTCGGCTGCGGGGACTCCCCGTATGCTGTATACCGTACGAGTTAACGACTAATGAAAATGCGCCATAAAGCATAATGTATGAGCTGGAAATTTTCAAACATATCACTTGTTACGATAACATAGCTATAGAATGCATCTGCTAACCCTACTACATGAATATATTATTATATCAGTTTACTACAAGCCTATAAAAATGCTAAGTTGTTAAACAACCACAAATTTTTATTAGTAAAGTGTAAAATATATATGTTATGCATTTAAAATTTAACAGTGTAAAATTTAAAAAGGCGCGAATAACTTAATGTTACATCCATTAAACGTCTAGGCAATTCATAAAATAGCCAAACAATGAGGTAAAGTTATAATTGGGCAATAAGCCCCAGATGTGCGATAGGGCGGCGGGCCAGGGCGGCAGGGCGCCGGTATGGAAATCTCAGGGCGCCGTGTGCGGTGCGCGCAACCTTCGGCTTATACTTTCTGTTTAACTTGTATTAATTAATTGTTTGGCGCCCCTGATGTTATGCGTGTGCTTCGGTTAATTTATTGGTTCTGGTAGAATAATGAATTTTAAATAATAAATGAAATATTGTAAAATAAAAAGGTATTTAGTAAGGTCTGATACCTTAGGTACTTGAAGACGTAGGTTTTTTGAGTAGTATAGAGTTGTAGAGTTCACAAGTGCTAAAAACCTCAAAATGCGCAGTTTTTCAGTTTCAGGGGTGAATGCTAGCTACATCGTTTTCATTTACCCAGTTACAGCAGCTACATGTTCAACTTTATGGATAAACTTGCAGCCATTTGCGCCAAAACAGTAAGATTTAAGTTCAGTTAAGTTAACATAAAATTTCTCGAATAATTCACATCTTTAAGAAAATAATGCTGAAAATGTACTTACAACATAGAGGAAACTTCTGGAAAACCGGATTTTCACTTAAAAATATTGCTTGAGAATACACGTCCGTAGAATAAAAGTTAAAGCAGCGGAGTGCAACAGTTGGCTTACGTTCTAGGGTTGGTAACTTTAAAACTTTTCACTTAAAGGGGTCAATTCACATTGCAACGCCGAGAGTATATTTTTTAATGAGCCATTCAAATTTAGAACACGTAGCTGACACCGTAAGCGGCAAGTCTGTCAATTCAATATGTACCTTCTTGTGTAGGAATTATTATTATTATAAGCCTTTACTGTCCCACTGCTGAGAAATGGTCTCCCCCAAAGACCCATCTCCCTTTCCTGGGCCACCGCTGGCCAGCCTGGCTGGTATGCCTCCAACTCGTCACGCCACCTTTTTCTAGCCAGTTTCTGTTGAGATCTTTATCCAGTAGTCTCAATAAAATTGCTTGCATGCATGTTTGTGTACATTTTCTTTAATATTATTCAAGTCGCATTGCATCGACGCTCAACATTGCAATGTGAATTGATCCTAACGGACTCTTGAATTTCAAACTGTTGACAGCCCTAGTGTTAAAACCGCAGCTTCTACGAATAAAATGTTTGAAAGTATTCAACAGGTGGCTCCTTTCAGATGTAATTGGCGTTTGAGCGTTTCGTTGCACCATGAAAAGGCTCTTTCAGAGTTTATCAAAGACTTAAGCGATGCTTTATATTAGCGTTTTGTAGCTTTCATGAAATCTTTTGGGAAATCAACTTGGTAATTTTATTGAATCTTTTTACTGGGTTTTATACAGGGTATAACGAAACGAAGTGATAATATTTTGCGCTGTGTATGTGTCCCTTGTATGGAGCTTACTGTAAAAAGTAGCAGCACTGAATGGGTACCTTTTTTAATAATTGTCGCAAATACTAAGATCTCTTTAGTATGCTTAGACTGTAGGCACATAATGTAAACATTATATCTTTCATTGGAGCTAAGTGTTCTCATCATAAATCAGCTAAAAGCTAGTACTAGCTTATCTCGGTCTAGAAACAGCATTCGCAACGGCTTTGAGCTCCGGTCAGATAATATGAGCTAAAAGCTCGGCAAGCTGCGTCAATCAACACATAAGCCGGAAAGGTTGCGAACACCTGACGTAAATGGCAATATAACCGATTAACCGGGTAGGTATGCTTTGTCTGTATAATTCAGGCATATTAAGGATAACGAAATCAGTTAGGAAAATTAAATATCATAACATCAGAAAAACATTCGGACGATGATTTTGTTAATTTCGCAATCAAATTCCGAAATTAAAAATATGTGAAAATTAGACCTTAGTCAAACATAGGCATCGCTTTTTATTTCGAATTTTGGTTGGAAAATGACCCAAAGCATCTTGGCTAACAGTTCAGGTTGTATATAAAATGTGTATATTGTATAACCCTCCGTAGACAATGTAAAAAAATACGTTAAGTAATACACTTGGGGCCTTTCGAACCCACAACATGACTTTATTTTAAAAAGTATATTTTTAAGGGTACAATAATAAGAAAAGAAAATCTTTTCTCACCGGAAAAATCTTCGGCCAATAGCATTATAGAAGTGAACTTGTTTGTCAAATACCGCACGTGAAGTTTAACCCCAATAGACTGGCGGGACAAGTTAAATCTTATCCCGGGACAAACTTGTCCCGTGCGTGACACTAACTTGAAACTTCAACTTTTGATTCTGTAACGTTTGGCGGTGACAATAAATACCTACTTATATTTTGGTTCCATTTCATAGTGGTAGAATTCATAGAGGTCCTTACAGACAGATTCGCGTGATATTATCATGCGAATCTGTCTGTCTATTTATCTGTCTGTCTGTATCTTTTCAAACTTAAGCCACTGAAACGATGATGATATTTTGAATGGTGATATTCTTGCGCGATAAATGAATTTTCGTCATCTAGTTATTATAAACTAATAACTCTTGCACATTTATATCAGTTATTATAAATGTGCAAGAGTTGACTCCTCTTAACGCTTAAACAACTGAACCAATTTTTATGACATTCAGTATGTGAATACTTTGAGACTTGAAAGTGGAACTTAATTAAACTTTAAATGAGCGCTATTAGAAAATGTACGGTTTCGACGGGATTAAAAATAATGTTGTAGCAACATCTACTATACATTTTGTGATATTTCAAGTGGATATATACGACTAACTTCATCGGCTACACGTCACACGACGAATATCTACCTATTTCGGTTATTATTGAAATCGTTAAGTCGTTACACGCAAATATGAGTGAATGACCGACCCGGTAGCAAATAGGTTAGATGCCCAGGGAATAGGTTCGTTTACATACACACACATCCACAAACATACAACTTATGTCTCATACACACCACTTAAACCTTTGAACATTAACGCTATTAAAACTATTAATGAATGAATAAAAATGAACTAAAGTAATAAGAAAGATAACCACACTTATATTATAATTATGCATACGCGTGTCTGTTTGTCTATTACCTCTTCAGACCTTACACCCAAACCGCTAAACCGATTTTGCTTAAATTTGGTACGGAGATACTTTGAGTCCCGAGAAAGGACATAGGATACTTTTTATTTCGGAAAAATGTACGGTTTGAACGCGATAAACCAACTTTGGCGCAACGGACTTGCGGGCGACATTTAGTATTTGCTCCAGTCGCATCTGCTTTCTTATTTCTATTTCTAGATCGATAGGAACTTTTTATTAAAAAAAATTCTTAAGAACATGCAGCGAGCGCTATTTAAGCGGAATTGATGAGAGGCGGTAAAGCGGTAAGGCGGACTCAATCTAGGTGCACCAAGGTGCCATAAAAGGGACATTAAACCTTCGGTAAGATGGTAAGATGGAGAGTAAAGTAGACTTATATAAAAATAGCGTACGAAAAAATCAACAGACACTTTTTTAAACTACCAAATCAAATGGTTATCACTAAGGTTGAAGCCAAAAGAGCGTAATTTCTGCCGGGCAGAATTTCTTTTCATACAAATGATAACTCACAAAATAACGCTCGTATGAATCAAACAGGACTTTTGTATGAAACTGAATGCAGCAGAATTCTGCCCGGCAGAAATTCTGCGGCTCACGACTCACAAATTACGCTCGTTTGGCTTCACCCTTAGTGTTCCCTGTAACTTCAATTATTGTACTGGAAGCGTCCTTGAAGGACAAAAATTCAGTCCTAAAATCTTTCAAATCTCTTCGAAAAATTTAAAAAGTTGTAAAGTTCCAATTTCAAAAATTACTTTAAAAGTAGCAGTTGCTTTGTTTGCTTGCCGAAACACAACCTCTAAACCTTACAAGTGCTTACAATCTTGTTACAAGTCATTACCATGCCATCATTAGCCCGAGCTGTTATTACAGGCCAATAACAATACCCTCCGTTTGCATAATATTGAGCAAGTTTCTGGAATATTCGGTAAGTTGACGCCGTAATCTGCGATCGAGCGGAAGGAAAATAGCTATATTGTTGTAAATGTAGGACTATATTAAGATAATATGATTTTAGTTCCTAAGCCCGTGATAATAATAATAATAGCTCCCACACCGGTTTCGGTGACGGTGGCCGGTTTCATTGAAACCAGGCCAGCTACGCAGGAGTATTTTTATAGTGCCCAAGTGTGTGCGCAGTACACAAGAGCACTCTCTATTCCTTTTACTCTCATAACCCAGTGGGACGGCAGACCGACACGACTGGCGAGAGATGAGGCGCAGGACCGACTTTTTACATGCCCATCCGACGC
The DNA here is from genome assembly GCA_905404155.3 of Plebejus argus. Taxonomy (NCBI): domain Eukaryota; kingdom Metazoa; phylum Arthropoda; class Insecta; order Lepidoptera; family Lycaenidae; genus Plebejus; species Plebejus argus. The sequence goes on along the minus strand of FR989946.1, from coordinate 4,982,340 downwards.
ATGGATCATCTTACTTGTCAGACAATCAGGTGATCAGCCTGCATTGTCCTAACCAAACTTGGAAATAACATGTTTCCAACGCGGGAATCGAACCCACGACCTCCGAGTCAAGAGCCGCGCTCTATACCACTAGACCACGGAGGCCCGTGATGATCAGTCATCAGGTAGTCGACAACAAGTCCATAAGTTAATCTCCGCACTAATATTATAAACTAGATGACGCCCGCAACTGCGTTGCGCCAAAACTCGTTTATCGCGCGGGAACCGTACATTTTCCGGGATAAAAAGTATCCTATGTCCTTTCCCGCGACTCAAAGTATCTCCATGCCTTTCAGCAAAATCGGTTCAGCGGTTTGGGCGTGAAGAGACTACAGAAAGACAGACGTTTCGAATTTATAATATTGGTATGGATGTGAAAGTGCTTATTTACCTGTCTGTTACCTCTTAACGCTTAACTTGCTCAACCTATTTCATTATTTATTATTAGATAGATATTCTTATCCTTTAAGAAATAAAGTTTTTTTAATTATCATTTTAGGAGTTTGTAAAGGATATCTACTATTTTGACTTTTATATTCTAATAATAATGAGACGATACGAGATATAACGAACATATTACGAGGGCTGCTATTTATGTATCCGGAATTAAAAAAAGAAACAAACATATATCATTTAATATGGTTTTATTGCTTTTCAAAATATTCGCCGCGATGATCGACACACTTTTGCATACGCTGGAACCAATTTTCATAGCACTTTTTCCATTCTGATTGAGGTATCTCCAAAACGTGCATTTTGAACGCATCAACAGCCTCTTCGCGGCTCGAAAAACGTTGACCACGTAATTTGTTCTTCGCGTATGGAAATAAAAAGAAATCGTTAGGTGCCAAATCAGGGCTGTACGGCGGATGACCAGCCAATTCGATCTTTTGACCCTCCAAAAACTGAGTTGTTTCAGCTGAGGTGTGACAGCTAGCATTGTCGTGATGTAATATGATTCTGCGTTGTCGGTTGTCCTTTCTTATTTCTTCAAAGACTTCTGGTAAACAAATGGTCGTATACCATTCAGAATTAACCGTTTTACGATTCTCTAATGGCACTGTAGCCACATGTCCATTAATTCCAAAAAAAACAGGCGACCATTTGCTTCAAAGTACTTTTTGCACGAGTAACTTTTGTTGGTTTCGGCTCATCTTGGAACACCCACACCGTTGACTGTTGTTTAGTTTCGGGGTCATATGCATAGATCCAAGATTCATCACCTGTGTAGATATTATAAACGGCTTTTGACGTACCACGGTTGTATTTTTTTATCATTTTTTTGCACCAATCGACACGAGCCCGTTTTTGATCGATTGTCAAGTTGTGCGGAATCCAACGCGAACATATTTTTTTTACAGCCAAATGTTCGTGTAATATCTTATGTATGCTCGTCATACTTATGCCTAAGGACGCCTCTATCTCGCGATATGTAACATGACGATCACGCATTATTAGTTCCCGCACAGCATCTATATTTTGTGGGACAACAGCTGTTTTTGGGCGACCTTCTTTATTTTCATCCGTGAGCATAGACCGCCCACGATTAAACTCACTGTACCAGTGATAAACAGTGGTTTTTGATGGTGCTTCATCTCCAAAAGTTGCGGTGAGTTGAATAAAGCACTGTTGTTGATTTAGCCCACGCCGAAAATCGTAGTAAATCATTGCACGAAAATGTTCACGCGTTAAATCCATGGCAAATGAAGACACGCAATTTTCAAAATGACGCCACAATGGAAAAATAATTGACAGTCACATGAAACAAAATGTATTCTTCAACCAAAGAGTTATATTTTCAAATGTTGTAATTACTTTTTAAATATTGTTCTTGTAAGTGGCCAGTTCCGGATACATAAATAGCAGCCTATGTATGTATCGTTATATTCATCACATTATATTATGAGAAGGAAAATTTAACAAGATAGTGCATTCAGGGGCGGTTATTGATCAGCACAAGTGGGGCACTAGGGCCAGGTGTCCCCCGATCCCTCAGGTGTCCCCCAGCTGTCCCTAGCTGTCCCGGCTGTCCCCCAGGCAAATAGGCCCAGGGCTCGTCCCATATTGCCAGAACGGAAGCGCAATTTTATAAGTTAGGGATTTGTGTCAATATTTTACTAGGACAGCGGGGGAGTTGCAACTTACGAGACATATTTTCGGATACATTTCCTTATAAACATGGACGACATTTTCTTGTTACGGTGTATTCATGTTGACAAAAATCGATACTGGACGACGAGTGACGACAAAGACGAATGTATATTTTTGTGCCAGTACGAATAAAAACAATATACTAATCAGTACATTTTCATATTATCAGTACCCCTATTCTATGGTTTTAATCCAACATGGTCTGTTATAGTTCGGTTGCTATTAAACAGCAAAATAGTATTATTATAGTATCATCTTGTAATTTTATTACGATGGGGCTGGCATGTCATATATGGCAAAAGCCCTATATTTAAATAAAGATTTAAAAAAAAACTTGTAATTTTAGCTGACAACATTCAAAACATATTGAAACAGCATTCATTTTTAAACAAAACTAGGATAGGAATCATTATATTCATTACAATCTAGATAATCTTATACAGATATGTAGCATAAAATGTTTCAACATATTACGTATATATATACCATGAAAACACCACGAGGAAGCAATCACGAAAAATGGTGTGATCATAGACAAAGTTCTGGAGAAGTTTGAACGGGGTTTGCGTAGCTTCCGCGATATACTAAAACAATCATATTATGAAAACAAACCTCAACTTTATATTCCTCTCGTGTGATAAGAGGGTTTCTTGATATAATCCTCTTTAAACATTTAAATAGTTTAAAAGACTTGCCGAGCTACGAAATTAGTTTTTAAATAATATAATGGCATTTTTAATCAAACAATTATTTTTCTATGTGCAATGGCACATAATATTGAAAATGAGAAAAACTTAAAAATTGTACATTACGCACCTAGGGCAGGAAAATAAGAAATGGGCTTTCTTATTTACTGCCCGTGGTGCGTATACTATTTTTCTCATCGACGAAGGCGGAAAACGGCAACATCGGTAAGCGCAGCGGGAAGAAAGTTGACGTTTTCCGCCCGGAGGTGAGAAAAATATTTGCTATTTTTATTACAAATAGGAATTAATATTCAAATAGACAGTCTTGTTGCTTTCGGCAATTCCCTTAATCTTAGTGAGAACTGGAATAATAATTTTATAATACAAGTTTTATATTTTTATAAGTTCTAGTAGAAAGATAAATCTTTTCTACATGAAATAGAGCCTGTAACTTATAAAATTTTAATTAAAACCAAAATATGTGTCGTTCTAATATTGCTCAAAATATGTTCTATTTCTCAGAGCCCCAGGAATTCTACAGCTCAGTCATAGAAAGAGGAAATCATAAAACGCTTACGTCGCATTAAAAATAAGTCCTCTTTTGTAATAAAGACAAATCTTTCTCTCTACTCTTACATGTGTTGTTTACGTATTTACGCGGAGCTCGAATTTCGAAGCAGCTTAATTAAATATGTTAAGGGGTGTTATTTAAGACAAAGAATTAAGGGTCTGCGCCCCGGGGCAACCCCGCCGCTGGCTACGCGCCTGCATGCTACGTAATTATGTTTTAATGTTCAAAATACTATGTATTATGAAAAACGTTTGTTTGTGTGGGAGATGTTGTAGATTGTTTTGAAATGTTTTTGAACATAAAGCGTACAGGCAATCCTTTCTGAATATTATTAAAATCTTACAAATAAATTTTTTATCGCTGTCAACGCCGTGTCTAGTATGGGTGTGGTGTAGCTTTACCTAATATAAATCTAGCATAAAATTTAGTTCTCTTCCAATTTCTACACTTCATAATACTAGGAGTGAGTTTTTGTCAGAACTTGTACTAAGCCCTCTGTTATCTTAAGTAAATCAGGTGTATTATCCGGTATGTACAAAACAAAAAGTATATTTAACCTTTTGACTTTCATAGAAAACTGAAGAACTTCACAACAAAATCTGCGTATACAATCAAGATTAAAAGCGCATTCAATTAAAAGTCTTAATTGAGTCGCACAAACAAAGCGCCTCTAAACAGTTTACTAATAAGCTCGTTTAATTTTAATTCCGTCTCGTAATCCTCAAACTTTACGACGCACTGCACCTTCAAATTAAAGTTAAGGGAGCATTCGGATCTTTGATCGCCTCGCGCAGTCGAAAGTTAACCCCAAACCGCTCGCTTCTTAAATTATTCTCCAAAAGATTTTCTAATTCTCCCGTCTCGGGCCTTTTCGGCCCCGAGCGTGGCACACGTTCCGTATCTTGTAAGCCTCCGTTCGCAGCCTTTTACCGCAACGACACGGAAGGGGCGCGCCAAAACCGACTCTAATACCCATTAATAGGAGTCAACGGCGAAGTAAATCAGTACACGATAATGTGTAATTCGTCCCGCGTGCGTCCTTTGGGTAATGTTACGTAATAAGGGGAGTCGTGATTCTCGTCAAAGGTAAGAAAATTGAGGCCAGTGATAATTTCTGGAGGATAAATAGGAATTATGCCACTTCGGATTAAGATAACTTTTGCTTCATTTATCAATACGAGTTACACTTTATTCGTAAGAATTTTTCTTTATTTATTGCGAAAAAGTAAGCAATATTTTGTACAAATTCTATACAAAAATACTCTCTAGAATTTAATTTGTAAAATGTTCATACTATAGTCTAGGTCCTAAATGTAACAAAATATACGTATCAAATTAAAACAACAACCAATAAAATATTGTCTGTGTGAGTAAAAACTCCTCGCTCACTTTAAATTCTCGGTTGAAAATCGCCCCCTAATTTGCACCAACATCTTTATCATTTCAACGGGGAAACAGAGGACTTAAAAAATGCACACTTTAATTATATTATACGCTCGTTATTTAATTCATTTAGGACATTCGAGTCCCTCTCGTGACCTAATTTTGAGGAATCTTATTTTGTTCACTTAATTTGCCTCATTCGCGTTTACTTTGCGAATGAGAAAATTTTTCGTAAAATTTCAACGCATTTTTTTCGGCGGAAAGTAAACAACTTTTTATTCTGCGGAAACAATTTAATTGCGGAACAATTTCTGCGACACTCGCCTCTATAAACATTTATCGCCGGCGTACTCTAACTTCACTTTTACAGTTTTACGTCGGAAAAATTTACGCGGGACGACGCTGCGGTCTTTATTGCGAGGGAAGAATGTACGGCCCTCTCCCGTAATTGAATGTAATTTCGTTAGCTTCTTTCGTGTGCCGCTGTAAAATAAAATTTTACGTCTTATTTATTGTCGTGAGCAATAATACCTGAGATTCACGTGGAGCGATAAATATCATGGCGGCATAAAACCCAAAAATCTAAATTAAACACACATTTCGATTGATGGCTTTCTGTTGTTAGAAATTTATAAAATTTTCAGTGCCCTCTGAACAGTAAATTAATTTTACATCACTCCTTTAATGATCTGTCGATCAAAGCGCACTTGTACGTGATTCTTGAAAATAAATAATGTCGAATTTACACGTTCGGGGGCGTTTAAAAATTTTAATTAATTTGGTCGTGCCTCGGTAAAGCAAACAGGCGATGGCACCGCGCGCACCAAAGGGTTAATATGCACTTCAAAGGATTTTTTTGATATTTAACACCGTTTAATGTGATACAATATGATAATTAACTGGCAATTATTTACATTTGATTGATATTGAAAATTGAATGAATGAAATGTGACTTTTTTCAATCAAAATTACATTTTAATAGTTAATGAATGCAAAAATGTTTCGGTATTACTAAAACATTATAAATTATTTTCTGGGATAAAAAGTATAAAGTACCCAGATTACCCAGTGCCAGTTTTAGCACTACCAGCGCCCTGAGCGTTCTTCGGCGTACTAGTAGTGCAGAAAAATTTTACGTCCCTTTTGTTTGCCTTCAGCACCACTTTTTATCCGGCCGCGACGCCCTATTCGGTCGCCCAGCGTCACCCCACCCTAACGCCGCTACTGTCTATACCAAATCTAAATCGGTTCAGTGGATTGGGCGTAAAGGGCAGACAGATAGACATACAGACAGACACACTCTAGCATTTATAATATTAGTATGGATTACATAATCGAACTCACACTGTACTCAACGCTCCGAGATGCAGGGGTGAAGCACCTTTGGATCAATATGATCGATAAATAATTATGATGGCGCGTATAATGAGCCTGTATAAATGCGGCCGTGCGTCACCGTGACGTGACGTTCGCCGAATATTTATTTGCTGTTTAAAATAATTTAATTAACTTTATCTTTGTACGGCTGTATTCTGGATATTTGAGAGCTAAATGTTGCCTGCAACTTTGTTCGAAATGTGTTTGTAAATGCGTATTTTTACACGTAACCGTACATCTTTTCAGGAATGTACAGTTGTCGTCCTATGGCCTGTAGCTCTACCATGAGTTTAAGCTATAGTATTTATCGATACTCGATACCGACAACGTAAATTTTTAGTATGGCGATTTTAGTTCCGCAAGTGACCGCTAAGAGGCGCTGTAAAATTTTGCTATACCAAAAGTTTACGTAGTCGGTATCGAGTATCGATAAAAACTATATAGCTTTAAACTCATGGTAGAGCTACTAAGGCCGTAGACAAAGTCCCTTTCGTTAAAACGATGACGATATTCGTTATCAAAGTGTATGGGATTTGACGTTAGTCTTCGCAAGCGAAATGTCATTTAGCGATGACTTACGTCAAACCGCATACATTTTGATAACGAATTTCGTCATCGTTTTTAACGAAAGATTCTTTGTCTAAGGGGGCTGGGACTCGTGTCTACAAATCGACCGAATCAACCAAATCGAAGTTTCAAATCGGTACAGTAGATAAGGCGTGACGTACAGACACTGTGGCATTTATATATAAGTACTGTAATATACAAAGATTATTTCATGCTTTATGAAATTAGCACAAAATTAAACTAATGAGCATTCAAATATATTTTGTCTCACGAAAGCAATAATTTAGGTAACTATTATTTTCTTAACTTGATTTAAATATTGCGAAATTTTTATAATTGGCTGAGACAGGCAAGAAAATCCTGAAGAATAATTTGTTTTAAGTCCTTTATTTAAAATCGAAACTAAAAACCTAAATATTCAACTTGTTTATTTTTATTATATTTTTAAGTTTACAAATTACTCCGCTAACTTGGATACTAACGTGTTATAGTTTTACCAAATACGGGCACATTCTTTTCATTCTGTCGGAAATCGGAATACCTCACAAACTATTTCCAAACTAGCGCGGTATATTAAAATGTTTTCGTGTCAAGAATCTCTTATAATAATATTATATCTCATATTTTTCAGAGTTTTAAAATATTTAAAATTAGTTTTTTAAAATTATTTTCGTTTAAAAACTATAGTAGAAATTCGATTTCTGTACATGATAATGTAAATAGGTACGTAGCCCTGCTGGTAAATTCAATTATCTAATGATATTGTAGAATTTGTAGATATTATAATATATTGAATAGATATATTCCATTAGATCTAAGGCGTCATAATCTACGCAGGAATGCTGCAAATACATCGGAATGCACCGTACTAATAAAATTAATCTATATTATGTATGTATTCTACTTAATGAGATGAACATAATATTATGCATTTCATAGAATATATTATATGAATATTACATTGCTTTTTCATTGCATAGTAAGTTTCTTATAAGTTAAATGACTTGGATTTTGGTCTCAAATTAGACCATAGTTATATTATCGTTTAGTTTACACCATTTTCGCATTTATTCATCACATTCGTATCTAGGTAGAGTAAGTTTTTCTTTCATAATAATTTTCTCTGCACAGTTTTGAAAACCTAAATCATAGTTAAGTTTTTTTTTTAATTAGGTATTAAGCTAAAGCGCTTAAGATTTTTATGCCCACTACCGCCTTTCTGAGTTAAAGTTAACTCAGTGACCAGTGTTCAATATTATGTTGTTTGATGATTCTCCATTTCTTCGTATTTATGAAAGGAAAGCATGATATTTTAAGATACTTTTATTCGCGCAAGTAGGCCTAAAAGAATATTTTCTGCTAGCCTATCAAAAAAAATAAAAAAAATAATAAAATGTTGCCATCAACGAAGAAAAATCAAGATTAGGTACAATAAGGAGGGAAAGTGAGTGTTAACATTTTTACGTCACTTTCGGCCATATTGTGACGTCATTATCCGAGGGCCGTCGCCATGGCAACCCCGTATCATCCCGTGTGTACACGCTGGAGGCACGTGACACTTCGCCAGATATACTATACTGCCTGTATAGAATAACGGGGCTGTTTTGGCGCGTGGCCAAGATCAAAACTAGCGTCGACATAATTATTATTGTGGTCCAGTTGATTAGAGTGTGGGTCTTGAATATCATAGGTTGTAATTTACTTTATTATTTGTAATTTACTTCTGCGTTGTAATTTACTTTATTTATTCCCAAGATTGTTAGGACAATGCAGGCTGATCACCTGATGGTTTAACAAGAATGAAGATCCATAGACCAAAGTCCACATGAGTACGAAGTCATCGATGAGCCAAAACATCCTAGTAGATCTATATTAAGATCTCAGTTCTGAGTTCTGCTTCTGACCTTTATATGCCTCATATCGTAAGGATCATTAAACATCAAATGAAAAAAACTCCAAAAGTACTAGAGTTATTGCTATAAAGTCACTATGTGAGTAAACGTTGATACTAGTAATAGTTGATAGAAGTTTATTATTAAATAACTTTTAGTGGATACAGAAGGAGTTTAGAAGTTTAAATAGAACTAGGGATGACACAATTAAAAATAATAGCTGAAACTTATTTAAATAAGAACTTTGAGAAAGAAAAATCGTTGTTACTTCAGTTGCTGAAATTCATGATTTTTTCTATTGAACTCTGTTTAATCCAACAATAAACATCTATACACTAGTAATCCAATTTAAATGTTATAAATAAAGTAGTGTTGGTACCTGTGAGAGAAAAAGAACAATTAATCCGGGAATCCCGCAATATGTGAGGCCATTAATTTAATTCCGTACGTGCCGGGAGCGGACTGGCCGCAAATTGAGATTTAAGAAGATGCTTTCGTTCGGGGAAGCCCCGTCACGGGTATTCCCCGTTGTACTTTTTTAAATCGTTTTTTCCTGCAAGTGTGCGAGTTGCGACCAAAATGTTGACGCTTGCAGCCAAGTGTTTGTATACAGGGTGTAACAAAACGTAAGTGATACTGATAATACTTTAGGGTGTGTATGTGTTCCTTAGAAAGAGTCCATTGTGAAAGTAGCAGCGCTGAAAGACCAATTTTTTCTACTTTTGTATGGGGAAACCCATTACGCTGATAGGGCGGTTGCCCATACAAAAGTGAAATGGTTCTTTCAGCGCTACTACTTTCATAGTGGACTCTCTACAAGAAACAACTACAACTCTACAAGTATTATCATTAAGTTTGGTTACACCCTGTATAAACAGATGTTGCTAGCAATTTCGCTGTACCGAAATTTGGGAGGCAAAGTACCTATCCTATGTTCTTTACATAGAGCCGTATGTATATGTTATACAAGTACTTAGTTGTTTTTTTAGGGTTTGTTCGCTTAATACAAATAGTTGTTGCCCGCAACTTCTGTTGTTTGTGTTGTGTTCTTTACGTTGAGACGGTTTCTTTCTACGGATAAATAGACAAAGTGACAGTTAGACAGGACAAAGTGACAGTTAGACAATGGAAATATGCCATTTTGTCGATAAAATCTGTCGGTATGTCGATTCTATCCCATGTCTACTGTTGTTATGCTAGCCCTGCTGGACTCGAAGTATCTCCATACCCATAAAAATTTTAAACGATTTGTGACGTCAAGAGGTACTGAAAGACACGTTTTAATTTAACCATACCAAATATTCGTTTAGTAGTTTTCGTGTTACAATAACAAGCGTACACTCATATCTTTACAATATTAACAGTGATCCGATAAGCGTTCTTTATTATTGCGTAAATAACTTTAAAACGTTAATTTATTTTTATACCAATAACATTTCTTTCAACTTTAATATTTTACTCCTCAATCCATACTAATATTATAAATGCGAAAGTATGCCTGTCTGTCTGTTATCTCTTCACGTCCCCACCGCTGAACCGATTTTGCAGAAATTTGGTATGGACATACTTTGAGTCCCGAGAAAGGACATAGGATACTTTTCATCCCAATAAAATGTACGGTCTAGCGCGATAAACAAATTTTGGACAACCAGAGTTGCGAGCGTCATCTAGCTCACCATAAAATACACCGTGCAAGAAGCTTAACCAAATCTGTATTCTGCCGCGTGTACTAATCATTTATTCTCAAAGTAAAGCCGTATACGCTATCTTTACTACATCCAAAATATCTAATGCCGCGCTTATCCTGCCATCTATAATCTCACCCCAAGATGCCTCGAATACCTTTCCCTCCCCCTTTCCCCTCCCCCTGCGAGGGAGAGGGGCCTTGTAGAAGTTCATAATACCCTATTAGCGGTGGACACCAAACATGAGGAACAATTTGAATATCAAGTTTGCAAGTTGGTTAATTATAAATCGGTTATGTTTTTTTGAGTTTATATTTAAGAGTTAAATTAAGTAGGGGTAGGGTAGTTTTTTATGACAGTTTCTTGTATTACAGAGGTAAATTTAATGTTAAAAATTAAAATCATTATAGTAGAGATAAAAATACCAAAAATATGCAAGGTTGTTTTAAAACTATATATTTTTAAGTTTTAACTTTTAAATACGTAAGTGTAAGTAATAAGTTAAAGCTTAAAGTGTAAAAAATGTGGTCAAGAAATAACTTCTGCTGTGGGCTATTTTGTCATAGTTAATTATTTTGAGATAATAATTATATTATTGTGTAAAATTGAGGTAAAGTCTGGTTTTTGCTATGTATACTTGTATAGTGCTCTTTCGTAGCTTTTAAATGCAATTTTCATACCCAATATAATATCAAAAGCAAAACTTACAAACGCCCAACTCAATATTATGTATATTTAATATCGTCACATCACTAGTCACTCGTCACTAGATACTATAAAACAAAGTCGATTTTTTTTTCCTCATGTCCCTTTGTTCCTTTTAATCTTTAAAACTACGCAACGGATTTTGATGCGGTTTTCTTTAATAGTAGAGTGACTCAAGAGGAAGGTTTATATATAGTGGAGAAATACTGTTTTCTAATGTGATCTCGTATAATACTAATTATTTATATCGTCACATTATATGCAGACAGATTCCAATATAAATCCTAAACACCTAAATCTAGGTATTATGATAGCCAATCAATTTGTTCTCATTAGTCTGACCTGGATAGGACAATGATATTGTTTCATTACATAGGACAAGGCCCGAAGCGCCTAGATTAATCTGTGTAATGCACTGATATGAATCTAGATTCTAGGTCTTTGGTGAATGACCTAACTATACAGTATAGTTAGGAGAGTATTTAGGACATTGAGCTACGAATAATATTACAAAAGGGAATAACTGTGTCAAAATAATGGTACCACGAAAAGCACACCTAGGTTTTATCACATGGAACTTTCGTACTTTTGTAGTGTGCGGCTTACCTCCCTCCTATATAAGTTAGATGTAATTAGTTATTAAGTCAGTTAATATACAACATTCGTGAAGATAACTCTTTTAATTAGTCTCCCCTAAGCCTGCACCTTTGCATGGCGACCCTGCCAGTGCTGCCTCGTGGCAGCGCTGCGCAGCAGGTACAGGGAATGTGGATTGTGATTTAAAATAATTGGACTTTCAATTGAAAAGTAAAAAATGTGACTATAATAATTGTGAACTTTGTGTTTGTGTAAAAGTGAACTTTGAAAATGTGGACATTAAAAATATGAACTGAACGGCCGTCAGTTAGTTAGTTTTAAAATAAGTAAAAATGTAGGATTAAAAAATGATAATTACTAAATAGTGCATCTAAGAGACTAAAATAAATACAAATCTGTTACAAGTGCAAACATAAAACTCATAAAAATGACTTAGTGAAAAATTAAAATTGTGTAATCAGAACTTAAACTTAAAAATTAAATTACTAAAGTTGCAAGAAGAATAATATCAAACCGAAAAAAAAAAGTTGCTAAAAAAACTGTTGGAAGAAAAATCTAAATTTTGGAGTGTAAATGTAAAGCAGGCAGCCGGGAGATGATGGAGTCAGATGAGTGGAATATGCAGGCAGCCGGGAGATGTTGGAGTCGGATGAGAGGAATGTAGAGCAGGCGGCCGGGAGATGTTCGTGTCGGAAGTGGATGCAGCCGGGAGAGAAGAGAAGAGGATAGAAAAAATGCGATTGGAGCAGTACTTGTTTTATGTCTAAATTTTTATAAAATAAATAATATTATATCGTATATTTGTAATTCAACAGCGGTATGTATAAAAATTTGTACTTGTAATTAATTATGTTTAAAAAAAAAAAAACTAAATTTTAATTTCATATTGATATAAAAGTTACATAGAAAGTTCCGTTTAGGAAAAATAAAATATGATTTCAAGAAATTTAACAAATGTCAGAAAATAATGATCGTAGAACGTAAAAGGTAACTAGTAACTACATTTTCAATTAAATTATATTTTGATTTAAAATAACTTTCAATTAAAATAATTTTAACATTTTAGAAAGAAAGAATTCGATTAAAGCAAGTATTAAAGTAAGAAATTAACAGATTAATTATTATTTAATGAAATGTCAGATTGCTCAATGAAATAAATAGGTCTTTCGAAATTTATTAATTTATAGTTTAAAATATTAGTCATATTTTGATAATGTTATACAGTTACTTTTTAGAATTTTCAAATTATTAATTAGTAGAAAGTCAGATTGCTTTATGAAATAACTAAATTTTTGCAAAAAAAAAAATAATATCAATTGTTATATTTTGAGAACGTTTTACAATAATTGGCTTATTGGAATTTTGAAGTCTTTACAGTTGATACTTATATTTAAGATATTTACTAGTATTTTTTTGTGTGTGCATGTTTATTTTGTTTTAATGGTCATAATATTAGATATCAAATTATCCTAAATTATTTTTGGAAAAGATTTTAAGACAATGGTAATAATTAAGTATTTTTGAATATCTTTAAGTCATTTATTTAATGTTTTGAGAGTAAAAATAAATAAATAATGGTATTATTCTGCAATTTAGCTACGTGAAATTTTTTTTTGTATTGAAAGATAAGATTTAATTTAATAATGTCAAAAGGAAGCTTGATACAAAAGAAAATAATGTTAATTGAAAGAGTATTCGGCAATAGTTATAATTTTTAATTAAGATTGTGGATTTGATGTTGTTTTTGTGCTGTCGTATAGAAAAGTTTAAAATTTGAAACAGGGTGTTGACGATGAATTTTTATATTTTTATATGGAATAAGTTTTGATGTTAGTAGTACGAAAATATTTTGATTTAAAATAAAGTACATTATATGTGTGGTATGAGTTATGACAAAAGAATTTTGAAAGTAGATAACTGTGAAAAACATCTTTAAAGGTATAGAGTTGAATGATTTTAAATTTTGTTATTGGGATAAAGGAATACATAGTAACTCATAACTAATGAAATTATATGCGCAGTTGGTTAAAAGTTAAAACAGGTAGGTAACACCTCAGGTAAGTTTCCACGGTATGCAACACCTTTGTGGGAAAAGCGTCAAATGTCCGCGGTGCCAACTCAGCATTCGCGCAACGAATGTAAGTAGAAACTTTTTCTAACCGACTTAACAAAAAGGGAGTAAGTTCTTTGTTCGGCTAAATATATTTTATTTATAGGATTGTACCGAATATAAGTTTTGTTTAAATAATTTTAACTAACATAAATTCCTTAAATTGGTTTAAGTAGATTTCTTTGCAAGAGATCCTTTTAGAAAAAGATTTTAGAGATTTCAACTTTTCACAAAATATTTTGTTTTAAATAAGTAATTGAACTAAGATAGCTTTATTTTTAATCATTTTTAATTTAAATAGTAACAAGTACAATCTTTGGTCTTTTGTGTTGTGTAGTTTCTTATTTTTTAAATTTTAGTAAAAGTAGTTACAGCTTTAAATGGGTCAGTAGTTATGTAAAAGGGTGATTTATTTTGTTTTTATTTGCGAAAATGCAAGGTTTTTTTTTGTGTCAGGAATTATATGTATTACAGTACAGTCTACAATATGGGTGGTCCAAAAGAGAGCATCATATTTTGGTTTCGCATAACAGTATCAAAACATTTCGTGCATCATATTTGGTACAAATCTAAACATAAGAAACGTGATGTAATGAGTTTATGCATCCAAATATGTCATGTAAGCGCAGTCCATATTTATGTTGAATATGATTCCAGTAATTTAAATCCAGTACCTAATTTGTTGCAAAACTTACCATCGTAATCAGCATACATTCCAGGGCATGAATTTTATTAAATTTATAGAACTAATAATTGTTTAACAAGTATGTTTTTAAATAAGATATAAAATTAGTACTTAATAGAATAAAATTAACTTTCGGCTACTACTAACTAAAGATACAACATTTAATTTGCTAAAATTAATATTTTTTTTGGTCATTCTAAAAATTTAATACTAGATACGTTACGCAGTTGATAAAATTTTCTAAAAGGTACTTAGTTCAAAATTTATTTTTGAAATTTTATAAAATATAATATTATAAACTCATTTTAAATAGTTTGATTTTTCAAAATTAATTAGGAAGAATTCCTTTTGAAATTAACTTTAAATAGTTATTAATAATTATACATTAGTTTGTAAAATTTAGGTATATATACCTACTGAATTTAAACAATAATAATATTTAAAAATTTTAAGAATATGAGGCGTATGTGAAATAACTATAATAATAACTAGGTGCATTTAAGTAACGTAAATATTAATTAATTTAAAAAAAATTTCGGTATTTTATTCCAATTTACTTCGAACTTAAAACTTAAATTAATAATTTCGTAATTTAAAAATAATAAAAGTAAAGAATATCTAAGAATTAACTTTTATTTAAATTTTATTAATCGAAGAAAGAGGCAATTTTAGAAGGAAGAAAATAAATGGCACAGTTATTAATTCTTGTAATAATAATAAAATTAGGATTTTATGAATATAGGCTATAGAATGTTATGTTACTATGTATTCCAACACAATTAAATTAATTATGATTGAATGTTAGAGGGAAAATATTGATAATTTTGAAATTGTTTTGATTCCATGGTTACTTTGTAGATAATATTGTAAAATAAATTAGGAAAAAGTAGTCAGAAAAACAAAGAAAATAATAATTAATTACGTAAGAAGCGTGTTATAAAAGAAAGTTCAGTTAAACTATGTTTTAAGTGAAATAGATATAGAGAAAAGGAGAAATTATTCTTGAAAATGTATTAAATTCTTTGTAACTACCTTAAGTAAGTTGATTGGCTACATTTTCTAAGAAATTACACTGGACATGACTTACACGGATTTACTAAAAAATATTTACGTTCATACTATGACGTAATATTAATGTGAAGATGGATTAGGAATGTGATATTTGGTTTGCAAAATAGCTGAAAGCTATTATTTAGGTATAGAAATGGTTATTTTGAAGTTAGGAATATGGATTTTAGGTTATTAAAAGGTATTTGTTTGAAATAGGTATGGTATATATTAGGATAGGGTTGCATCGATGTTTAAAATATTTGGTAGCTGTTGGCCTGATCACCCGATGGTTAAGGATATTTTAAATATTGATTGCAAATTATGGAATGGGTTTCTTTGTTAGGAATAGGAATAGAATAGGTTTAAAAATGCCATAGAGCATTATAAAATACTAGCAAAAATGCTACGTATATTGAGAAAAAATGCTAAAAGCATTAAAATAAAATACGCAAGGGAATCCTTCATTCGATCATGGTGTAAACGAGTTTTCTCTGTGAGAATAGTTGGAGGTCAAGTAGCCTTAAAAGAACCTTGGTATTAAAATATGGTACAAAATGGTACAAAAGTAAATGGTACTTAATAGAGCATGCTCGGCGGGAACAATCCTTCATTTAAGTAAAATGGTTGGAGACATTTTTTTTTGTGGTCTTAAAAAAGGTCCCGTTAAATGGTGTATAAATAAAATATATTGTACCAAAATATAAAAGTGCGCACATGAAGTACCTATATTAAAAATAAATATGTACCATTAAAATAAATAAAAGAGTCGACTATAAATAAAAATATTATAAAAATGTAATGTACCAGTAATGTTATAAAAGTAATACAAGTAAATGAAAAGGCATGCAAGAATGTAACATTGACAAAAGGAGTTAAAAAAAAAAAGAAATTAAGGTACCTGATAATGAAATGTTATGAAATGACAATTTAAAAAGTAAGTGACTGGCCAGTCCACTAATCAAGCGGATTAGTAAAATATTTATAAGTTAATTAATGAGTCATAATGAATAATATGAAGCTAGCATTTAAGGTGAAAATTTTGAAAATGAATTTTGAATGATAAAAACAATTATATCGAATTTTGTGTATTAGCGAAAGAGGTTTTATAGAGGTAGGAAAAAAGAAATATCAAAGTAACCATGTAAAAAAAAAAAAAAAATTAGTTCATTTTTTTAATCAAAAAAAAAATCATCGTCAACAAACCTTCACTAATTTCTAGAATAACAATAACAAAAATGTATCAGCACAGAGCAGATTTGTATTTAAGACGTAATAGAGTAAGATTAATGATTGTAAGAATTAAAAAAAAAAAAATAACAAAAGTACATTGAAAAAAAAATGTGAGATTATTAGTTAAGTAATCATTATTTTAGTATTATTAAGTATTATAAGTCTTATAAGAGTAAAAAAAAAATCTTAGTGTTTAATTTTTTTTTTCAAAAACGGGGGAGGTGTAGTGTGCGGCTTACCTCCCTCCTATATAAGTTAGATGTAATTAGTTATTAAGTCAGTTAATATACAACATTCGTGAAGATAACTCTTTTAATTAGTCTCCCCTAAGCCTGCACCTTTGCACTTTCATTTGCTTATCAAACTCGGGTTTTTGATATCCCGCCCCCCGGTATCTACGTGTTTATGTCAGTTGGAGCAAAAAAGAGTATTGTAGGACATTTTAAGTACTCATTTGTTTACTTACCTAGGTCCCAGGACCAAGATACATTTCTATGAATCTTCAAGTTTTATGTAAGTACGCTTACAAATTTAGCGTTTTCTTATAAATTATTATATCAGCTTATTTATAAAAGAAATAATATATCCAGTATATTTTTTTAAATCGTGAAAAGGTCTGACTGTTATATAACAATAAATAATGTAATATAATACAGTAGGTAAAATTAATGGATATATTTTTAGAGACAATTTCTATAAAATGCTCTTTTATTTTCACACAGCGAACACTTTAATCATGTTATCAGAATTAGTTTTTGTCGTCATCCAGATTATTTTTGTTGTGAACGCGTGAGACACGCACTTGCGGTTCCCCGGGGAGTGCGGATGGCGGGTGTCAGGTCGGCGGGGCGTGTAATAATCTTGACAATCTTTAATTCGCCACCGACCACAGAGAAAATATAAGAAATAGCGGGAAAACTTGTGTGTATTTCATAAATGTAACAGGAGATATTTTTATATTATCTGTTTTTGGACAATGGCAAGTATTTCTACGAAGTTAAGTATATTGTACTTTGTAGTAGGTTTAAGGGTAAATAAACACTTTGGGTAGGTCTTTTCAGTGGATAACCACGCAAAATGTTTTGCTGTGAATAAGTAGAGAGCAGCCATTTGTAAAATTTGAGTTCGCTACGAAAAAATATTTTCGCCTCGGCTAACAATTACATGACGTGATCTGAGACATTTTTTATTTTCCTGCCCTAGGTGCGTAATGTACTATGTATTTGAAAACTTAAAACAATGGAAGCAATTCTGAGCTTTAAACTTCTGAGGCTTTAAACTATCCATAACACTCAAATGACAAAGATTTGTCTTATAGGCATTTTACATAAAGTTTTTTTAATTACATAACAAAAATATATCTAATATAAATAATAAAAAATATATCAAAAATAAATAATTGTTTATCTAAGTATTTAAGTATAACAATTTAATCGCATTCAATTGTCACGAAATCAGGTGGAAAATCTGGAAAACATGAAACAAATCTTCTGAAGCAGTATGACAAATAAATTTTCACGTACAAATGTTTCAAATAAAACCGAATAAACGTTTGGGGGTGAAATAGGGTTGTAACTGGCAACACACGTGCGCCAGACAACCGGTAACATCCGGCCAGGATGACCGCACTTTATGATCATTGCCGGATATTCGGGACTGAAGGCGAAATTAGCCTTGAATATCACATAGGTAATGCCTTGGATAATTTTACTTTATTTAAGATCAAAATAATATGATGTGGATATTACTTATACCACTGAGCATTTATTATGCCTGACTAATTCACACACCCACACAAACACACACACGCACACACACACACACACACACACACACACACACACACACACACCACAACCACACACACACACACACACCTTAAGTAACACATTGATAATAATATTGAAAATGTTTCACTGCTCTGAGCTCTGTAATATATTGTAGTTGGAACTAGTTCAAGTAATACTTTTACCTAGCCTGGAGATCCTGGTGTCCTGAAATACAGGCTTTGCCTAGTTTAGGCACCAGTCTCCCACATAATCAGTGCCAAGTTTGTTAAGTATGTACTACATAACATTGTATTGTTCTTGTGGTGAGATAATAAATGATTTTATTATTATTATTATTATTATTATTATTATTATTTATATATGTTAAACGTTTATAAAATACATTAGAATTAGAGGGTTACTAGGTACGTAACGATAATGGCTGGGTAGGCACATTTTATGATTGTTGCAGGATACAATCTTATTAGGGGGGAGTTCGCATTTACTCTTATTATGCTTTAATACATATTTATTTGTCATTATCTATTACAAATTGAAAAAAAAAACAAAATAGTACTGTAAGGCTGTGTTTCCACCAAAGATGTGCGAGGATGCGTAGCGAGGGATGTGTTTGTACAGAACCAATAGAATCGCTTCATTTACGCCTGACGCCTCGGTCAGCACAGCTCTGGTGGAAACGACTAAGCGGAGCTAGGGTTTTGCGCATACAAAACAAGCGAGGAATGTGTGCGAGAGATGTGTGTTCAGATGGATGTGTTGCTAGGTTTGCGCGTACTGTACCAGCGCATTTTTACAGCTCCGCTATAACACATCTTGGTGGGCACATCTTCATCGCACAGCTTTAGTGGAAAATGGAAATATCTACACACAGCACAGCAGACAGCTAGACATCCTCGCCCGACACATTTCCATCGCACATCTCTGGTGGAAATGCAGACTAAGCCTAACGTAATATGTATCAGCTAAGCTAGTGTAAAACACACGTGCCCCAGACTACCGACAATATCCACATAATATGGTTCCCTAGAGCCACCACTTTATAGTTCATTGCAGGATGTTTTATTCCTGTTTTAGCTATCCTGGTCCTCTTTGAAGCTTGAGTGTCCAAAATTAAAATTTATTATTTTTATTGCATCCTGGCAAGATTAATTTTCGTCTTAATTTAATTATAATTTCCTTTCATATCTCTCTTCTTAAAACAGTAATGATGATTAAATGATCTATAGAAACAAATTATAACGTGTTCGGTTTGGCAATGAGAAAGCTCCTAGACTGTAAATGGGACATTCCGAAATTATTCGCAATGAGGGCCACTCGCTTATCCTCTGTCATAAGCCCTGCCATACATGTTACAGTCATCATAATAGAAACAAATGGTTGTAGTTGTTTTACGAGATAAAATATGAATCATATACCCTTTAAAACGCATCGAAAAGTTTTATTCTTGTAACAGCACAATATGAAATATTTTATGGTGTTAGTTAATTTTTATTAAAATAACTTTATCCCGCGACATTGCTTGCGTAAAAAGGGCTCTTTGGAGGCAAACGTACATTTTTTTACCCCTTAGGTTTAAGGGACATAATTTCGCAAAATCCTTTGTGGTTGCTAAAATTTTTTGTAAGTAAGAAATATGTTCATAAAAAATCTCTCTCATTTTTAATAATTCGAAAAATATTTGTAGTTACAAGGTTTAATGATGAGTAGTTTTCGTGCGAAAGTCTAAGAAACAAACGCAGGTAAGTAAATATTTTTAATTTGAAAGTAAAGATACAATTTTTACCAGATCTTTACCTAGGAAAAGTGAAAAGTTATCTAAGACTGTGTTAGAGCGATCTCTCTTTAAGCTTTGAATACATTTCCACAACTCTTTGAGAGGCAAATATTCATTCCTCACACCGAAGACATGATTTGTTACCTCTCGAAACTCCAACTAAAGCTATTTCCTGCTTATGGAATAAAACAAACTGCATACGACACGAAAATACCGATGAATACACAGCTGACAGAAGTTCTAGAGAGTGGGGAGAGATTCGTGGGGGAAAACTTAAAAACTAAGGTGCTCTGTAGATTTATAATTCGTACTAATCAGTATAAGTAGCTATATAGGTAGAGAAGGACTTTTTCTGCTCTTAAAACCTAATTGTTCAGACTTTATAATTAGTAAACCCTCGATCACAGATTCTCGAAAATCTTTTATTCTTTTTTTGTTATCGCGGTCGCATGCGACCGCTTGGGGCTTGAGTACTTTTACTTATAGATAGCAGTTAGCTGGGCCAGCTAAATATTTGGAATTGTTTTAATGCGTAATTAAAATGCATAGTATAATTAATCACAGGTGAAAACCGTTAGTTATTAATAGGAATCTTTAAATGGGGGACTTTAATATGTCATGCGTGGTGGAAGTTCACAGAGGACATGATCGCACAAAATCTAGGATTCTAGGCAATTACTCTGTAAATCTTGACATAGATGATGTGCCTGTTATTATTCGTGAACCCCATCAAAAATCTCATGACTAAATTTTAGGTTGCGCTTAGAGAGTATCAGCTCTACCTTTACATCTTATGAGTATGCCAATAAGTCTTCAGGTATATCGAGTATCGCCTCTACCTCGCTACTCTCTCTCGTGTCTGAGCTTACACGGCTCGACGTATTTATTATTTATTCGGCAGCCCACACCCTCGGAATTATGGTAAAATAACTCATCTCTACGACATATTGACTTTTCCTTACAGACAGAAATACGCTTGGGAGTTGCATTCCTTTTCATGTTTTGCACTTACGTCAATAATGTTTTAATAATATGATATTTTAAGAATTTGAGTACTACGAAATTACTTTTTGACCGATTTTAAAAGCCTCTACCTTCTAATACAAAAATAATCGGCCAAGTGCGAGTCGGAATCGCGCACGAAGGGTTCCGTACCATTATAGAGCAAAATTAGGCCATAAATCGTGTTTTTTTGTATGGGATCCCCCTTATTTTTTATTTTATTTTAATATTATTATAAAATATTAAAGTACACATATAACTAAGAATTTTGTGAAAAATTCAAGTACTTACCTACCTTTTGCCATTTTTTGTATAGAGCAAAAAAGGCCAAAAAAATCACGTTTGTTGTATGGGAGCCCCCTTAAATATTCATTTTATTTTATTTTTAGTATTTGTTGTTATAGCGGCAACGGATATACATAATCTATGAAAATATCAAATCTCTAGCTATTACCGTTCTTGAGTTACAGCCTGGAGACAGACAGACAGACGGACAGACGGATAGACAACGAAGTCTTAGTAATAGGGTCCCGTTTTTACCCTTTGGGTACGGAACCCTAAAAAATCATGTCGTTGTGTTTGATAAACTCCTCTGAAACGGCTAAAGTCTAAACAGATTTTCTTGAAATTTTGTGTGAGACTAATTTGTAGCAAGCAACCTAATTTGTAGCAAGCAAATAAGCAATCCTAACATAATATTAATAAAAATGTTGCTTACGAATTCGTTGATTACCTGATTTAAAAAAATAAATTGTAAAGCTCTGACCTAATGAAGAGTAAGAGAGTACGTCGTTAGGTCTGGTATTGTAAGGTATTACATTGTTTAGGTAAAATCATAAAAGCAATCAGAACAACAATAGCCCGGTTAATGTGAAAAGAAAGTGCAAAGTTATTTCAATACCAGTCAATGAAAGAACCTTTTTTGTAATAAATACATCCATAAAAAGGTAATAAAAGGTAGAAAATCGATGGGGAGGCTGCGGCTGAAAATTTGATGCTGCAGATTAAGTGTATATGTAGGCCGTATTTTAACATGGTTTTCTTAAAACGAAACGCTTCAGTTTGGAAGTAAGGCGATATTGAAAGAAGGAAAGAAACTATATTTGGTAAAACAAAGCTGATGGTCATTAGAAATAATCATAAACATAATATTTTCAATATTGTTAGGTAGAAATATAATTAGTAATGACTAATGTGTTCATGTTGTGTTTAATGCGAATTAATGATTCGACAATGATAATATTTTTATTGTGTTATAAGCACACAAAGTAAACTGAACATTGAGCAATTAATGCAAAAGTGTAGGTCTATATTATACTCTATGGTTTTTTTTCCAAAAGCGATAATATAGATTTACTAGCAAACAAAACTTCCCAAAGGAACGCTTTTAATATCGTTATCCGCATTGATACCTCATACCACACTACTTTATCTCGACTCGCTGAAATTTCTTTCAAAATTTTAACAAGGTAAAGTCGTTTAAACTTGCCAAAGCGCTACGGTAAAACAGTATTCGGTGGCGTCGGCAAAACAGTTTCACGGTAAAGGCGGTAAGTCACTTACCAACTGTTATTATTGGGTTTGCCGAAAGCGGCACAACTTGTGATACTGTTACCGTTTGATCTTCCAGTTATTTCTAGTTTGAAACTATGTTCGGTATTTGGGAAGCCGACTGTATCAGGTGGTATTATAAAATGGATGTCTTGCTATGACGTGACGTTTAATACATATTTAATATTGTTTTTTATTGTTTATTTATTCAATTTCAATTATAGTTTTCTATAAAGAGAGATGTTTTTGTTTGTTTCTTTGTTTGCACGAAAAAAAGTTCAAAAATTACAATGTTTGGTGGCAAAATTGCAATTTTTAGTGTTCCGTAGTCAACAAGGAACCCTTATAGTTACGGTCTGTGCGTCCGTCTGTCCGTCTATCCGTCCGCGGTTTTGCTCAGAGACTATAGGATCTACAAAGCTGTAATTTTGCATGAATACACATATCAATAATGCCGACAAAATGGTACATAAAATATTTATAAAATATTTTTTTATGGTACCTCCCCTACACATCAAGCGGGGTTGAATTTTTTTTTCGCGCCCACCCCATCGTGTGGAGTGTCGTTGGATAGGTTTTTTTAAAATAGAGTATTCATAGACCATTTTCCGATTTAGGGATCCATTTGTGAAATATTAAGTTTTAAAGTGGAAAAAATCGTTAGAGTCCAGTGTCCCCCCTTCTACCAGCCCCCTTCTACCAGCTTCTACCAGAAATGTGAAAAAATTCACGGGAGTAGGAAATATGCTGAATTTAAAAGGAAAACTATCACGGCTAAGACGACTTCATAAGTTATTGAGTAATAGTTGATCAACTAAAAAAAATATATTCGGCGAAGTATAAAGGAACTTTTCGTTGAAATTCCTTTGAAAGTAACTGAGATGATGTTGTTAGTAGTGTAAAACATGTTATAAATGTTCATTCATTGACCATACAAAAATTTTCAAAAACTAGCGGTACTACGGAACCCTATATTGCGCATGGCCCGACACGCACTTGGTCGGTTTTTATGAAAATTTCTACGCAAGAAACGTCTTATCTTTTATGCAGCTTTTTAAATTCCATAAACCTTTTACCACTGCATTTATCATTACAATTATTCCTATTTTATCGACGGTAACTCTACAGACTGACAATCACAGTAAACATGCACAAATAGACAATCAAAAGCATGTTAAAACTTTTTAACGTCAGCAACTACTACCAAAACGTCCCATAAAAGATAAAGATTCGCCAAAGTAGTAAAGATAGCGTCCTGCGTCAGCACTTCATCCCCCAACCATAAAGCATTAACAGGTTTAGAATTATTTCACACCTTTTAAACTCCGAGTGCAGATTGTATGAAGTTTATTCTGGAATTCTCTGAATTTCTAGCGCGTGTTCGGAAATTCAAATCGTTTTGAAACGGTTCGAATTTTAAAAACGTTTTACTTTTTTAACGTTTAAGATGAATTGAGCATTAGTATTTTCCGTTCGCCTTTTTAACTTTTAACCTTGTCATTAATATTCGTTTAGTGTTTAGTGCCGTCTAGACTGCAGACTATAGACTAAAAAATATATATAATATTTGGGTAAAATTTTTTGGTTATTTGTTAGAACTGGAACTGGTAGATATTGCAAAGATAAGCTTTATCTTGAGGGCTAAACTATCTTGGTTGACACATTGTATTAGGTAACTAATTTCGCCCAAACACCATTGCATGCTCAGGAAATCTACATATTATCTTTCTACAGATCTATAACATTTTAAACTTTCGCGTTGCATTATAATTAAAACTTATTAATCGGGACTAAGTTCTCTACAGATCTGCTATAAAAATTATAACAATTTAAATTTTAAGCTATATAATAGATTTCCCAAAGTAACGCCTAATTCTATTAACTGTTTTTTTTTAGATTTTATTATAAAATAGTGGTGTGCCAAATATACAGAAGTATATCGATGTTCAACAAATAATTCCGTCACGTAAGCCCGCAACAGGTTCGCGATTGTCTCCTTATTTGCTAGTGTTTGTTCCTTATCCTCACAATTTCCTGTTACAGACTTGGTAAAGTGGATAAACCGTGAGGTTTTAGTTTTGTTCGGCGAAAGTATTTAGCACTGTTTTGTGGGTTTCCAAGTTTGTATTTTGTGAGTTTTATTGAGAGGACAACAATAGAAGGTGAATCATGAATCAAAAAGACTTTTTGGCATAATATAATTAACGTACCGTCGCGTCTATATTTATATAAATATACTAGATGACGCCTGCAAATTCGTTGCGACAAAGTACATTTATAGCGCGGGAACCGTACATTTTTCCGGGATAAAAAGCATCCTATGTAATGTCCCGGGACTCGAAAGTAACTCCACGCCAAATTTTAACAAAATTCGTTCAGCGGTTTGGTCGTAAAGTGGTAACAGACAGACAAACACACTATCGCATTAATAATATTAGTATGGACATACAGACTACAGTCGTATATTTTTAGAATCTTTTGTTCATTACCAAAAATAATTCCGGGAGACGCTCGGTAAAGATTTTCATGGCTGTTGAGTTTCGCCTGAAGAGGATCATGTTTCATTCTTACCGGGAGCACAATAGTCCGACATATAGGAGGGTCACTCCCCAAGAATGGAAAAAATACTGGACATACTTGACATTGCATTAAGAGGTCCCTTTATTATGGACTTATTATGTCATGTTTAAATTGGAGATCTCTGATATGTGTATAGAAACAGGAAATTATCGATAGCGTTTTTTTGTGGGGACAACCCTAATGTTAAGTTGGGAGTCATCCTTGAACTTAAGTAATTATAAATTATCTTTTCCTTCGTTCACTTGCTTATATTATAATGCAAAAATGGGTTTGACTGTCTATCTATAACCTCTTCACCCTTTTCAACCGCCGATCTGATTTTGATGAGATTTGCTATAAGTCCCGGGAAAGGAGCTAGGATTTGTACCCCTAAGTAACTGGCAGGGAACAGCTTGTTTCAGCACACTGCGCAACAAAGCAAGCAATTTGGTTACCTAATTATTAACTTTAATGAACCTGTTAATAAGCAACTTCACAACACAAAAATGGGTCTTAACGAAAAATTAGAGCGTGTAATAAATACTTGTCAATAAAGGTGTACTATGTTGACGGTCCCGAACAAACACGCAGAATGGAGAGATTTCGTGGACCGTCTCTGTGAAAACAATGCCGACATTAACATTTTATGTTAACTCAGTGTTACAAAAACATACATATTTTTGGTTGTTCGATTTCGTAGACAATTTAATTTGTTATGGAACAGAGCAGTAAGAGTCAATCATAATATTGAAGATTTTGAGGCATTTTTAATGAGACGTTCGAAATAGGTATTAGGTAGTCGGAAACAGCGTAATGGCCTGTATATATTATTCAATCCAGTGTAAGATTGCTACTGATATATTGTAAACGGGCATTGGAATGTATTGGATTGCGATTTAGTGTATTCCGCGCTGGATTGGATCACTAGACTGGAATAATGTAAACCCGCTATAAGGCAAGTCGGTCAAATAATACTTACACATTGTAATTTTTGGTGAAATAAACGTTTAGTTTTAAATGGTTCACATTTCAATGTAAAGTAGGTAGAGCCAGACTAAGTACCCGAGTATGTCACTCAAGCCCAGCTGACATAATACATATTACCACAAACATTGATATTATAACCAGACCAAATAAAGCTCCAAATCAATTTCTGTTATAAAAACCAATAATTATCAATTTAACAATGGATAATCGTGTTGCCTCTCAAACAAATACTTGACGTAAGTGAATAAATGGGTAATTCGATCTCTGCCCCCCTGCCCACTTCCCCCCTAGCTTCCCTATTTCCCCCACTTCCCCACTTCCCCCTCGATCAATCATCGCCGGTGCGGCGTGACAGCGGCCGACCGATCGTGTTCGTGTAGTGAACTCTTTCATTTATCTAATGAGTTTCCACACCCCATAAGTTCGACAACTTGGTGAATTAATGTGCTATTTTACCGCACAGTATAAATATACCATATTATGCAGTATCATATTCATATGCCGTGATTTATAAGTCTAATACTTCAAGAGTGAGTTGCATCAACCTACTTTAACTATAACTTTAACTTTAACCATAACAAATTGTGAAATAAACTGTCAAATCCCTAGCAAATTCACCATATTTGACGATAACCTTAACCTTAACTACGCTTCGTAGTTAAGGTTAAGGTTATCGTCAAATATGGCGATTTTCGCTAGGGATTTGACAGTTCATTTCACATTTTGATAAGGTTAGAGTTAAAGTTATAGTTAAAGTATGCCGGTGCAACCCTGCACTCTAAGGAAGTTTAAGATTGCCATTGGGAAGCAACTGTCAAAAATGTATCGCAGTTGAAAACGAGACTACAGTTATCCAGAAGAAGACAAGAAAAATAAAAATCGGCCAAGTGCGAGTCGGACTCGTGCACGAAGGGTTCCGTACCGTTATAGAGCAAAAATAGGCCAAAAATTGTGTTTTTTGTATGGGAGCGCCCCTTAAATTTTTATTTTATTTAAATATTATTAATTATAAAATTACACACATATTTAAGGCCTTTGTGAAAATTTCAAGTGCCTAGCTGTTGCCATTATTGATATCGAGCAAAAAAGGCCGAAATAATCACGTTTGTTGTATAGCAGCCGCTCCCCCCTTAAATATTAATATTATTTTGTTTTTGGTAAAATCAGCTTAACTCTTTATCGAAAGTTAGGTAGACCCTCAGAACTGGATATCTCCTAAAGTAACCGCGACTGAAACTCCATAAATACTGATCTTTCTTACCTCTATAGCGGAAAACTTTCAGGTTTTATAAGATGAGAAAATTCTGGCTTGGCCGAATTTTTCACATCCTTTACCCAGGGATTTTATAGCAATAATTACAAATCAGAAAGTAAATTATACAGACTAACATATAATTATACAACGTGAAATTTTAGTGGTTGTTTTCCCGCAGCAGAAAGATTTACCTATAGTAGTACTATCGAACCATGCATGTTATTTTTTGAAAATAAAAAATATTTTGTATGACCGTACTATGGAAACTTTATGCCGATAGGCGCGAGTTACTATGGACCCGACCGAATTTTTTTTTTTGATTTGAACAAAAAAAAACTTTACAAATCTATTGTACTACTAAGATAGAATCATTTTACTGCGGGAAAACAACCATTAAAATTTCACACTGTATATTATGACTAATTTAATAAATTTAGTATGAAAACATTATTTCAAATCCAATTATCCGTTTTTGTCTAGATTCTAGAAATAAGATTGAGATGCTCAGAGAGTAAAACGAGGGAGCGCTCGATCGCAGTTTTAATGTAAAGCTTAACCAGAATATATGAAATGTACCCTGATACGGTTAAAATAACGGCTGGTGCCGGTTCCGTAGTAAAATGGCTTACGTATTTATTGTATTACTATAATAGTGATTTGATATACAATCGGATTGTATAAAATGGAGATAGATTTATAGAAAGTAACGAAATATGAATGTAATATGACAAAACAATGCTTGCCGGGTCCGCTAGAAAATTTTAAGTCTTTTGGCTTACGGAACAACAATTCCTGCATATGTGGGTGACACCATACAGGGTAATCTCGGTAAAGTTCAACTTAAACTCAGTTCAACTTAAACTGAGTTCCACCAAAGAGGATATTAGATTTCCAGCTGGGTCGGCAAATTACTTTCATTCGTATGAAGTTGGTAGTGATTACTTATATCAGTGTTACTCAACCTGTGGGTCGACGGTTCCCCCTGGGGGGTTGCCAGAGGTCGAGAGAACTATTTCAGCAAAAATTAAGTAGCAGAGCTATTAACAAAATTATGTAGTATATTCATCAACATACATATACATGATAAGAAAGCAAAGGGCGGGGGCGAAATATTTTTTCATACCAAGGGGGTCGCATCATAGAAAAAAAACATTGACTTAAATTATGCAAGATGTTGCAACTTGCACGCAACTTCGATTATCGCACAGGAAGAGCGGATCAAAGTACATTTTTCCATAAGAACTTCCATTAATGTATTAAGTTCTAATAAGTATTGTTATACCTCTCCTGCGGTGGCGCAGGAGAGAGACAGATGGAAGTCTTTGGGGCTTTGCCCAGCAGTGGGACAGTTTAGGCTTATAATAATAATAATTATAATAAAGTATTGTTATGCAAAACTACGCTCGGAACTCGGAAGAGCTCAAAAGACAAAAGAGATTTATTTTCATTACTTTAAATTCAATTTTTTATTATTTTCACGTAACTTAAGATAGCTGAAAATAAGACAGACCTCGTACTAAAGAAACTTCGAAAACTGTCGAGACACCCAAACTAATCCACTAACCTCAAGTTACAATACCGTCAAATTCCCGAACACTATCGTTAAGGTGACGCCTTGATAATTTAGCTGTAGCGATGTCCATTTTTCTCAGCAATGACTAAAGCTAAGAAATTAAAGTTCACTGTCGGTATTCATCATGTCTTTGTCTTTGAATTACCCATAGCATAACACGATTGGTCAACTTTTATAACACAGAATTATCAATCAAAAAGACCTCTGTAAGAAAAGGGATTCCTATTTTGCTAACAGAGGAGAGTGGTATACGCTTCCAAAATTTGTACATAAATTGGTTCTAGTATACACTTTAATCTGTCCATAGCTTTTATGAAATGTATTTATGGTTTGTAAATTACGCGTCAAAAACCATTTTGTCGCTACGCCCTTTCAATTTTTTGCTGTTCCATTGCTTGTTTTTTATGAGAGGCCGGGCCAGCCTCGCATAGAAAACAAGCAATCTAAAACACATCCAACACGATTTTTTACTTTAACATGGCGTCACCTTAAGCGGGGCCACAAACACCGACTATTAAAATACGCTCACCCCCTTTTAGTGTTCATTACATGGAGTTTCCTAGGTACCCCCATTGCCGCAGACTTCCCCCACAATTAACTAACGAACTCTGCTCGCTTTTTCAAGAATGCCCCTTAATTAATATTTTGAGTCTAATGGTTTTGCCCTAATGTCTGTGCTCTGCCCTTTGTGGAAACTAATTTTAACTGCGGTAGACCTCAGGTATAGTGAGCAAGAAAGTGAAGAAATTAAAAAGTGGCAACATCGTAGTGTCATCCCTTTCAAATCAATCTAAGAAAAAAGGGATGACATTACGATGTTGCCACTTTTTAATTTCTTCACTTTCTTGACGCACTAAAGTATAATAATATGCATAATTTTCTTCCGTTGTTTAGTTGGGTTCTTAGATTATGGCAGAACCCCGTAGGTATTTATTTATTTCTTTAATTCCTCTTCCTTACATCGTGATTCCCTTGTATCACAGTTGATCACATTTCGCGATCCATGGCGATCCTTGGCAGCTTTTATAAAAATTAACTAAACGCCTCATTATTTATTTATTAGTTATTAATCTATTGCATAGCTTTTATCTCGGGCTAACCACTGGTAGATATTTAGTTTAAAATAAATTATGTTGATGACTGCGCTCAGAGACACTTAATTACTGCCTAACTTTAATTTAATGAATTTTTGATATTATAATTAATTATGTTTACGTCAAAAGTTAATTATTATTAATTCTCTCTGAGTGTCACCTTTAAACTTGCTTTAAATTCCACAGTTTGAACATATCCAATAAAACAAAAGAAACTTCGGATCGGGTCAGGGTATTGCGACACAAAAATGTATACAAATCCCGATATTAAATATCGTAGCCCTTTGAAGTAGGGCTGCCTACAGCTGGAATTAAATTCCGACCGATATCGCAAATTCCACTATTCCCATATTTGATACTTTTAATTTTAAACTTTATTAATTCTGCGGCTTCATAACTTTCGATGGATATCAGGTGGAATTATTGCAAAAACTATGTTGAGGTAAGAATTAATCCATACTAATATTATAAATGCGAAATTGTGTCTGTCTGTTACCTCTTCACGCCCAAGCCGCAAAACCGATTTTGCTGTTTGGTATGGAGATACTTTGAGTTCCGGGGAAGGTAATAGGATAGTTTTTATTTCGAAAAAAACGTACGGTTCCCACGCGATAAAAGAATTTCGGCACAACGGAGTTGCGGGCGTCATTTAGTTGTAAATATTTAAGGACATTTTACTTCGATCGCGGATTCTTGAAAATCTATTGTTCTCGCGGCCGTATGTGGCCGCTTGGGACTTGAAAAGTTAAAATTATCTTTTCAGAAAATTTTAACTGCTATCGCGGTTATTGAGTTTCAGACAAACAGAAAAGTATTAAATTTGTTATAGGAATCTGTTTTTGCCTTTCGAGTACTCCATACAGAATCCTCAAAGACGTTTTGTCACTCTACAGCAGGGATCATCAAATGGCGGACCGCGGTCCGCATCCGGACCGCCGACGCATTGTGTGCGGACCGAGCATGATCAAAGATGAACTTCGTTAAAAATTAATTTAGGTCTCGACATACTGATGAACATGTAGGTCCTGTAGCAAAAAAAATTGTCACTTTCTCATTGATACAAATACCTTTGTAATTTCCGTAATTACATTTGTTTAATATTTTTTAAATGTGCGGACCGCGAAGGTCATTTTATTTCTTAAAATGGACCCCGAGCGAAACTAATTGGTGACTCCTGCTCTACAGTCTACAACAAACTTAGGCCCTAATTTTAGATACTACATAATATACCAAAAACATTATCACTAAATAATATAGAACCAAATAGTTTGCTGCTGCCTGACCACATATTATATAATAATAGCTCCCACACCGGTTTCGGTGACGGTGGTCGGCTTCATTGAAACCAGGCCAGCTACGCCGGAGTAATTTTATAGTGCCCAAGTATGTACGCACTGCGCAGTACACAAGAGCACTCTCTATTCCTTTACTCTCATAACCCAATGGGACGGACGACCGACTCGACTGGCGAGAGATCAGGCGCAGGACCGACTTTTTACATGCCCATCCGACGCATGGATCATCTTACTTGTCAGACAATCAGGTGATCAGCCTACATTGTCCTAACCAAACTTGGAAATATCACGTTTCCAACGCGGGAATCGCACCCACGACCTCCGAGTCAAGAGCCGCACTCTATACCACTAGACCACGGAGGCTTTCAATATTATTAGATCTTTAAAAGTACCTACGCAACGGTTTTTGATGTGGTGGACATTCCGCGCAGCAGATTTGCGTAAAATATAAGAATATTCGCCGAAACCGTACATTTTACCGCAAGAAAATAGCCTATGTCCTTTCCCGTTGTCTACTCTATATCTGTGTTAAATTACACAAAAATAGGTTTTGTAGTTCGTGAGATTAGTGCATTCAAACAAACTCTTGAGCTTCATAGTATGCAAGTAAATATTGTAAATGGCAAGACGTTTTTTTTTTGTATATTTTTTCATTCTTCTTACCGCCTATATTAAACAGGTAAATTTTTACCTTTCTTGTTTTGCTACATTGTAGTTGGCAAAACAACGTTTGTTGGGTCACTACTAACATCGTAAAACTAGTACCGATGGTATCGCTACTTAATATTCTAGGTGGTATGTGGGCGCGGGGCGGCGCGGCGTTTTTCCTGAGTACCCGCATGTGTTATCACGCGGTCGATATCCTTATCACCACTTCAAACTTTAGTTATGAGTTGTGTGTGGATTACCTGCAGTGGCGGGACAAAACCGATGTGGGCAAAATATATTTAGCGAGGCCCCCTGATGGATGAAAGAGGACGGATTTTTATTAAAATAATTTTAAGTATCAAAACTTGTAAATTCTAAAAAAAATACTCGTGGTCCAAGGTTCGGAGGCCTCTTGGCCGCGAGGCCCACCCGCCCTCGCCTTACGCCACCTATGATTACCCTACTTACCGACGGTAGAGAGGAGATAATTATTAAGCTTTTGTTGAGTCATGACTCATGACCTATGGCTATAGTAAACGCGCTCATTGCACCGAAATCGGGTCAGCAGTCACCCCCGAAACTGATACGATTTTGATTTACGAGTCTTTCGAATTGAGTCGCAGAAAGATCGTGCGCTAATATAATAGTTGTCAAGAATGGGAAAAGCCGTTGAGATCGAGCTGTTCGATAGCGTTGGTATAAAATGTCGGAAGTAGCAAAATTTTTGAGAGCGAGTTGATTCGATTCTCGATTCGATTCTGATTCTGTCGAGAGTAAGGCAGCTGTATTTGCAAAATACATACCCCAATTACTATCGTCTTAGAGAATTGATTAAGTTTACGTCTTTACTGCAGCCTACTGCTGTATTATATAGCATTGGAAAGGGATAATACGCTCCGTGTCCATCAGTGTTGACAATGATATACATAATAATTCAAGACGTGAGTGGAAGAATAAGGTACTTACCTTATTCTTCCACATGAAAAAACTTCCCGTTTTTTTGCTTAAATGGAGGCTTTAGGGCCGGAAAAGTTATTTGAAATAGAAAAACTATGGATTGTATGTGTAGCCAGATATATTAGCTAGGTTATGAAGTAGATAAGTTACAAGTTTTATTGAAATAATTAGGGAAAAAATGTGTTATTGTCCGTATGTTACGAAATGTTACCTTATTCTTCCACTCACGTCTTCAATAATGAAGACATGAGTGCATGAATGAGGTAAGTAACATTTTTGAAAATTTACGTTTTATTGCATAAATGTAGCTTTTAGGACTTGGAAAATGATTTGCAATCAAAAAATTTTGAATTTTACGTATACTTACAAAGTTAGCCAGATGATGAAGCAGGTAAGTTACAAGGTTCGTCCAAATGACTATGCAAGAACCGGGTAATTACATCCCATATGCGTTGCAGTACGGGAGATCGCTTGAATATTTTACTTTTTTAAATAAGGAATATTATGTCGACTTTTTTATTGTTCTATTATTCAAAGGCATAGATAATTTAGTATATATATTTTTTTTGTTAGCGTTTGGCTCTGACATCGGGGGTGTACTTTGCCACATACAAAGGTATAGTCAGTCTTCTTCATAATAATAATGTTCATCAACGTTTTTGTTTTTACTATATTATCGTCATTTATGATTATATCTAAAGTCTAGTCAAAGTCTAAGTAAAAGTCAAGTCAAGCAGTCAAGGAGTTAAGTCGGTTGATTACTCTATACTCTATACTGAAACTTTTGACGGACTTTTGGAGGGACACAAAAAGCACGTTCCTGGAAGT
Source organism: Plebejus argus (assembly GCA_905404155.3). Taxonomy (NCBI): domain Eukaryota; kingdom Metazoa; phylum Arthropoda; class Insecta; order Lepidoptera; family Lycaenidae; genus Plebejus; species Plebejus argus. The sequence continues at coordinate 4,948,299 of FR989946.1, read as the reverse complement.
TGCAGCACGTGCACGATAACGAATATGTAATAATGGTTAATATTCTGCCAATAATACACATTAAAACACAGTTAACAGAATAATTTAAGGAAAATAATACAAAAAAAAATACAACAGTAATCTTTCACATTCTAGGCAAAACTCGAGTAGGTATATTAATAATGACACATTATCATACACATATTTATACATATAATCAAAGGATATTTCATACACATCCATACTCTTTTATACTACGATAGTTATTTTATTAAAGACTAGGCGCTTTTCGTTGTTTCCAAACAAATTAAAATTTTGGAAAAACCTATCGTAACTGAAATGGTACCTACGTATAAAATATTTTGTTTTTGTTTTTATTATAATATTAAATTGTTGGAAATATAAAAAAATATTTAGGCATCAGTTTGGCTGTTTGCATTTATCCTGTGCTAATACTTTATAGCGTCGCGTCGCGTACCTAGTGTATTTATTCTTTGGTCGCGTCGATACTTCATTCCAAATTCAAATGAGCGCGCTCCCGCGCCAAATTTGAAAATCGAACTAGCTATGCTCGACAAAGAATTTTTTATTGTAAGTACTTGACTGTTTTTTTTTTACTAGGTATTATGACGTACAAGCCATAGTCGTGAAAACGCAGTTAAAAGTAAGTATAATAAAACACAATAAAAACTTGAATTAGTATATTGTTCTTTTAATTGTAACATTTGAATAGTGCATAATTTAAGTTATTATTATTAATATACTTAAATTTATTTATTAAGTAAGGGTTCATTTTAAACAATCTATAATATATCAACTTTGAGAAACCCAAGATATTTTAAAAAATTAATTGATCTTACTAGTAAACTATAAATTGGGAAATCGTGTTTGTATGATCTTAAATGCTTCTTAACACTTAAACGGCTGAACTGATTTCGACGAAATTTGCTTTGGAGATTATTACTTTCATCATCTCGTTTTCTCTACTTAATTCCTACTAGATGACGCCTACAACTCAGTTTTGTTTACATTTAGTTTTCTAATGCGGAATTCCCTTATATAATCTTTCCCGTCTATCAAAAGTATAATCCATTTTTGTTTATATCTGTTTGGCCGTGAATTTATTGTCTTTTAAATTGAGTCTTGTTTCATCTCAATAAAAAAAAGTGATTTATGTGTACTTCATGCATTGACAGTCTTTACAGATTTAGTTGCATTTAAAAGTGAAGAACCGAGTAACTTCACATTTTTCCTAATTTATCCTAGAATGGAGATTTTTTTATATAATTTTTAACATAACAATAAAAACGGAAGATATTTACACCTCCTGATACAATTAACAAAAGCCATTACTTGATTTGTGATGAAAAATCATAAAAAGTTTTTTCAAAACTTTAAACGCGATTTACTCGAAATTCGAAATGTGTTACATACCTCATTCATGCACTCACGTCTTTAATTATCCTCTTACAAATTAATACAAATCCTGTCGTTCCATACGGCCAATGCAGTGGATTTTTAGGCTCTCCTCGGCTGATGGCTCCAAATAATATTTTGTTTATATTCACTATAATAGAAGTCACGCGTTAAGTATCGTATTAGATTTAGAACCTATTTTCAAAATCCAATCATATTTTACTCTTTGAATTAATATATTTTGCCATGATTTTCGAGAGTAAAGGCCGTCACAGACTTAGCTATAATATATATTAATATGTTTATAGCTAGGCATATTACTATATATTTTCTATACAATTTTCGCGTGACCACACACTCAGCTATAATATATATTTCTGGTCTCAGTGTGTTTAGTACGGTTTATTAATATATATTATAGCTAAGTCTGTGACGGCCTTAAGTATTGTAAGAATAAAGCCGGATTTTTAGGGTTCCGTAGCCAAAATGGCAAAAAAGGAACCCTTATAGATTCGTCATGTCTGTCTGTCTGTCTGTCTGTCTGTCTGTCTGTCTGTCTGTCTGTCTGTCCGTCCGTATGTCACAGCCACTTTTCTCCGAAACTATTAGAGCTATACTATTGAAACTTGGTAAGTAGATGTAGTCTGTGAACCGCATTAAGATTTTGATGCAAAAATGGAAAAAGTATTAAAAATTTTAGGGGTCCCCATAGGTACAACTGAAACAAAAAAAATTTTTTTTCATCTTACCTATGCGTGTGTGGTATCTATGGATAGGTCTCTAAAAATCATATTGAGGTTTCTCATATCATTTTTTTCTAACCTGAATAGTTTGCGAGAGAGACTCTTCCAAAGTGGAAAAATATGTGTCCCCCCCCCTCTAATTTCTAAAGTAGAGGCATGATAATTCTAAAAAAAATATATGATGTATATTACTATAAAAACTACCAACGAAAATTGGTTTGAACGAGATCTAGCCAGTAGTTTTTTTTATACGTCATAAATAGTAAAACTTAATGAAACAAAAAAAAATTTTTTTCATCTAACCTATGCGTGTGTGGTATCTATGGATAGGTCTCCAAAAATCATATTGAGGTTTCTCATATCATTTTTTTCTAAGCTGAATAGTTTGCGAGAGAGACTCTTCCAAAGTGGAAAAATGTGTGTCCCCCCCCCTCTAATTTCTAAAGTAGAGGCATGATAATTCTAAAAAAAATATATGATGTATATTACTATAAAAACTACCAACGAAAATTGGTTTGAACGAGATCTAGCCAGTAGTTTTTTTTATACGTCATAAATAGTAAACCTTAATCTAAATTTCATTAAATCGACTGAAATATAAAAATAAATCAAAAATAATATAATTTCATAAAAATTAACCTTATTGCTGCTGCGGAACCCTCCATGGGCGAGTCCAACTCGCACTTGGCCGCTTTTTTATTTAAATTCTCTTTTAGACTCTATCTCCACTCTGGCTCCATACGTCACGACATACACTTAAGTCCAGCTAATAATAATAATAATAGCTCCCACACCGGTTTCGGTGACGGTGGCCGGTTTCATTGAAACCAGGCCAGCTACGCAGGAGTATTTTATAGTGCCCAAGTGTGTGCGCAGTACACAAGAGCACTCTCTATTCCTTTACTCTCATAACCCAGTGGGAGGCAAACCGACACTACCGGCGAGAGATCAGGCGCAGGACCGACTTTTTACATGCCCATCCGACGCATGGATCATCTTACTTGTCAGACAATCAGGTGATCAGCCTGCGTTGTCCTAACCAAACTTGGAAATAACATGTTTCCAACGCGGGAATCGAACCCACGACCTCCGAGTCAAGAGCCGCGCTCTGTACCACTAGACCACGGAGGCGTTAAGTCCAGCTAATATTATAAATGCGAAAGTGTTTCTGTCTGTCTGTCTATTACCTACCTCACGCCCAAACCGCTGCTGAATCGATTTTGACAAAGGATACTTTTTACTTCGGAAAAATGTACGGCTCCCGCGCGATAAACGAATTTTGGGACAACGGACCTACAGACGTCATCTAGTTTACTATATAATAATATCTGCCTACGGACATTAAAGGCATTTTTTTTTACTTGCAAGTGACCTTTAAGAGATTTCCGTAAGATATTCATAATTAAGAACCTCTACGAAATAATCTTAGTAGTGCTATGGAAAGCTAGTTTAAAAGAGCTTAACTTTGATTATGAAACTTTCTATTTTGGTATTTAATGTAAGAAAGAGAAGCTTATTTTTTTTAATTTATAGGTAATATCAAAAAAATCTTTGTTTATTAAAATGGGTTATAATATATTATACTTTACTATAGGTATATACATTGTAACTAAATTATTTTATTGCCAAATAATAAATACGATGAAAAAACCGGTTTTAAACGCAATTAAAAAATAAAATTAAGGGTTAGTTATGAAAGTAATTAATAAAATATATTGAATTTATTATCATATCTACGCCGTAGGCGTAGATATGATAATAAATATCATGAAAATATATGAAAAATATCATGCTGCTAAATATCATGAAAATATAAGGATATATTATAGGACTAAATCTATAGGGAACACCGCAGTACGGTAAATTTGTATAACCACTCAAAAATATTGAATAGAGTTTACAATTATTAAAATACAATATAATTATATAACGTTAGTTTCACCGTTCTTAATGAAAAGGGATGAACTTGAGTACCTCAAGTACTTCAACTAAAACCCAGTAACCCTATTTCGTAGAACAGTCTAATTATAGCTCGGTTTATCTTATTTATAACTTGCCAACATTACTATTTAACGAGATAGACTTTAAACGATTATTAAGTCGGTTTCCGATGATATAATAATAAAATATGAAGCGCAATAAAACGGACACGCTTTTCCCAGAAAGCAATACGTTTTTTCTGAAAAACGGCTTCATTTAAAGCAGTCGAATTTAATTAAATTTGTCGCCGAGAAGATAAAATAAAGTAGGTCCCCGGGTGGCAATTTGCGTAAAATACCGTCATTAGGGTGTTATTAGCCGCTGAGTAAATTTCAGGGCGGGCACGGAGTCAACCTGTTGCCGGCGGCCCGCCTCACGCCCATCGCCTGCTGAAGCCGCCACTGCCGAGCTGGATCTCTATGCTACGACTTACCTTACAACGATCAGGCCATCACAAAAAATTACAAAAAACAATCATAATTCTCCCCGCATCCTCCAGAAAAAAAATTTGAAAACGCCGAAAATAATATGCAAAACGCACAAAGTAATAGAAATAAAAAAGAAACGCGAGCGGCAGATCGCGAGCACCGGTGTGCTGGCAGCAGACCAGAGACCTGCCGCCGCCGCCGCGGCTGACTACGAAGTGGTAGCGGGCCGACCAGCCGCCGGCCCCACCCCTAGCGCAGGCGCCCTGGCCGCCCCCCAGGGCGCACGCCCGAACTCCTACCGAAAAGTGGAAAAGTGACTCCTCCGAGATACATACGTTATATTATATAGTAAATAATATAATATTAGGTAACACTTCCTAGCGACCGGTGCCCCGATATTTCCATCTAGAATCTCAGATTCGCTCGACCCATATTCGTCTTGAAATTATGAAATCGCCGGGGGCTTTATACAATTTATTCGGTTGTTTTCCTTATAATATGTCGGTATAGTTCTTTAATTCCGGCGAAGTATTTTGCTCTGAGCGAGGACCCGTATCCCCTGGGCATCCGGTGAAGTTTTGAGGTTATTTCGTTACTCGACTCGACGAACATTCGCATTTCAAAAGCGTACGGGACGGTGAACGTTTTAAAAACATAGTCCACGCTGTGCCCGCAGTGGGGCTTCGTGTTCGCTTTGAAAATACTATCGTTTTGGAACAAATGAAGAAATATTTCCTGGTTTACTTTGGAGGCGATGTAGCCCGCTACCTCCTTTGCCATTTCCGTACCATTGTTTGAAGAGTTTTCACTGGCAAATGGATAAAAGATGCCGTGTCCGTCGCGTCGTAATGATACATAAGCTTTGGTCGATGTTGAATACTTTTGTATCGTATTTCTAATGAATATAGTCTCGTTTTCTGAGTTTGCCTCTGGTCCAGGGTATTCTTGGGAGAAGCTGTTGTTTGTTGTTGTTGTTCTGGGAGAAGCATGGGAACAATCTGCCCAGGCCACCTCAAAATTTCTGGTTATATCAACCCCGTAGCTTAAATTGTTGATCAGGCGTGTATTCTTCTTCCAATATTCATGTTTCTGAAAATATTTTACGCATTAGAAGAGTTCTAGAATCGCATCGATAATAAGTTGTTGATTGCGATAAAGATTAAGCAGAAGATTAAGATGATATTTGAAAGTCACATCATTTCACACTTGCTTAATTCTTGGCAGAAAATAGTATTTAGTGTAAGTGAAATAGAAAACATTAAATAAGGTGTGGTTAGGGATCTTAATTTTTGTATTACCATTTGAGATAGCAAGTTATGCATTTAAAGCGTTTAGTTTTACTCTTACTGCTCTAGAATATTCCAGTCCATCAGGGTTTGTGGAGGGGAGGATCACCCATCTGACGTGGTCTATCATCTCCTTATACTCCATACAGGCGACCAGCTGCTCTATGAGGTACAGGGCGAAGCCCACGGGGGCATCGCTAGCGTCCTGACCTGCGTCTATAATGATTACAGACTTGGAGCTGTTACCCCAGGAGGAACCGTTTATAACTACCTGAAATACAAGTAGACAAAAAATTATTTGAGGTTTGTGAGGTCATTTTACATAAACAGTCTCTAATTTCCTAAAAGATACGTGATGAAACTCAGGAACTGCCACGGTAAAGCTATTGAATCGCATTTTTTAATCAACTTATGCAATTATAATTCGCATACGTCTAGTCGCATGCACACAAAGTGCCGAAGTCTGACAACGCCGTACCGGGGTGGGTGTTAGGTTTATTTTCGTTATGGAATTTCTTGAATCGGTCGCCGCATTCAAAGCCCGCGATAAAAACTATGCAATAGCTAAAACTGATTTTAGAGTACTTCTGTAAATGCTGTGTACTATCATTCAAAGATGGATGGTGAACCTAAACTTAGGTTATCTAAATTACTTGTATATCTAAAGGAATTAATAACCTCATACAAAGTTCTTCCGACGTATGTGACTCCACTTTTCTTCACTTGAATAACTTTCCCACAGTATTTATGTAGAGCGTGCAAAAATACTGTTACCTGAATAATAATACAATAATATTTAGTAACGAAAATCGCGTATAACATATGGGTCAAATAAAAATGCTAAAGCGGCGTTCCATATTAAATGGTCATCAAATAAGTCAGATAAATATGTATTCCCGTGTTTGTTAGATCCGGGATATCCCTCCTTTTAAATACGGCTGAAGGCGAACCGCAGGTGGTTTTAGTGAGTAGGAGTCTCACATACCCCCGGGGTGCTGAGGCACATATCCAACCCGGGCGACCCATGAGGGTTTCCCCTGCGCATCAAAAAAAAAAGATAAATATGTGTACCGTGAATTATACTAGTTGTAAGGATAATAATTATTAGTCGTGTCGTGTGTTAACGTTGGCTCATAACGGACAGTCATAACATGCACAAAGCTATCTACAATATTCATGCATAATCAACCACGAACATGAGCAATTACAACGATTATGCCCCTCATCAGTAATCGCCTATATTTGTCCATCATTTGCCAACGTAGAGTGTGGTAATATGACATCACTTAGTACTTACAGTGGCAGTGCTAACTGGTACGTTTTCCACACAGGCCTCCTCGCTCCCCGATCTCAGATCTCTCAACATGGTCCTGTAGCATGCTCTCATCGACTTGCAGCTGAAATTAAAGCTTTTAATGTCCCTTGATGACCCTTATAAGACATGTCGAACCAAACGGCAAAAAAACACAGATGAACATAGAACTCCCTCTTTTTTGTAGAAGTCGGTTAAAACACGTTTTTTGTGAAAATGCAATTTGATCCTGTTTTATTTATTCATTACATATTTTATCATATACTTAGCGCGAAAAAGATAATAAATGTAGTTTAAATAGAAATCAGAATCAAATTAAATTATTGATCTATGACAGTAGTTGTTTGTGTTTATAGTTATAACTTATAGTAATTGTAAATGTAATTATTCATTTACAGTAAAGTAATTTACGTTTAAAATACAAATAGTCATACATCAGTTAGGCCATAAATTGCTAAGAGGCGATTTTACCAAAGAAATGGAACGCGTTCAAAGCACTCTGAACCGGTTCAAAACGTATAAACGCGATTATAACATCGAAATGCATTTCACCAGCATAAACTGAACGCGTTCGAAGCAAATCCGAGTTTTATCATCTGAACGCCCAAAGTCCGAAGTTTAACGTCATAAAACCCGTTCAAGCCCTGTCATGGCGGAACGAAAAACATAGACAAAAGAAATGTCAAGATGACAGTTTTGACACATGCGTTTGTTAGTTTATGTAACTTTATGTTCATATATTTATACTAACAGAATTAGATTGTAAGGTGTATAGGACTAACCCTAAATGTTTGTGTTTGTTTTAGATCCTTCAACAGACACCGTACGCGTCTCATCCATAACCTTGTTTCTCCATAAAGCCATCTCTTAAAGCAAAGTCTTTACCAAAACACTCTGATACTGGCGACTCACAAAGAAGCCATTACTTAAAAAGAAGAAGATTGTTTCTTGCTATTTTGTGGTTATATTTACGTGAAAATACTTTAAAATGATTAAAACATGTGAAATAATCGCGTGACGTCACGTAAACTTAGATTTAAGGTGACGCCTTGATAATTTGGCTGTAGCGATGTCCATTTTTCTCAGCAATGACTAAAGCTAAGAAATTAAAGTTCACTGTCAGTATTCATCATGTCTTTGCCTTTGAATTACCCATAGCATAACACGATTGGTCAACTTTTATAACACAGAGTAATTAATCAAAAAGACCTCTGTAAAAAAAGGGATTCCCATTTTGCCAACAGAGGAGAGTGATATAAGCTTCCAAAATTTGTACATAAATTGATTCTAGTATACACTTTAATTTGTCCATAGCTTATATGAAATGTATTTATGGTTTTTAAATTACGTGACAAAAACCATTTTGTCGCTACGCCCTTTCCACTTTTTGCTGTTCCATTGCTTGTTTTCTATGAGAGGACGGGCGAGCCTCGCATAGAAAACAAGCAATCTAAAACACATCCAACACGGTTTTTTACTTTAACATGGCGTCACCTTAATAATCGCGATCAAAAGAAGTTTGTGAAATCCAATCGAGACAAACCGAGATTTACGTCGCAGCATGAACGCGTTCAATAGGAACTAAGTTTTATAAAACTTAGTTTTATGTGTGTTTGGTGAAATCCCACCTAATTTTCATACTGTGTAAAATTTTAATCTACGTTTAAAACATAAAATGTTAGTGTGTTTCACTATCGCTAACGGAAATGTTAAAAAAATTCTGCAATTCTTGTTTCTTGGCTATGCTTCTAGCATAAACTATATTTTTATCAGTGTACAACTAGTTTACTGTGTCGTTGTAAAAAAGTGGTCTAAAATGATGTTTGTTAGTAACATCGTAGTAAAAACAAAAACAACATACCCACATTTTGTTTCACTCTCAGGCAAGAAAGTCACTAGAACTGAAATAATATTTTGCTAGAGATGAAATTTGTATTTCGAAAACAATAATATAAAACAGCACTTAAAGTACTAACCTGATAGAAAAAATAATCTAAAATAAACCATAACGTTTATTGCCAAGACTTGAACGAAAACCAGTTGAAATAAAACTACAATATGTTTTTCAATTTTTATTGGCACGAACTATCGTCATCCGAACAACTTTTTTCCCTTCAATTTGAAAACTCCTTTTTGATTTGGTTGGCAAATACTCTGAACCCAATATAGTATTGTGGTAGAACCTCCTTCAGCAACCTTTCGGGGAATATAAACTCGTAACCCTTAGTCAATTCCATGGTGTAGGAATATGGGACTCCCACCACTCCAAACGCGTAATCATCGCTGCCTCCAGCCGCGGGATACCACTTGCCAGCGCTCATCACCGTCAAATGATCTCCACCAGCTCCATAAATTGCTCTTGCTACGTTCTTCGCTAGCGTATCCAGTCTTCTCCACTCCTTGGGTAAAATATCTCCAGTATATCCCCAAGGGTACACTAAATAATTGCCATAAGAGTGCAAGGAGACGTATAGCTTTAGACGTTTCTGGTTTTCGAGCATAACGTTTCTGACCATTTGGGTTTCGATCTCGGAGAAAGGTTTCGGTCCGGCGTAGGTTTCGCCGTCGCAGGGGTTTTTGGAGACACCGCTGACTGCCCATTTGTAGTCGTAGTTCCGGTTGCCGTCGACGCCGAAGCAGTCGTAGCCTGAGGGCTTCGAGCGAGTCTTCCTCCAGAGACGGTTCTGGTGGAAAAAATATTTATTTATTCACTACGAACACATAAAAATATATAAGATCCTAAAATGGACGTCATAATAAGCAACAAATTATGTTTTAAAATCATCTGGAAATATTGTAACTCACTTAAGTTGTTTTTAATATTATCTTGCCACACCAACTTTTTAATGTCTTAAATAATCAACACATTGACTACAATAATTATGATTATGCTTACTTGTACTACTATAATATTATGGTAACTTCTAAATTATATCGGGGGTTTTAAACAACTTCTCTAAGGCTATCTATCACAGTATCGACGAAATTAATTTAGGGCCTGTTTCACCACTTCCTGATAAATGCCGAATAAGCTATACACCACTTAACTTGACAGATGAAGTATGGAGAATCTGTCAACGAAGTTGAGGATAGCCGACACTTGGTCAGGAAGTGATTATTATAATTTATATAATATAGTAAAAAAAGTAATACGTAGTCTTGATGGTCAATGGCATAAAATCGATTTCGTACCTTAACGCAAATCGATTTTGCAGTTTGCTGACGTCAAAGTTCAAACTAAGCCTCCATTCCGGTGTGACTCACCGCCTTACTGGTCCTCGAGTACTCGTAGCCGTCGGGGTTGACAACCGGCAGGATGAACCAGTCCAGGCCGGCCAGATCGCCCCTGGCACTAGGGTCGCTGACCAGCCGCTGTATCAGGTAAACCGCCATCGCCGGCGCCACCCACTCGCGCCCGTGGATGCCTGTACCATAAACAATGTTTCACTTTTTTGTACTAACCCGAAAAAGGCCTAGTGCCTAATGTGATATACAGTCAACAGTCACATTATTTTAGGGTTCCGTACCCAAAGGGTAAAAACGGGACCCTATTACTAAGACTTCGTTGTCTGTCCGTCTGTCCGTCTGTCTGTCTGGCGCAAGGCTGTATCTCAAGAACCGCTATAGCTAGAGCCTAGACTTCTGAAATTTTCACAAACTGTGTATATCTGTTGCCGCTATAACAACAGATACTAAAAACAAAATAGTATTAATATTTAAGCGGGCTCCCATACAACAAACATGATTTATGGTCTAATTTTGCTCTATAATGGTATGGTATAATAATAATAATAATAATAATATCTATGGACGCTTCACACCACGTCAATCTGGCCCCGTGGTAAGTACCTGAAGGACTTGTGTTACGGGTACCAGACAACGGAAATATATTTAATACTTTTATACTATACTTATATTTAAGATTTTTATTATATGATAAATATATTTAATACACATCCATGACCCAGGAACTTTGAAAACTTTTTGTTCCGTCGGCGGGATTCGAACCCGCGACCTCCGGCTTAAGCTACCAACGTGCTATCCACTGAGCCACAGAGGTCGTCATGTCGGTATGGTGGTGCGATATCAATAATGGCAACTGGTAGGTATTTCAAATTTTCATAAATGCCTTAAATATAATGTGTACTTTAATAATTATTAATTATTAATAATAATATTTAAATAAAATAAAAATTCAAGGGGCGGCCCCCATACAAAAAACACATTTTTTTACCTATTTTTGCTCTATAACGATACGGAATCCTTCGTGCGCGAGTCCGACTCGCACTTGGCCGATTATTTTAAAATACATCGTAGAACTGATAAATGATCATCATGATGATCATAATATATTTTTTATCTATGGACTATTCACACTACGTCAGTCCGGTACCGTGCTATAGCGGTTATTGCGATACAGCCTGGAGACAGACCGACAGACAGACAGACAGACATTTGGCCTTTTTTGCTGTCTCCAGGCTGTAACTCAAAAACGGTAATAGCTAGAGATTTGATATTTTCACAGATTATGTATATCTGCTGCCGCTATAACAACAAATACTAAAAATAAAATAAAATGAATATTTAAGGGGGGCTCCACGTGATTTTTTCGGCCTTTTTTGCTCTATATCAAAAATGGCAACAGGTAGGTACTTTAATTTTTCACAAAATCCTTAGTTATATGTGTACTTTAATATTTAATAATAATATTAAAATAACATCAAAAATAAGGGGGGCTCCCATACAAAAAACACAATTTATGGTCTAATTTTGCTCTATAATGGTACGGAACCCTTCGTGCGCGATTCCGACTCGCACTTGGCCGATTATTTTTATTTAAACAACTTGTTGTGGATTCTATATTTGAACTCAATTTAAATATGATGTCTATCTGACACTGCAGACTCAGAACTGGCGAGTTACGCAACACAACTGAACTAATGTCAGTACTATTATATATTCTGTGCTAATGTTTAAATTATTTCTTACTTACCTGCGTCAACAAATATGATGGGGTTGCTAGCGTTGGGGTTTGAGGATATTTTGACCAGCTTCATCCTTCGTCCTTGAAAACTGTTGCCCAACGTCTGCAGGGTTATTAGATCTGGATACTTCTTGGCCAAGAACTCTATGTGGTCTCTTATCTAAAAAAATATAACAACAATAGAAAAATACCAAAGAAAACATTAGAGATAATGTATCGAAAGACGAAAGAAAGTATAATGGTTTCAAAGCTATAGCATATTATAATATTATATTTTGGTAGAAGGTGCTTGTTTTGGCACTATAATGGACTCTACCAGCTAGATTCGATGCTACTGTAGGGTCGCCATGCAAGTCAGGCTTAGGGAGACTAATTAAAATATGTTTTCGTCACGACTGATCTTTATTAACTTATTAATTACTTAACCTACCATATATATAGTGAGACACACACGACAGTACAATCTCATTAAAAATTGGGTAAAATTAGGGAGACCCAACGGTGTTAAAATCTATGAAGTCACTTTTTAAATGTGAATTTACTGTAATTTTTGTGACGATCAGTCTGCTCTTTGCCAGCGCTTTTTACCCGACTGCCAGGAGGGTTATATTTTTAGCGCGTATCTTGTATGCATGTAATATAAAATATTCTACCTCGTATTTTCAGAACCACTAAGCGGATGTTCACATTTGAGGTATCGTTAGATCTGTCTTAATAGCCCAAGTGTTCTTAGATATATTTTAAGATTTATTAAATATTAAACTTGGTGCGACATGCCTCCGTGAGTCCGACTGCATTTTGTAGTCCACTTTCTTCTTCTACATTTTTCTATGTAGCATTCAATTCATCTTGGCATGAAACTCATAAGCAAGAGTCGTATCAATTAAAACATGGATTAGACGACTCGGGCAGAATTAGGTCTTATTTCGGTCTTTTTAGTTAAAATTGTTTTGTAGTCGGGTTTTTTCATTTTTGAGTCCAGAATATAATGCATTAGGAAATATTGAAGTTACTTACTGCATTATAGGAGTGATATTCGTATACACTGAAGCCACCGGTTCTTCTTTTTGGTACCCTATTTACATTATCGAACAACCTGATAAAAACATAGAAAATTAGAAATAGTAACGAAAATTACTTGGCTTGGCTTTATAGAAAACGCTCCACAAAATACATCATTGGTCAAAGGCTATGCGTATCTATCCAGATAATATTAAATACTGAGCATTATGAAAATCTTAAAATTAAATTATCGCAGACGAAATTCAAAATAAGAGATAAAAAACTAAGAACAGAGTGATTCTGTCGGTATTTGTGCGTGTCACGTGTATCGTATTACCTAAATATTACGGATTAACCGATTTTGATTAAATTTTAGTTTGATAGCTGACGTGATTCAGAGTGTTATCTCATTTTTCAGCTCACCTAATATAAATCTAGTGACATACAACAATAAGGTTAGTTTAGAACTTTAGTCCCATATTTAAACTTTTTTGCCAAACCTATTACCTCCCATAATGCTCCTTAACGTCGTACTTCAAGTGTTCCCCCTCTACCATTTCCTGTATGCTCCTCATCTGGTCCCCTGGTACCAGGAGATCAGTGCTGTCGTTGAAGCCGCGGCTGTACTTCAGCACGTCCAGACCTGACACCATGTGTTTGATCAACTCCAACTGTTTCATGTTCTCCGGGTATAGGCGGACTAGGGTGTGCCTAGAAAGGAATTGGTTTGAAGAAAAAATTTAGCGATCCTTTTTTGGGTGTCGGTTATAATTTATGAGTAGATCTAGGACAAGAATAGCCAATAGGTGTTTAAAACAATAAGTTTTTCTAAAAATTTTAAAAATTCTAACAATGCCTATACAGGGTGTAACAAAAATATTACTTTAGGGTGTGTAGGAATGTAATAAAAATAATACTTTAGGGTGTGTACGTGTTCCTTGTGTAGAGTACACTGTGAAAGTAGCAGCGCTGAAAGACCAACATTTTTTTCACTTTTGTATGGGGAAACTAGTGACAGTCGTGACGCTCGGGAGCTTGTCCATACAAAAGTGAAAAAAATCGTCTTTCAGCGCTGCTACTTTCACAGCCTAAAGTGTTATCACTTATTTTTGTTACACACTGTATACCAGAGCCTACCTTAAATGATACTGAAATGTGTATTATTACCGCTCTACGATGGGCAATATCAGTGATTTCAAAACTGTTAGACATTTCGTCTACATGATGTTCTATGATAGACAGTGCAAATTATGCAATGTGCATGCAGTGCTCGCAATCGATGGTTATTCAACATTTCATTCATGAGTCATGACTCAACGTGAAGTACAACTCGGTCGAGTTAGCTCCGTACCTGGCGGCAATATATAGTATGGCCGCGAGGTACAGAATTAACTCGATCGAGTTGTATAATCTGTAAAAACTTACTCATCATAATTTTGTGGAATTTCCCCGCAACCAATCTCGGAAAGTGTAAAAACACCTGAAATAAACAAAATACATTTTGTAATAACTAATCCCACCAAAAACATAAAATATGTAAAAAAGGAGAGCCAAGTTCAATACAAACTTTATGCTTATCTATGGACTTCGCCGTAAAAAGAATGGAGATCTAAATGAGTGCCAAGTTCTATGGAAAATTTAAATATGTATTTGTAGGAACCAAATAACATTATGAACAAACAATAAAGTCTAATTCTTTGCTTTATTTAATATCTATAACAATTGCTGTTATTTAAATAATGTGAGATCTTAAAGTAGATTGAAAGGCTTTCAGTCACACACTTTGCACCTGCAATTTTATAGTTTTTTGATCGTCGTTATTTTATACATCAATTCAATCGAGTTTTGACTCGAATCCGCCCTAGATATATTCTTTGTCTTTAATTCAGTACAAAAATTATCTGAAAATCTACACTACTATTATAAAGAGGAAAGATTTGATTTTTTGTTTGTTTGTTTGTTTGTTTGTTTGTTTGTTTGTTTGAGTCGAATAGGCTCCGAAACTACTGGACCGATTTGAAAAATTCTTTTGCTATTGGAATCTTACATTATTTCTGCTGAACATAGGCTACATTTTATTTTGGAAAAAAGTAGGGTTCCGTAAGATATTTGAGTTTTTCGGACGCAAGGTGTAAAAAGTCAGCTAGAAAAGTTACTTATTTTGCGTACGCTGCCTAAACTATAAAAGATAGAACCATAAAATGTTCTAAGTAATTGTAGATCTTATAAATATCTACAAAAAAGTCCGCGACACACTATACCTATCTATGTCGAGTGAGGCACAATAACCATTTATTTATTTAAAAATCCTGAATTTTTTTTGGACTACATTTAAACGGATATATTTTACTCACGCTATTAATCCTTATCAAAATAAATTATTTTATCAATAAGTACAGTTTATGTAGATAATATTTGGTCTTTGAATGATTAAAATTGGACGTTTGGTTTTGAAATTATGGCGAAATTAAAATATTACGATAGTGGGCGTCACCAAAGCGCGTGCGGGAGGAAGACGATATTCTGTTGTAGAAATGAAAATTCTGTACATAAAAGATATGAAATGACACCCGAAATTACACCTTTGTCACTACATCGCTATAGAAGCCAAAAATGTGGTTAGTTTTTGTCTGTCTGTCTGTCTGTCACTCTTTCTGTCTGTCTGTATGTTTGTTCCAGCATCACACGAAAAATACTGATCCGATTTGAATGTGGTTTACGCAGATATATTTATCTTCTTCCAACTTAACATCTGGTGTATAAAATTTTTCCCCCCACCCCTCTAAGGGGACAAAAGAGGGGGTCAGATTTTGTATCAAACTTTTTCTTTAACACGAAAACAGCTACTGATCCGATTTTCATACGGTTTTCACAGATTTGCATACGGTTATCACAGATATATTATATTTGTCTTCTTCCAACTCAACATCTGGTGTATAAAAAATCCTCCCCCCCGTCCCCTCTCAACCCTCTCTGGGGACCAAAGAGGGGTCAGATTTTGTATACAACTTTTTTCTTTAGTGGACTTACTTCATATTAGGTATTAACTGTGTTTTTCAACTTAACATCTGGTGTATGACCTTCCCCCCCACACCCTCTTAGGGGACAAAAGAGGGGGTAAAACATGTATCAACTGATGATAAAATATACTTTAAATGGCAAACCAACGTTTGCCGGGACAGCTAGTTCCAAATAATTTGGACATAGTATGGCAATTTCGTTAAAAGAAGAGGTAACTTTGGGATTTTTTTCCATCGACTGAAGTTCATGATATTGTGTAATGGAATATGAATTCCAATGTGTTAGATCCTTAACTAAGACATATATTTTTTTTCAGAATTTAAATTACTATATTTTTATGTCTCCTGTCCCGTTTAAATCTTGAAAATCATCCGTTTCATGTACTACCTCGCCTTAACCAATTTTTTCTAAAGCGGGGAATAACTCCTGTATAATTGTCAAGATGTTTTTATTTGTAAGGGTAGATAACTTTAGTGTGGCTTAAATGAATTGTAATGGCCTAGTCGGCGCCATTAGAGTCAGTCCCATTCTTTAATTTGCCCCGACATTGATTGTTTCGGCTTCATCTAATTGGCTTCACCAATTTCTCTTTGAGCGCCCCAATCATTTGAATGGAGGAATTTTTTGATTTAGGGTCAGGTACCACCGAGACAAGATGGGACGCGACGACGTTTGGATGTTGGAAAATATGCAGTATAATAGATGTCGTCCGCGACTTTTGCCACGTATCAAATTATTGGTAAAACATTTTTTAAACCTTAAAACAGCCTGTAAGTATAATAATATCTTTATTGTGCGTATACCACAGCAAATATCGTCAAAATCCATCAGTACATATGCAAAGTTTCGAATTAATTAGACTACTGGAGACGGGTAAAAATCGTGCCCAAAGATTTCGTAACTTACTCACTACATACAGCCCAAGCTAATAAAGCGTGTTAAAATGCGTCAATTTACAAAATAGCTGACCCCAAGGGGGGGGGGAATAAAAAAACAGCGTCAACGTGTGACGTGTCTCAAATCTCAATATTATATGAACGCACCCTTAGCTGCAATGATTCATGATTTGATGAAATTTCATTATCTGTAACATTTGTACTGCATCTAATGCCGACAAATTGATCCTTTGAACTCACAACTTCCCGGTAATTTTAATATTAATTGAACATATTAATATTTCCTTTTTAATTTACCGTTATTGGATGTGATCGGAAAAATACTAATAATTGCCTGAAATTGGGCTTTTATTTTCATTTGATGTTTCATCAAATGAAGCCTACATACAAAAATGTATGTAGAGATAATTAGTTGGAAATATTTACCTATTTACCTACCCAAAAATTAATTTTCTGCGAATTGAGAATGAGAATATATTTTTTGTGTTATGTGGATACATAAATTAAAGACACGCTAGTCCATAGTCCATACTAGTCCAAAATGACGTAATTATACCTAGATGTAGTCCGCAAAATCAGTGCGCTGAAATTCCGGAACCGTAGATTATTAGGACAAAAAGTATCCTATTCCCGGGGCTCAAAATTCATTCATATGAAAGGTCTGCCTTTCATCAAAATTAGATTATTATTACACAATAAAACAATAGATAGAAAGACAATCGTCTCACACTTTGTATTAACAAAGCTGGTACATATTACATAAAGATATCTACAGCGAAAAAACATAACTTCTTATTATAGTCAGGTCGATAAACACATTTACATAACTACAGCTGTTACTGGTTGTTACTTGATACACAAATCATCCAGTTAATTACTAATTTCTTCCTTCCGCTTATTATAAGCCTATATTTAACCCTGTAGTAGCCACGCGAAAATATGTATTACTAGATGACACCCACTGACCATCTGTCTGTATCCAAGAACCGTTGCCACTATAACAACAAATACTTACTAAAACAAAATACCTATAAAATTAATATTTAGGGGGGGCTCCCATAAAACAAACGTGATTTTTTGGCCTTTTTTGCTCGATATCAATAATGACAACTGGTACAGGCACTTGATATTTTCACAAAAGCCTTAATTAATAATAATTAATAATATTAAAATAAAATAAAAATTTAAGGGGGCTCCCATACAAATAACACAATTTTTGGGCTATTTAATTTGCTCTATAACGTACGGAAACTTCGTGCCCGAGTCCGACTTGCACTTGGTCGATTTTTATAAAGATAATAGGTATAACAATATTGTGTAGATTCTGTACTAAGCTTTTTTGGCTACTTCTTGAAGCTCAAATTTTTTTTACCCGTTTCTTATCCATACTAATATTATAAATGCGAAAGTGTGCCTGTCTATCTGTTACCTCTTCACGCTCCAACCGCTGAACCGATTTTGCTGAAAGGCATGGAGATACTTTGAGTCCCGGGAAAATACATAGGATACTTTTTGTTCCGGAAAAATTTACGGTTCCCGCGTAATAACCCGCGGAGTTGCGGGCGTCATCTAGTGATTTATTATTTTTTTTTATGTGTTAAAATATTATTACCTACACTTAGATAAAATGTGCTTTTGTTATCCACTTTGGTTATATTTAAACAGTGTGTTTTAAAATTAAATCCATTCAGAAACGAAACACGCTGCCTCTAAAACTCTAAAATTAAAATCTTCCTCTAAAATACATTTAAAACATTTAAAATAAATCTAGAAGGGCAATAAGACATGATTCGATTTATTGGGAGTTGTCGTTTGTGAGAAATCTGAGATAATATTTAAAATTTATTGACATGGAAAATTCAATCTTAATGCTCTCCGGCGAATGCAATATTGTGAGGAACGGAAATAGAAAATGTTTGGTCGTTGTGAGCAGTATATTAACTTAATATCCTCCGCGCATGATGAAATACGGAATAACATAAAATATTATATTATAAAATGTGGATTGAATTATTTCGTCAAGCCCCAAGCGGTCGCATGCAACCGCGAGGACAATAGATAAGCTATTGTGTCTCGTTTTTCCACGATCGACGGGTTATTATTTAGAACTTATTTGTAGACTAGTAAGTAATTGAAATGTCATATTATTTTGATTCGTATATCTGGTATCTGTTTTCCTAGTGCTTAAGTTCGCTCGCAGCACATTAATAATATTAAGTTACTAGTAACTTAACTAGCGTTTCAAAGTGTTCCGAGCGTTTTAGAAATTATTGCTTTCGTGCAGTTGTGTTTTACAATAAACTTGCAGCTTGCAGCTTTTGCAATAAAAAATATTTGACATCTTACTTTTGCTACTATATGTAATTTGTAACATATTTCTATTGTTAAAAAAACTAAATTATTAGTTAAAAACTACTTACATAACACAAAAATCCACTTCGCCATACTTGCAAACAACAACTTCCTAATAAAAACTTTTTTTGTTATTTTACGACTTTTATTATATTTTTACGGAATATTTTTTTTCGGCGCGAAGCCGTCCGCGCGTCTTTCTCCGCGGCCGCTAACTGCGCCGACCTGCGCATGCGCAGCCGAGATTTTTTAAACTCGTATGACAAACTTGATTGTTTACAACGCTGTTTTGGTGTTCGCTGTAGTTTTTTTTTGTATTAAAATTCTTTGGACTCGATTGAGTCCAGAAAGGACATAAAAATCTAATTAAAGCCAAATCAGAAACTACTCGGGTTTAGCTCCGTATTTGATCTATAGGTTAAGGACGCTATATCAGAAAAATTTGCAGGTCGGATGTCTGTCAGTATGAATATCGACGTTAAGGACACATTCATATCAGCGCGCCTTGTACAGTGGCGGTTACGAGTTACGACTACGGTTGCAAAATTACGTAATTTTACCGAAAACGCTAGTAAAATACGCGTATTTTACGGTAATTTTTATATATTACGGTAAAATTACCGGCTACGTATGTATGCTGAAAAGTATAGCGGGGGGTGAGACGGTGATACGGAGTACAAAAATGCTAATGCTACTCGGATGACAGAACATTTTGAGAAGTGTAAAAAGTGTCCTAACGATGTTAAATTATTATTTTTAGTTTTTAATATATTTTAATACTTAACTACGACATTAAATCAATCAATTTACGGTTATGGGTCTAAACACACTAGGCTGAATTACGCCGGCGTAAATTCCGCCGCGTTTAAATTGCATACCAAATACGGGCGACACATGACTATTGCGTCGTATTTTGTATGCGTTTGACATTTGCGGCGGAAATTACGCCGGCGTAATTCAGCCTAGTGTGTTTAGACACTATGAATTGAATAGTGATGATCGGTCGCCGCAGTGTGTGACTGGCTCCATCTATTGCACGGACTTGGAAGTCGGAACTTTCATAAATTGCAGCCGCGCGGTCACAAATCACAGTAGTTTTGTTAGTTATTACTAACTAAAAAGGTAAAATACGATTTAACTCTTGTTAAATCAAATTTTACCCAATTTTACCGTAATTTACGTAATTTATTTATATTTTACGGAAAATATGGTAAAATATCGAATTTTACGAAAGTAATATTACCGCTTTACATCCCTAGTTACGACGCTCGCCGGCCGCCGCGTTCTTGATAATATGGCGAAAATGTATGAAAAAAATTGAGAAAGTTTCTTATTTTTCTTATAAATGGATAAGTTATTTATAAAATATAAAATTTTTAGCTATTCGTACAGGGGACTAAATTAGCAACATTTTTTTGTATACCTATTTATTTTCCTTAGTTCAGTGTATTTAGCTATCAAATTGTGACATCGTTAAAACTTTATTAATATGCATTAATCCAGCAGAATCGAGGTACAGGTAAAAGCAGCTGATGAATGTCGTTGGTACAGAATACAGATCAGCGCTGAGAATCATAACAGTAAACCGCGAGATGAATTAATACAACCTGAATGAGGACCAAAATAAAAGGGGTTAATGAACTAGGTGTCATCAACCATGCGATGCAACATGCCCGGATAAAATATGATGTTAGGATAAAATATTAGTTAGGGTTCCGTTTTAGGGTTCTGTAATCAACAAAACTTGGTTGACTACTGTACCCTAAAACGGAACCCTAACCAGCTGATTTTTTATATAACGGTAGGTTAATCTACACTACTATTATAAAGAGGAAAGATTTGATTTTTTGTTTGTTTGTTTGTTTGTTTGTTTGTTTGAGTCGAATAGGCTCCGAAACTACTGGACCGATTTGAAAAATTCTTTTGCTATTGGAATCTTACATTATTTCTGCTGAACATAGGCTACATTTTATTTTGGAAAAAAGTAGGGTTCCGTAAGATATTTGAGTTTTTCGGACGCAAGGTGTAAAAAATCAGCTAGAAAAGTTACTTATTTTGCGTACGCTGCCTAAACTATAAAAGATAGAACCATAAAATGTTCTAAGTAATTGTAGATCTTATAAATATCTACAAAAAAGTCCGCGACACACTATACCTATCTATGTCGAGTGAGGCACAATAACCATTTATTTATTTAAAAATCCTGAATTTTTTTTGGACTACATTTAAACGGATATATTTTACTCACGCTATTAATCCTTATCAAAATAAATTATTTTATCACTAAGTACAGTTTATGTAGATAATATTTGGTCTTTGAATTATTAAAATTGGACGTTTGGTTTTGAAATTATGGCGAAATTAAAATATTACGATAGTGGGCGTCACCAAAGCGCGTGCGGAAGGAAGACAATATTCTGTTGTAGAAATGAAAATTCTGTACATAAAAGATATGAAATGACATCCGAAATTACACCTTTGTCACTACATCGCTATAGAAGCCAAAAATGTGGTTAGTTTTTTGTCTGTCTGTCTGTCTGTCACTCTTTCTGTCTGTCTGTATGTTTGTTCCAGCATCACACGAAAAATACTGATCCGATTTGAATGTGGTTTTCGCAGATATATTTATCTTCTTCCAACTTTTCCCCCCACCCCTCTAAGGGGACAAAAGAGGGGGTCAGATTTTGTATCAAACTTTTTTCTTTAACACGAAAACTACTGATCCGATTTGCATACGGTTTTCACAGATATGCATACGGTTTTCACAGATATATATTATATTATATTTGTCTTCTTCCAACTCAACATCTGGTGTATAAAAATCCCTCCCCCCCCTCCCCTCTCAACCCTCTCTGGGGACCAAAGAGGGGTCAGATTTTGTATACAACTTTTTTCTTTAGTGGACTTGCTTCATATTAGCATAGAGTAATAAATAGATATTAGGTATTAACTGTGTTTTTCAACTTGACATCTGGTGTATGACCTTCCCCCCCACACCCTCTTAGGGGACAAAAGAGGGGGTAAAACATGTATCAACTGATGATGTAGAAAATATACTTTAAATGGCAAAACAACGTTTGCCGGGACAGCTAGTAGTTATATAATTTAAGAGTAACCTTGTCCTACAAATAAAACAATGCATATTTTAGAGTTATCAAGTCAAAGTATGAAATCCTTTCCATCTCTGTTAGCTACCACTTTCGAGATTTTTCGAAAATAAAAATGTTGTTCGTCCTATCAAAATGTAGCTACTCACAAAAAATTAGCTTGTTAGTAATCCTAATCACAAAAAATTTGTTCTAGGGCTCCCTCACTATAATCTTGTCTTGTCACAACTTATAATATCATCAACGCGCCTGAACTAAGTTTCGCTTGAAAAAACTCAATTCTTTTGTTTGTGTTTTCCATTTCATTTTTTAATCAAATTCGCAAATAGCCGAATCAGAAAAGCGTAACCATGAAACGTCGCCAAATGTTGACGACAACTGGATGAAGTGACAAATATGGCGCCGTGGGACCGCCTACACGAGGCATTGAAATGTAAGTCACAAGTTGCGGGTTCTGTACAAGTAATTAAATTAATACGACGTAATAAACACCGCTGGAATCATGATAAGTGTAATTTTCAGTGTATTGAAAACTCAGATTGAAAACCATAATTTCACTGAAATTGTGATATTAACAGGTTTTTATTAGTTTGGGGTCTATGTTTGGGGTACTATTATATATTCTGTGGTTTGGGCTGTATGTAACGGAATCTTTGGGCACGATTTTTATATAACATCTCTAGTAGTATAATTAATTCGAAACTTTGCATATTATGTATTAGGAGCCAATGACAGTGGAGTTATATTTTGTTAAAATAAAAAAGCGAGTTTTTTTAGTTTTTTAAAACTATTATTTATTACATCTTATGTTTGTGTGTTAGAATCTTTTTTTTTTGCTTTATATGATGAATACAGGGTGAATTTTACAAGTTGGCATGATCTAATGCGAATCACAAAACAGTTCGGGATTATTATACAGGATTTGTAACATAACAAAGTGATACCCGTCCATTCTTTAGAGCTTAGGATGTGCATGTTTAATGTATGTTCACTGTAAAAGAAGCAGCGCCGAAAGAAGTTCCTTTCGACATCTTTGTTTCTATAGGAAACGCCTCGACGCACGACGTCACGAATTTTCCTATTTAAAGTACAAAAATTTAAAAGTAACATATTAATATGATATAGAATGTACTGTAATTTCTTGGTGGAAATTCATGTTTCACAATATATTATAATAATATATACTTTTTATTCCACCGGTTTCGCTAATAAAATCTTGGATTTTACCTCACACTAGGGACCCCTAATAACGGAGTTCCATTGATAAGACAGAACAATGTATGGTCGGTACCGCTATGTACCGACATAATAGTTTGTACCAATTACAACCAACATCATCCAATGTGTAACAAAGTTTAATGTCTTAGGATTTACAGTAATAAATAATAATTAACCATTTATCCTATCTTATATACCCATTGACCTTTGTATATATGTAAAACTACACACCAATAGTACTTGTATGTCACCAAACCTAAAGTACAAACGGCGAGTCAAGACACAAATAATAATAATAATGTTATGTAATAATATTTAAATATCAGTATGAAATTCTCTGCCTGGGTATCTTGATTATACTAAAATAATCCTTTTTAGGAGAGTCAATAAAAGCCTGCAGTAACACATGCTTTTAAAAAGAACACGTCTTTAGCAGCGTTATGCACTTTTTGCTATGGGTGGCTTTTTTAACTCAGGTGGCCAATGAACGAAAATTTGTCAGAAGCGGGGGAGTTTTTCCCCTCTTTCTACAAGCAATCTGAAAATATATTATTTCGTATTCACTATTGCTGGCACTATCGGAGTGCTACCCATTTTTTAATCCAAAATAATCGGCCAAGTGCGAGTCGGACTCGCGCACGTAGGGTTCCTTACCAATATAGAGCGAAAGTAAACAAAAATTGTGTTTTTTGTATGGGATACTAAAATTAAAATAAAGTAAATATTTAAGGGGGGGCGCCTTAAATATGGGCGCCTTAAATATTTACTTTATTTTAATTTTAGTATTAATTATTAAAATACAAATATAATTAAAGACTTGGTGAAAATTTCAAGTGCCTAGCTGTTATATCGTTATTGATTACGAGCAAAAAAGGCCAAAAAATCACGTTTCTTGTATCGGAGTCCCCCTTAAATAAAGCGGTTACAAATATACATAAGTAATCTGTGAAATTTTGAATAGTCTAGCTATAGCGGTTTCTACAGCCTGGAGACATACAGACAGACGGACAGACGGACAGACATCGAAGTCTTAGTAATAGGGTCCCGTTTTTACCCTAGGCACGGAACCCTAAAAATGAACGGTTGTTTTCCATCAGGTGAGGCAATTGCTTATTTTAAAATATACGTCATTCAAAATCAAGAACCATTACACGGGCCACGCCCACCCTTTTAGCAAAGGTTCTAACTGCCGATTGTTTTGACAATCACGTGATTAGGATTTCACGTGAACGAAGCCTAGCCAAAGGTAGTTACGTGGTACTTGGTAGTCACTGATGGAGCTGCCTTAAAACATTAATAATATAGCATGCAATGTAAGCCATTATATAATTTTATTGAAACTTTAATTAAGTTATGATATTATACCAACTCTTTAAGAGCCTGCTGCTAAAACGCTAAGCCCCGCCTACACATCCCGCTATCCTACAATCGTGATACAATGATTCCATGAATCGTGCTCCCGAGCAATGTGCTTTACGCTGCAGCTAATAGTGAACAATATCGCGTAACAACGGTTCCCGCATTATAGCACGAAAGTAAAGGTCGTAAGTCCCAGAACTGTTTTTTGGTGATTACTTAAAAACTAAATACAATACAAATATTTCCGCTAGCTATTATTTTATAAAGTGTGTGATTGTAGTAGTGCATGTTGTTTAATGTTAGTAACTCAATAAGTGTAACAGATATTCGTTGAAAAGCCCAAAAATATTCATACCTAATTTCGAAAAATAAAACTATCGAGTCAAAATAAGTGAATCGTGTTTTCCGTAAGTTAAATATCAGATAAATATACAACGATTAAATAAATCTCAATTTCATTGGAGTCAATCGTCTTCCGGGAGTGTAATTCTTAGTAGAAAACACAGCAAAAAATGACAACCCGGTCTTAACTGTATGTTTTGAAATTCTCTCTTCAAAATAAGTCACGTGTTGGACCATGTTTGGTGTGAAGAAAGTGAAATGCCGAAACTGCCACTAGACGTGGCCCATGAATCACCACTTTCCTTCGTCTTGACGTGTTTGTATGCAGAACCTGTTGCATGTTGACCAACCTAGATATAGAATCCGCTTAGCTAGAGTTACGTTAAGAAATTTTATAATAGGAAAGGGGTATTGAGGAATACGGATTGAGGTTTAGGTCATTGAGTGAGTTAACCTGGTTGAAATTAAATATTTAAAAACTTTCGCCTTTATAATAATAACAATAATTTTATGAAAGGTAGGAGCCGGGAAAGGATTCTACCGATATTAGAAATAGCAGTTTAATCACTTTCGTCAGAATTATTAATTTTATGTATAAAAGTTAATACGGTATCAATGACCCTTTTCCAAATATGCGTTAACGATGCCTGATTTAAGGATCTCTTGGCTGTTGTTGGATAAGGCTGCATCAGAAATTCCATCGCAAATGGTACTCCTATTATCTGAAACGAAATAATAAAAATAAATAAAAATTCTTTATTTCAGCAAAAAAAAAAGACAGAAATTCCAAAAAAAATATCACCGTGTCATTTTTTGGTGTTTAAATTACTAATAATTACTAATAAAATGATTAACTGTCAGTAGCTCTCACACTCGGATAGCTGGTAACTTGTGTCGTGACTCGTGAGAACGTGATTTAATTAATAAGCTCGCCATCGACATAATTATATTTATTATTATTGATTTAAAGCCTTAAAAGATATCTAATATCTTAAAAAAATTAAAACAGCGAAGCAAAAAATGAATAAATCTATGCCAAAGATCGTCATTTTAATAATTCTACTAATTATGATTATCATATTATTATTACATAATAATAATTATGAGAGTTTTTTGATATTATTTTTGAACAGGATTTGACTACACTACAGAGTACAGAGTAGACCAAAAAGTATGATAGAATAAAATGAACGATCTCGTGGTATTTCCTACTCTATTATATTTACCTCGGCAGCATAGTCCACGCTAGTGCCAGCGACTGGGCCATACCAGCTGTATACAGTCTTCAAATTCACTGATGCTGTGTTAAAGGCATTTCTCATAGCTTCGTCGATTTCACCCTTCAGGTCCAAGTATTTGTCTTCGTCAGATTCTTCGTCCGTATATCCTTTGGGAATCAAAACTGTATTGCCCTGAAAAGAAGATTAATAATGTTCTTATTTGGAATGGTTTTAAAAGGTATGTAACGTGTCCTAATACAGATTCCATTAGATTTGGAATACTACTATTGCCTAGAGTTAACAAATAAAGGCGCGATAAGTTTTCGAATCCAAGTTAACAGCAATCGTCAATCATCCCCAAGAACCAACGGAATACAATACAATTGAGTAATGACCGGCTTGTTAGTAGCGAACCGCCCTAATTAAGTTGATGCAAACCGTGTGTTTTTATAGCGTCGAAGGTACAATAAACAAACGTGCCTAAAGATAGGTAGCTCTTTTAAAAAAAAGTTTTAGGATACCCTATAATCGAAGTTATTGTCTGTTGCGTGGACATGTATGTATGCTGCCACTCTTTTGCCATATCGCAGGAACACATCCTTGATAGCTTCAGTCTCCGCCTCGGAGAATGGTTCAGGACCTGGGTAGGACTGGTCGCAGGAGGACACATTGGATTTGGAGGTCCAGGCGATGTCGAAGTTACGGTCCAAAGCCACACCACCACAGCCCTCTTGAGGAGACATGTTCTTGTTCCAATAATTGTCCTGAAATTTTGAATTACTTCAGTGGTGAAAAGCGTAAATATGATCGTAAGTGGATGAAGATAATATGATAAATGAGTGGATGAATTACCAAAGAATGGACAAGAGCGTACCAAAATCTCATGCTTACATGACATTCAAATACATATTCTGTATTAATACATAATTACATAATAATACAGGGTGCAATTAAACCTTCCTGCCAAATTTTTTCCAGGGCTTAGGTATCATTAGGAAAAAAAATTGGTTGTTATATTTTTTTTATTAACATATTTTATCCCATTTAAAATCGTTGCAGAATGGTCACTCGCGGCGCGGGGGCATGACCGGGGGTAACGCGGGGGGGAGGCGCGCTTGCCGGGTCACATCACGCGCGGGCGACGCGTCGTGTCCATTAATTGTAGTGTTTTTTAGGATAACTTTCGGAAGCAATTTCTCAACATTTTAGTACTGAGTGATTATAAAAGAAATAATACGTCGTGTATTTTTATTTTTAACAAGGATCAATATATTAAAATTTGGCAGGAAGGTATAATTGCACCCTGTATACAATAGAACAAATTAATATAATTTTAATATAGTTAGAATAATAAAGTTACCTTTCTAGCAAACCCATCTGGATTAGAAACTGGAATAAGGAATATGTCAAAATTCTTCAAATGTCCCAAATAAAATGAAATCAGTAATTTCAACTGCGTCGTTTCGTAGAGACACGGGATTTTCCATAGCTCAAATGTAGACAGGCCGTGAACTATAAATATTATTTTCTTTCCCTGAGCATCCATTTCTGTGGTAATTTCCGCACTTTTATTTTCATTTTTTACTTTGATTTCTTTGTCTGTCCCTTTATAAGTATTTTCGTTTTGCATTGTAGTATTAATATCTTTACTTATATTTGTGGTTTCAACATCTGTACTAATATCTTCACCTCTATCTTTTTTTAGTTCATTTACGTCAGCTCTTCTAACTTTTTTATTCCCGTTAGCATCAGTTATTTTCAGTAAAACAATATCTTTATATTCCACTGTTCTACCTATTACTTCTGCAGTTGCATTTGCGTTTGGCAAGTAGCTCATAATTTTTAGTAGATCGTTTTTTAACTGTTAATAAAGACTTGAGTAAAGTTTAATTATTACAATTAATAAGATGTATCAAATAACTATGATTATAATGTGGCCGTACCCACATTCGCCTAACATTCCTGCATCACGCTATCGAAGTTTACCACGCCACTTCGCCCACTTCAATAATACATAACTGTATTTTAAAAAGATAAAACCGACTTCAAAATTTTACGTAATTGAGAATTAAAACTTCTTATCTCCAAAACTACTGAACCGATTTTGATGAAACTTGCACTATTCCCTAAGTTGAACAATACCTATTACAATAAAAAAAGAATCACTTAAATCGGACTTGTAGTTCCGGAGATATGCGCGAACAAACATAAAAACATACATACATATACAGACATACATACATACAGACATACATACACTTTTGAAATTTGGCACATTTGTTCAGAAGCTGTTATAGATTAACATATTATACAAAAGTGGGCCTGTAGACAAGTGTCAAAACGCTAACGCTAACTCTAACGTTATAAAATGTATGGGATTTGACATTAGTATTCGCTAGCGAAGCGATGACTTATGTCAAATCGCATACATTTTGTAGCGTTAGAGTTAGCGTTAGCGTTTTGACACTTGTCTAGGGGGGCTGGGCAGTTCCAAATATTACATACATACGCGTCGAATTGATAACCCCTTTTTTTTGAAGTCGGTTAAAAATTAATTTATTTTAGACTTACTGCCACATGAGACATTTAATTTTTATATAATACTTTACATTTATTTTATGAAGAGTTTAACTGAATGTATGGAGTTTATATCAAAAATTAATGTTAAGTAAATAATAAAATATGTCCCTGAGTGTGCCCATACATAGTAGGTATTATATACTATTTCTTAATAGCAATCGTACGTATTACTTATTTAAAATAAACCAATAGATATATTTCGTTTCTTACATCATATGGGTTGAGTATTGTGGTTACTTTTTTCTTTTCTGTAGCAGTATTTTCATTCCTAGAAGTATCTATTTCTTCCTCAGTACTAATTGATGTTGGCTTCGTAGTAGTACTATTATTGGTTACTTTTTTCTTTTCTGTAACAGTATTTTCATTCCTAGAAGTATCTATTTCTTCCTCAGTACTAATTGCTGTGGGCATCGTTGTAGTACTATTATTGATTACTTTTTTCTTTTCTGTAACAGTATTTTCATTCCTAGAAGTATCTATTTCTTCCTCAGTACTAATTGCTGCGGGCATCGTAGTAGTACTCATTTCATTAGCATCATTGTCTATCGTAGTCTCATCCAAATCAAGCGTAGATCTAAAATAAGTTTTTGCCGCTAAGTATTAGAAAGTGTTCGGAAAATAAAAATAGTTAATTAATAAGCACTTTAAGTAGTAATATTTTTCTAAACTTACTGAGAATATTTTGTAGATTTTAATATTTTAATATCTTCCTGTGGTGTCATTTTCTTTGTCCTAGTAAATTTTATTGTACTCGTTTTTATACTTCTAGCAGTAACTTCATTCAGATTGGTGTACTTTCGTTTTGTATAAACGGATTTTGTTAAGGCTTGTTGATATTTATTTAATTTTGTAGACGGGAAGTTGAGCCAATTAAAGCGGGTAGATCTAAAACATTTTTTATGAGATGAATGGGAGGGTGCAAATTTTTTCTCTCTATTCTTTTTTATGATACAACACAATAAACTGATTGATATGTGCTCTATTTAACAAAACAAAAGCAAATATGGGACCTAATTTTTGAATTGTAACCGGTGGTAGGCATCAATTTAGATCCGACGTTCGGAGAGCATTTGAAAAAAATTATTCTGAATAAAAAAATTTTGAGTTTGAGTTTTGAGTTTGAATTCCGGTCACAAATAGTAGGTACATACACACAAGTGAATGATATTAACAAAGTAGACAGAACTAAGATAATATTAATGTCCTCTACATTTTAGAATAAATCACAAAAATTTACTTACTGTCT
Organism: Plebejus argus; assembly: GCA_905404155.3. Lineage (NCBI taxonomy): Eukaryota > Metazoa > Arthropoda > Insecta > Lepidoptera > Lycaenidae > Plebejus > Plebejus argus. The sequence continues at coordinate 4,917,828 of FR989946.1, read as the reverse complement.
CTTTCTAACTTCGACGTGATAAGTTCCCAGCAACTGTCGCGCAACGTTTTTGGTTGACAGGTTTTTATCTTTCGTCCAATCGCTGGTGCCACCTGAAAACAGTGTGATACTACTTAAAATGATAATCTTACGGTGATATTAGTTCACTCGAGTGAATATTCATTCGAATGAAATTTTTGTTTTATTTTAAGCTTCATGATTCCCGCACTTCGTTAATTTTTTCGGAACGGGAAAGCACCGTATGTCCTTTCCCGGGACTCAAAGTATCTCCATACCAAATTTCAGCAAAATCAGTTTAGCGATTTAGGCGTAAAGAGGTAACAGACTGACTTTCGCATTTATAAGATTAGTATAGCAATGCACTTGCTAGATGTAGATGTACCAAGTGTCCATGGGCGAAAGTAAGCGCTTTCAATCAGGTGATTCGTTTGTTCGTTCAATTCCAAACTCTACAAAGCTGCGGCTTCATTTTTATTAAAAGCAACACATTTTCGTGTTTATACGTATTTTATTGACATTAATTAAATTCCATAATTAAGTTATTTTTTTATATCAAAAATTCAAAACACATACCCGTACAATAAATATTTAGAAGCACTAAAAATATTTTAAACTTCACCGACATTTAAGCGATTTTTAGCAAACAATTAAACACTCGGTTACAGCGCACCGCTGCGCTTTTATTTGCAACCATAAACTCAATTTACAATGTTTTTTATGTTTTCTCATATTTCACCGGCATTTTATCATCGATTTTCGATGCGTGAAAGTAAAAATGGAAACTTTTATAATGCACGCTGTACAAAATGTAATTCATTTTTCAAACAACGTTCATTAATTAGTGTCACTAAAATAAGAACATTATTACGACCGCACTCAAAGACATATTTTGATGATGATAACTTCAATTAAGAGTTTGACAGATAATATATAGGGCTTACGTCAGAATTTACTAAGGTTCAATCTGGAATCTAGATCCTGGAGTAGGTAAACAAGCACTAAAGTCTAAAGCACTATACAACTGCCCCCTTAAATCTTGACCGCGCGAACATTAAATTTTTCACGACCTCCTTAAATGTGATGTTCCACTAGTAGTCGGAAGACAGGGAATGGCCTAAAACTATTTTTATCCTACAAAACCAAAAAAAAAAAGGGTGATGATGATAATAATAATTATGTCTTATGATGAAGCTAATTGATAGCTTAAGCACGGATTTTGTCGCGGAGCACTATTTATCCGACTCACAAAAAAGGTTCTATGTGCTAGGTGAAGTTTTTATTCAATTAGGAAACTTGCTTCCCTAGTAAAATTAGTATAAGTTTAAGAGTTTATTGTGTCCATATTGATCTTAAAACGGTATCAATTATATTTAGTCAACAAGTTACCAAATTTTCTTAGACCCTAGGTCAAGTCAAGCAGTCGGTATTTTTAATACATGCCTATGAGTTGGGTTATACTTTTACTATAGGATATAAAAACGCTATCGCTAGCTCCAATAACTTGAAGCCAGCACGTCGTAAACGCGTGGTAAGATTTACACCAACACAAAAAAACTGTTACCCACCCACCAATCTTCATCTACACAGGGTATTAAACACATTTTGGGCTTCAAAACGGTCCCTTAAGATGTTAAAAATTGTTTATGCTTCTGTTAACCTTTTGTGGCTTTTACCTGAATTTTTAAATTTGGAGCTTACACGCAAAAGATAGAACTACAAGCTACAAGGTACCTACAACATTCATTTTTAACCGACTTCAAAAAAGGAGGCTATCAATTCGACGCGTATTTTTCGCGTTCGAGTTTTGGAGATAGGGAGTTTTAATTCTCAATTATGTACAATTTTGAAGTCGGTTTTATCTTTTTAAAATACAGTTATTTCCTTACCTAAAACATTGAAAAAATAGCTCATTAATTGTATTTTAATTTAATTGTACCCTATATGTTCGTTTAAGATGGTAAGTATAAGGTTTATTTTTTCTTTAATTACTTAGTTATTACCTTGACCGAAAAAGTTTCCTACTCTTTAAATAATCATTTTAAAATCTAAACTTCTATAGCGCAGAATTAGGTACGGTATATTATATTGAGAAACTATCATACTTAGAACTTTGTTATTCTTTGTAGATACCTTATTTAAAACTGCAGTGTTTTCAATAAAACAAAACGCTTTAGATCATAGAAGATTTTGATTAGAACTTAGGTTATTGAAAAAGCAAGATTGTAGGCGTCTACATTGTATATTTTATGTGGAGATTTACAAGGTGTTAAACCAGACCGACGGCCGGCGGTCACGAAACAAGAGAGCTGTAAACCTGAATCAGAACTGCGCCAAATTTCATTTGTGGCCAATGAAAATAAAACACAAAATGACGCCCGCAACCCCGTTGCACTAAAATTCGTTCGTCTCGCGGGAACGGTACATTTTTCGGAATGAATTATAGTTTCCTATATTACTTCCTGGGACTCAAAGTATGTCCATAAGAAAAATTCAAGAAAATTGGTTCAGCGGTTAGGGCGCGCAGAAGTAACAGACAGATGGACAGTGGACATGCTTTAACATTTATAATATTTAGTATGGAAATAAATACTTCTTAGATACTCTAGCAAGTCTTATTTCCTTGTCTTTATAAGTCCTACAGTAGTCCTAAAACAGAATAATTCATAGCTGCTCAAATAATACTTAACAATAAAAGAACCCTAAAAACGTAAGTTATAAAGCAATAGCCCTAAAGGTTGCAATAAAATATACAAATAGGAAGGATATGATCACAAAACTACATTTTGAACTTTATTTCTATCGCAATAAGGCCTAAATGTACAGGAGTCTTAACGAATGTCTCAATTAAAAACATGGACTTTTCATTTTCCCTTTTATTTTCGTAACTGATCATAAATGTCAAGTCATGAAGCAATAAAATAAAGACGGGCCCTTCCCCTGTAGGGAGTGTAGTGTCAACACCATTATAATGATGTTTTGTACTTAAACTCCCTTTAATCATTACAACTGATAAGAATATTGTCAATTAAGTACCCATTTGATATCTTTATTTAAGGCTGTTATATTA